>OY992888.1:100022377-100209877 GCA_963921405.1 Cepaea hortensis
ATTCTCAAAGGGTCACAAATTAGGCGCGCAAGCCCCTCTTACATTCGTCCCTTCCAATCACTCATCTTTCGTTTATCAATTATCTTATGTGTGAATGTAACATACACAAAAGATAATTGATGAACGAAAGATGAGTGATTGGAAGGGCTGAAGGTAAGACGAGCTTGCCCGCCTAATTTGTGACCCTTTGAAAGCGAGTACCTAGTTACATGCTTACCCACCTACCAACCAATTAACCAGACAACATTGCTACCAATTAATAAACCTACCTAATTGGCAAACAACCACCTACCTACATAACTAACAACCAATCGTCTATTCCAGCCCCATCTTTGTGTTAGCGTTTACAGACGAGTCCGGCTGACACGACACTATCATCTGTGCTGCCGGCGGACACGCGCGCCTGTTATCGCATGAGGTTCACACAGGCAGAGTGTGATACGATATCGTGACCTCCTACACATGATCCCCCTGTCAATGACCCCGTGAAGGTTACGCTCAGGAAACGTCACGGCTGCACACAGGATTCTCCTTGCCTGCAGCTGTTGCCAGCCGGTTTCTCTGTGCCCGCTTTTACACTATTTATTTATTTATTTATTTTTTATTTACCTACTTCATGCTCAGGAGTCACTATAATACTTGGTCGGAAGGATAACAGCGCTCGATCTTAAACTTCCGGTTCATTGATGGCGAGGCAGGCGGTTCACCCCCTACAGCTGCATTACATTGGGCTTCAATGCTGATTTCTGGTTCAGGTCGTGCGTGTGAGTTCAGGTCTTGAACACATGCAATTGTTTCACGTCTGTCTTGAATTGCGAGCCAGAATTATGTTTGAGTAAGACTATGACAAATGTTCTCTTAGTAGCTTTGTCTCGTGGCAATCAATGTTTGTAGAGCCAGCCCGTCAATGACTATTATCATCTAGTGTTATCTTCTGTACGGATGTGGATGCTGGACAAAGAGGAACGGAATAATAGGACATTAGAGGACATAGAGTGTTTGTTTGATGTTTTGTTTCTTTCCCTTAAAAAAAAAAAATAGATGAATGTTGAGAAAATTGTGGACAGAGAAGATGTGGAGAAGGAAGAGATGACGACGAAGAAAAAAGAAGAAGGAGGAGGAGCAGCAGCAGCACCAGAAGAAGAAGAAGAAGAAGAAGAAGAAGAAGAAGAAGAAGAAGAAGAAGAAGAAGAAGAAGAAGAAGAAGAAGAAGAAGGTTCAGTTACAGGTTAGTCTTGGAGACAGAAGAGTTAAATTATAAATAGAGCACAATGGGGTTAAAATGATATTTTCTGGGGAGAGTTAACGGCCAGAATTCGTGTTTCCCTACGAACACTGACATCCATGTGTCTGGATGCTTTGGCAATGACTTATTTCTGGACTGCCGAATCAACGATACATTTATTTGTTTGTGCAGTACCAAATCTCAGACTTACATTTACCTTCTGATTTCGTCAAAACTGTGCCCTAATTCGGAAAACTCGAGCCATCTGGCTCAGGTATAAATCATCGCTAAACCCCGGTGTTCACTGTCAAGGTTACAGAAAGATCCTTCACACACAAGGTCATGAGTACAAGCCAGCCTACCAGCCGCAGTTCGCGCAACGTCAGGGAGATTGTGGGGTGTGTATCACTGCAACAGATGTAGGAATCAACCACGTCTACAGGATACAATCATTTGTACTTAACAACCTCCCTCAACTTTTCTTCGCAAATAGGCCACCAGTACACACTGCATTCACACACTGAGTAGTTCAACGCCTCGCGGGGAGAGTGCATTCACACACTGAGTAATTTAACAGAGACAGAAGCTCAAACCAATGTTTTCCCGTAGTGAATTTGAATAACGAAGACACAAACAATACATTGCACGATTTATTGCCTGGCATATTTTGCTGCATCTCGTCAGGTATATACGGTAGAATTAAAATTCACACAACATAAAGTAAAATATCCAGATAAATCCTTCAAGCTGAAATATACACATGTTCGCACAGTAATGTAAATAATCTACCACGGTAATTTTAAACGGACTATCGTATCTTTCTATTTGCACAAAACTGGCCTATGTAGATTAATCATGATGGCTACTGCAAACTTTAACAAGCGACTATTTTGTGTATTAAACAACAGGCGAAATGCACTGTCTCTCATCAATCAATCACATGACCGGTTTCCAAAACGTACCGTGCAATGAACGACGTAGGAAGTTTGTAATTGCTAGACGGTTGCAAGAATTAACAGTGACAGAGACGCTGGTAAAATAATAACCAGACCATTACAAGAATTAACAGTGACAGAGACGCTGATAAAATAATAACCAGACCATTACAAGAATTAACAGTGACAGAGACGCTGGTAAAATAATAACCAGACCATTACAAGAATTAACAGTGACAGAGACGCTGGTAAAATAATAACCAGACCATTACAAGAATTAACAGTGACAGAGACGCTGGTAAAATAATAACCAGACCATTACAAGAATTAACAGTGACAGAGACGCTGGTAAAATAATAACCAGACCATTACAAGAATTAATAGTGAAAGAGACGTTTGTAAAATACATGCTATACGACTACAATAACTAACAAACATAAAGAAGATCAACACAGACTTGTTGTGGCAAGACACATGTAAATACATACTCAGCTGTTGACAACGCCTCATCCTCTGTAAGTAGGGCTTTCGTCTCCATTTGATCAACAGAGGACAGGGAACTAGATGCTGGATGAGTAGATCTTCATTAAGTTCTAGTTCGGTGAAATGGTATCTCGTCTAGATCGAGAAACAGGTCGTGTCTGTGTCGCTGAGTGTTGCTATAGAAAATGAAGTAATCCAACTAAATGCAAGCTTGCACTACTGGTCTCTGTGTTTCTTTATCTGGAATACAACAGCTGCCAGGGGACGGGATGACACGCCCATCCAGAAATCCCTGCAGACAATAATACGACTTGCAATAGTTACCAGTGGGGTCTGTGGATGTCTTAACCGTGGTGTGCGGGTGTCTTTTTACAGTGCAGACCGCTTGAGACGATCTCGGATGCAGCGAATTTTGTGGCGAATATTGTGACAATAAATCGCCGATAGAAGTAGAAGAAAGAAGTAAAGATTAGACGCACTCGACAATACACCGCTCGGTAACTATTGATTTCAATGTTTATGTTGTCTAGTGTATCCTCTGATCCCTACTGCTGTCAATGTTTATGTTGTCTAGTGCATCCTCTGATCCATATTTCTTTCTTCTATTTCTGTGAGCGTCAAACACCAAAGGTGTGTTTATTTCCTTCCTTCCATCCATCATGTGCCATGCCGATAAGCGTGGGCGGTCATGTTTTGCCATCTCATTCGATCACCAGAATCGTTCGTGGATCAGCTCAGTGTTTCTGTATCGACCATGCCACGTGGCCAAGCCATCCAGGTATTTGCTTCTAGGTCTTCCCCTTGGTCTGTTCCCTTCAATCTTGCCAATTGTCACCAAGTTCTCCAGATCATTTCTTCTCATAACATGCCCAAAAAATTGTGACTGTCCACGTCTATTGTCTCTAATCAGTTTACGATCTTAATTTGTTTCTTGAAGGACTTGTTCATTGGTCTTTCTGGCTATCCATGGTATTCTTTGCATTTTCCTCAGAAACCACATTTCCACAGCCATTAGATGTTTTTCAGCTTGACTGCTCATTGTCCAAGCTTCACATCCATACAAGGCTGCCTTCGCGTTTGTTTATGAACTATAAAAACATGGCTCCCGCACCATATACCCAACACACCTTAAGGGTACTTGAACGGGTGCTCTACTTATTTTAAGATGGTGGTCTCCGTGGTCAGGTCTGTCCTCGGGCTGGACCCCCAGTCTTGCCCATGTCTCCGAGGTCTGGCCTGCCTTCAAACTGGGTCTCTAGTCCTGCCCACCTTCCACAGATCGCCATGCCTCCATGGTCCGGCCTGTCTTAAGATTGGGTTCCCCCCAGTCCTGCCAACCTTCCACACATCGACATGTCTCTGAGGTCCGGCCTGTCCTCAGACTGGGTCCCTGGTCTTGCCAACCTTCCACAGATCGCCATGCCTCCATGGTCCGGCCTGTCTTAAGATTGGGTTCCCCCCAGTCCTGCCAACCTTCCACAGATCGACACGTCTCCGAGGTCCGGCTATCCTCAGACTGGGTCCCTGGTCTTGCCAACCTTCCACAGATCGCCATGCCTCCATGGTCCGGCCTGTCTTAAGATTGGGTTCCCCCCAGTTCTGCCAACCTTCCACAGATCGACACGTCTCTGAGGTGCGGCCTGTCCTCAGACTGGGTCCCTGGTCTTGCCAACCTTCCACAGATCGCCATACCTCCATGGTCCGGCCTGTCTTAAGATTGGGCTCCTCCCAGTCCTGCCAACCTTCCACAGATCGACACGTCTCTGAGGTCCGGCCTGTCCTCAGACTAGGTCCCCTTAGTCCTGCCAACCTTCCACAGAAGATGGGGAGTTTCAGGGCCAATCTTCCACACCCCGCTGCTCTCTAAGTTAGAAGAGGGGAAATAAATCTCCGTAACACAGGTTCTCTCTCTTCACCCCCCCCCCCCCCCCCCCACCCCCGTGTCGGGAGAAAAGTCCCCACACCAACCTCACCTCGATACACGCTACTCTCGATGCTCAGGGGTCATCAGGGGTCAGAAGCGAAAGCCGGTGATCCGAACTTCAGTGCTAACAACATTCACAGTCGTGCAGAGGCTAAGGCAGGTTTGCAGGAGAGGGAATCTACTTAACCGCACCGGGAATTTTCCCATATGGCTGGAATTCTTTCCACAGCTAACTGCTGAAAGCGTCGCCTTGAGCACAAACTCCGTAACTTCAGCGACGACCTCCAGGAATCACAAAAACTCCACTCGTGAACCGAGTGACTGAGACCCACAACGAACCCACTACCTTCGGTGCGCTAGGTTGTCGGCGTGACCACTTCGCCACGGAGCTTCAGAGAATTGGTGATCAGTTACCAACCCTCTCACCCACCAATCAACCCACGCACTAACCAACCCATACTAATGCTTAGCTAATCTATCAAACATATTACACACGAAGGTTTAATGTTTCTGCGAGCAAGGCATACCACAAACAACTGTATCCAACGTGTTTTCATTCTACCTAATAAGTGCACATCATGAGAATCAGACTGCACTGTGTCCTGCAGCCAGGGAACGCACGTGAGCAATGACCTGTGTATGTGTCGGTCCTGTTATTGCAAACGTCCGGTTACGATCGATTGCATTGCAAGCCGACAAACCCCGGGTCAGAGTTGATAAATTCCCCTCTAACACGTCTAACGGTGAAGCGGCAAGCAAAGACGTCAGTTGTTCTGTAACTTAACCACAGAAGTTGTATGTTGTAAATTAACCACACGAGTCGGGGAATGATGAATAAACAGCCAGGTTTATAATTCACTTCAGCCGTGAGCTAACTACACAACTAACACAATACGTACCAAGCTTTGTGCCGACACGTCGGCAGGTCACACACAGCAGATCACACAGACGTGCCGACGTAATACTGGCGTGCAGATCCAGGTTACTACAGCTGTTTTATTACACACACACGTCCGTGTCGGCCAGGAGGCACCGGGCCGCCATGAAATCTGTAACTTGCAGGATGGCACTTTTCAATGACACGCCGGTACTGTTTTTCCTTTTCCCTGCTGTTGCGATTCTTCAACCAGAGGACGTTTGTTATGGGGGGATGTGCCGACAGGGAAATGATCCAGGCTGGATGACACCTCACGCTCCCCATGTCAACCAATCCCGAGTGAGACTTGATCAAGTTTTATGGCCCCGTTAGCTAGCTAGCTTTGAGCTCGACCGTAGTCCTGGCGAGTGCTGCTATCTTTCCGTCTGTCGCAGTCTAGGATGGGAGGATCGGATGCTCAGTGGCAGTGACCTCATTTACAATCCCGCGACCTACAGAATCGAGGGCTCGTAATCAAATGCAGGCGATTTAGAAGTACGCTGCCTTGTGTTGATTTTGATGGTATGAGCGGCGGTCGTTCAGACAGCAATGGCAAACTACTGAACGTAAATATTACCCAGTAAATTACTAACAGCCAAACAATGCTGTGTTTGATTGCGACGTATTATAAAGGACATGAACTAACTCGTTTAGAATGGATAGAGAGATTAGCATTAAAGATGAATTTACCTCCCAACATCTTTTTCTTTCCTGTTCCTCTCTTGAGGAAGAGTTATTATGGCTGAATTCAGCTTCCATCTGTGGGACGCAGAGGTGTTTCCAAGGCACCAGGGCCGGGTTATATACTGGCCAAGACCTATTGACGCGTCCTCGTCGAGCGTCCTGGGCAACAGGTCCCTTCGGGGTCCTGGCTAAAGTCAGTAGGATCGCCGATTCCTCCGAAGTCGGAGAGTTATTAGTTAGTTAGTTATCAGCTGGGGTATCTTCGTTGCACTCCGGACATGTCCATAGGTGCTCAGATCCTCCCCCCAGCATATGCATCAGCGTCCGGTGGCTAATAGTGCCAGTTCTGTGTTGGTTGACGAGGCGCTTTGTTTTCCCGATGTACCTCTCGCGTCTGGCTGTGCCGATTCTTACTCCCAGGTCTTTCATCCTGGAAAGCGATGTGGAATCACTGGCGTCAAAATCCTCTGTTCTCGCCATATCTTTAAGGGCGTTAATAACATCGGCACGATCCATGGGCTGGCCATCTACAGGGGGTGCAGAGCCAGCCAGTTTATCAGCTCGTTCATTTCCCTCGACTCCCGCATGTCCCGGGACGAAGATGAAGGTGACTTTGCGGACAACAGACTTCCGCAGCGACTCAGTCCACTGTCTACGTACAGATCCAGCTTCGACCTTCTGAATCATGCTCATTGAATCACTTAGTACACACACGTTGGTATAATGTTGTGATTCCAGCCATATGAAAGCCTGTGTAACTGCCAACACCTCCATCGTCATGCTGCTCGTGGTCATAGAGTGGGCACCACTGGATTCTTGAACGGTTCGGCCTGCTGAACGGGCTGTAAATGCCCACGCACTTCTCTGCTGCTTTACAACAGATCCATCTGTATAGATGAGCACTTCGGGGCTATCTGAGTGATCATAGATGAGCGCGTTAACCTCTGCATTGACAGCGGCAGGGTTCTGCTCTCTGCACCGTCTGTCGAGTGTGATAATGCAGGAGAAGGTACACTTAAAAGCTGGAGGCATCGGCACCCATTCCTTGCCGGGGTTGATACTGGTAAGACTGCAGACCTGTCCGACGACATCTTCCGCCCGACCCATCCATGATTTGCCCCTCTTTAGCCTGTCACCCTTTTCTCTGAATACAGCGTCATGCAGAGGGTGCTGCTCATCTGCACTTATTTTTAAGTATGCACGAGCTCTCCAGATCTTGATCCTGTGTTCCATTGTCGGGAAGTCAAGGAGGTATCTCATTGCTACACAGCTGGTGTCTCTCGTGCAGCCCAAAATGATGCGCATGGCTTCGTTTTGTACCTTTTCAAGTCTTCCAATCTGTGTAGGGCTGACAGTGAGGATGGCCAGGGCATACTCGATGCGTGAAAGCACACGTCCTTGGAACAGAAGTAATAGCAGTCTTTGCTCGATATTGGCAGTCGCCATGACTCTCATTGCTGCCAAACCTTTTCGAGCCTTCGTTATGACATAATCGACATGATCTCTGAAGGACAGGCTACGATCAAGCCTCACGCCAAGATATGTCATTGACTGGGTTCTACTCAGAATGCTCCCATCCATTCTTACTGCCGGCAGGTCTGTTTTCACAATATGGTTGTTTAGTGAGAACCATGTAACCGTTGCCTTTGCAGGATTGACAAGGGCATCGGCATCAGCACACCATGAGGAAATTCGATCTAGTTCACCCTGCATATAGTTGGCAACCGCCTGTCTATCTCGACCCTGTCGATACACGAGGATGTCGTCAACGAATGATAGAGTCCTACCCCTCCCATCCAACTGTTGTTCAGTGATCGGCACCGTATACACGTTGAATAGTACTGGTGACAGAGGTGAACCCTGCGGCAATCCTGGACATATCGTTATCGGCTCAGAAGACCAACTCCCGCATCTTAGCACCACCTTCCTTTGGAGTAGAACTGCAGCTATCCATCGTACAAGGTGAGGGTGCACTTTCAGTCTGAGGAGGGTTTGCATCAAGTGCTCGAAGGATACTCTGTTATATGCGTCCTCTAAGTCTATGGCGGCCGCACATGTCTCTTCTCTGACCTGAAATCCTTCGTAAACATCTTGAGCAAAGACCGCCGCATTCAGCCATGACTCTTTGTTGCGTCTGTATCCTCCAAGTGTGGGCGGGAAGCAGCCGAGCTGTTCCAAGTCCCAAGCAAGTCTGTGTGCTACAATTTTCTCCAGTAGCTTGCCAACAGTATTCTGCATCGTAATGATTCTGTAGCCGCTTATCTTGGAGTGGTCTTTGTTCGGTTTTGGCAGCGGCAGCAGGTAGCTGTGTAGCCATTCTTCTTTGACCTGACCCCTCTGGATACTGGTGTTGAATTCTCTGGCCAGTTCTTCCATGTCATCATCTGATATCACCATTAGGTCACCATATCGGATGCCGTCTGGGCCTGGGGCGGTGTTAGGTGATTTCTTGAGCATAGCACGCAATATGTCAACTGTGATCGTCCATTCTTCGTCTGTCCCGACCCCCTCGCACAACTGAGAGAGTGTTGTTGTGGTCCTCTGTCTGGCGGGCTCGTCTTTCTGGTCAGTCTGTTCTATGTAGCGTGCAAGAAGGGCCTTACCTTTATCCGCATCCGACTTTTTCCATGCGAGGTCTGTGCCTTGAAAGTCTGGAATACCCCTACGTTGTGCAGCACCGTTCATGCTCTTGTGGAGGCGCCAGAATGTCGTAAGAGATTGCTCGGAGCACACCTTCCTGCAGAACTCGTCCCATTTGTCGGCCTTGGCCTGTTTGGCGCAGGATTTGAATAAAGTCGTCGTCCTAACGACCTCAGTCTTCAGGTTCGCCAATTCAACCTGTGGCATGTTAGCCTTTCTGGCCTTTTGCCAGTCTTTGACAGCCTGCCTCTTTCCCAGCCACACCTTCTCGACCTCTCCATTCCACCATGGTGGCTGCAGCCATCTTTCTTGTCTCCTACGGGAGGAAGTTAGTTTCCTTCTTCTGATCTTGCTTATGGCGTCTTGACCAGTGGTGTCGTACGGGAAGGCATTGGTCTTGTTTCTTTGACTCATGGCCCCGTCTTTCTTGATCAGGATGACACAAGGGTAGTGGTCACTATCGTGGTATCCCAGTGTGCCCCACCGGCACCTTGGTGCGATGGTTGGCGACACCAGAGCCAAGTCAATGATGCTGTCAGAGTCGCCTGGTCGAGTGGCCATTCTAGTGACCTTCCCATCATTCAGACAGATTAGGGCAGCAGATAGTGTCTGCCTGTCTACACACCAATAAGCCAGACATGGGACAACGGATACTCACGCAAAACTCAGGTCCTGTATGACATCACACTGATGTTGGACAACAGGATGCCTTCATCCGACATACATGACTTCGCGTTGGAGCTCAAGCCAACGAACACAAGCAAGCAAGCTTCCATCTGTGTCAGGTTGTCTTCCACTGTACATATTCCACCACAGATAGCCGGTCCCACCCACCAGCGGCCAGGGTTTAGCTCCTCCCCACATAATCCACCCCAGATAGCCGGTCCCACCCAGCTGTGGCCAGGGTTTAGCTCCTCCCCACATAATCCACCCCAGATAGCCGATCCCACCCACCAGTGGCCAGGGTTTAGCTCCTCCCCACATATTCCACCCCAGATAGCCGATCCCACCCACCAGTGGCCAGGGTTTAGCTCATCCCCACATATTCCACCCCAGATAGCCGGTCCCACCCACCAGCGGCCAGGGATTAGCTCCTCCCCACATAATCCACCCCAGATAGCCGGTCCCACCCACCCGTGGCCAGGGATTAGCTCCTCCCCACATAATCCACCCCAGATAGCCGGTCCCACCCACCCGTGGCCAGGGATTAGCTCCTCCCCACATAATCCACCCCAGATAGCCGGTCCCACCCACCCGTGGCCAGGGATTAGCTCCTCCCCACATAATCCACCCCAGATAGCCGGTCCCACCCACCCGTGGCCAGGGATTAGCTCCTCCCCACATAATCCACCCCAGATAGCCGGTCCCACCCACCCGTGGCCAGGGATTAGCTCCTCCCCACATATTCCACCCCAGATAGGTCCCACCCAGCTCCTCCCCACATATTCCACCCCAGGTAGCCGGTCCCACTCACCAGCGGCCAGGGTTTAGCTCCTCCCCACATATTCCACCCCAGGTAGCCGGTCCCACCCACCAGTGGCCAGGGTTTAGCTCCTCCCCACATATTCCACCCCAGATAGAAGGTCCCACCCAGCTCCTCCCCACATATTCCACCCCAGGTAGCCGGTCCCACCCAGCAGTGGCCAGGGTTTAGCTCCTCCCCACATATTCCACCCCAGATAGCCGGTCCCACCCACCCGTGGCCAGGGATTAGCTCCTCCCCACATATTCTACCCCAGATAGAAGGTCCCACCCAGCTCCTCCCCACATATTCCACCCCAGATAGCCGGTCCCACCCACCCGTGGCCAGGGATTAGCTCCTCCCCACATATTCCACCCCAGATAGCCGGTCCCACCCACCCGTGGCCAGGGATTAGCTCTCAGTAACGCTGCCAGGGCGGCGGTAAACTGCTGTGGCATTTTGAACGTGGGAGACTTCCACACGGGACTTCCCGTTCATCTGCCCTTATCCGAGAGAGCTAGGTGTCCGATCTCACTGCCCAAAGAATCAGAGGCATGTACGAGATCTCTAATGGTTTGGCAAACATTCTCAGTCCTAGATTAGGAATCGAACCCTGTGACCTTTGAACTTGAGGCTGGCACCATAGTTTCTAAGCCAAGATTCCGCTATACCTGCCCCCCCCCCCCCCCCCACCAGAAAATAGTTAGCTCAGATTGTATTGTATGATTGTAGGAAGTAGGTCCCTGGGTTTATAGCTCTGGTTGTTCTGTATGATTGTAGAAAGTAGATTAGTGGGTTTATAGCTCTGGTTGTTCTGTATGATTGTAGAAAAGAGATTAGTGGGTTTATAGCTCTGGTTGTTCTGTATGATTGTAGAAAGTAGATTAGTGGGTTTATAGCTCTGGTTGTTCTGTATGATTGTAGAAAAGAGATTAGTGGGTTTATAGCTCTGGTTGTTCTGTATGATTGTAGAAAGTAGATTGGTGGGTTTATAGCTCTGGTTGTTCTGTATGATTGTAGGATGTAGATTAATGGGTTTATAGCTATGGTTGTTCTGTAGGATGTAGATTGAAGGGTTTATAGCTCTGGTTGTTCTGTATGATTGTAGGATGTAGATTGATGGGTTTATAGCTATGGTTGTTCTGTATGATTGTAGAAAGTAGATTGATGGGTTTATATCTCTGGTTGTTCTGTATGATTGTAGAAAGTAGATTAGTGGATTTATAGCTCTGGTTGTTCTGTATGATTGTAGAAAGTAGATTAGTGGGTTTATAGCTCTGGTTGTTCTGTATGATTGTAGAAAGTAGATTAGTGGGTTTATAGCTCTGGTTGTTCTGTATGATTGTAGAAAGTAGATTAGTGGGTTTATAGCTCTGGTTGTTCTGTATGATTGTAGAAAAGAGATTAGTGGGTTTATAGCTCTGGTTGTTCTGTATGATTGTAGAAAGTAGATTGGTGGGTTTATAGCTCTGGTTGTTCTGTATGATTGTAGGATGTAGATTGATGGGTTTATAGCTATGGTTGTTCTGAAGGATGTAGATTGATGGGTTTATAGCTCTGGGTGTTCTGTATGATTGTAGAAAGTAGATTGGTGGGTTTATAGCTCTGGTTGTTCTGTATGATTGTAGAAAGTAGATTGGTGGGTTTATAGCTCAGGTTGTATTGTATGATTGTAGGATGTAGATTGGCGGGTTTATAATTATGGTTGTACTGTATGATTGTAGGAACTAGATTGGTGGGTTTATAGCTCTGGTTGTACAGTATGATTGTAGGATGTAGATTGGTGGGTTTATAATTATGGTTGTACTGTATGATTGTAGAAAGTAGATTGGTGGGTTTATAGCTATGGTTGTTCTGTATGATTGTAGGAACTAGACTGGTGGGTTTATAGCTCTGGTTGTTATGTATAACTGTCACTGTCATTTACTGCCAATATAGTACCTTGCGGTGTATGGCGGAGGGGGAAGGTCTTGAGCCTGGGGAATTAAGGCCGACTGGCTTGTGCATTCGCCACTAACTGTGCAGGTTAAGATTTTCTTTTTGCCCCCGACAGAAAAAAATCCCACACCTTACCAAGGGATCGAACCTGGGTCTCCCAAAGGAGAGCCTGGCATTCTAGCCACTCGGCCAGTTGATTGTAGGAAGTAGATTGGTGGAGTCCTGGTTGTACTGTATGATTGTAGGAAGTAGATTGGTGGGTTCCTGGTTGTACTGTATTATTGTAGGAAGTAGATTGGTGGAGTCCTGGTTGTACTGTATGATTGTAGGAAGTAGATTGGTGGGTTCCTGGTTGTACTGTATGATTGTAGGAAGTAGATTGGTGGAGTCCTGGTTGTACTATATGATTGTAGGAAGTAGATTAGTGGAGTCCTGTATGATTTGTAGGAAGTAGATTAATGGGGTCCTGTTTGTACTGTATGATTGTAGGAAGTAGATTGGTGGGGCCCTGTTTGTACTGTATGATTGTAGGAAGTAGATTAATAGGGTCCTGTTTGTACTGTATGATTGTAGGAAGTAGACTGGTGGAGTCCTGGTTGTACTGTATGATTGTAAGAAGTAGTTTGGTGGGGTCCTGTATGATTGTAGGAAGTAGACTGGTGGGGTCCTGTATGATTGTAGGAAGTAGACTGGTGGGGTCCTGTATGATTGTAGGAAGTAGATTGGTGGGGTCCTGTTTGTACTGTATGATTGTAGGAAGTAAATTGGTGGGGTCCTGTATGATTGTAGGAAGTAGACTGGTGGGGTCCTGTATGATTGTAGGAAGTAGATTGGTGGGGTCCTGGTTGTACTATATGATTGTAGAAAGTAGAATGATGAGGCGACAGCTCTGGATGTACTGTCTGCTTGCAAGGCAGATATGTTCCAACCTCTGTGGGATCATGTGAACTGTGAGGTAGGACAGAGAAATCACGGCCTGGAGACAATGGTGCAGTGAGTACTGACCACAGCAACTGACCGCTACTCAGTATCCCAAGAGAAGGTCAGATGGACACACAACCAGATTGAATCTGGTACCATTAGGATTGGGACTCTTCGCTGGTTGTTGAAGATGAGGACATAGTGTGTGAGGATGTCCACAGTGCTGTGACATTGGTTTGTGACTCAACATAAACAATAATTGAAAGAACAACATGCAGTCATCCGAATAAAACAAAACATTTAATGATCACAACATGTATCTGTGTATAATATCAAAGACATAAATCTGCATATGCATGAGCAACATATCCAACCAGTGCACATCAGTGCCAAAAAGCTTCTCACAGCCTTCTGTTTGTCATATAGTAATAATTGCATGCATACTTCTTTTTTTGGCTAATAAAAGACAGACAGACAAATAAAAGAGGGGGAAAGAAGAACTGGTACACAATCTCCATATACAAGTTGAAGTCTGAGAGAGAAAGGAATCAAATGATCAAAGTGATAACAGAATGTGAAAAACAAGAAGCAAAGTCAATGCAAGAAAATACAAAGAAACACTGCAAACAACACGGAGAGTGATAGGTCAGACCCACTTCTCCCTGGCTGGTCACACGTGGAAGATGAACCCAAGAAATGGGGGGCACAGCTGAGTTAAATAATTAGGAAACAAGGTGGGGGACACAGCTAAAACCCAAGACCTGCAACACACAGCTGAACCAAATAATTGGGAAACAAGGTGGGGGACATGGCTAAACCCAAGACCTGCAACACACAGCTGAACCAAATAATTGTGAAACAAGGTGGGGGACACAAACCCAAGACCTACAACACACAGCTGAACCAAATAATTAGGAAACAAGGTGGGGAACACAGCTAAACCCATGACCTGCAACACACAGCTGAACCAAATAATTGGGAAACAAGGTGGGGGACATGGCTAAACCCAAGACCTGCAACACACAGCTGAACCAAATAATTGTGAAACAAGGTGGGGGACACAAACCCAAGACCTACAACACACAGCTGAACCAAATAATTAGGAAACAAGGTGGGGAACACAGCTAAACCCATGACCTGCAACACACAGCTGAACCAAATAATTGGGAAACAAGGTGGGGGACATGGCTAAACCCAAGACCTGCAACACACAGCTGAACCAAATAATTGGGAAACAAGGTGGGAGACATGACTAAACCCAAGACCTGCATCACACAGCTGAACCAAACAATTAGGAAACAAGGTGGGGGACACAGCTAAATCCAAGACCTGCATCACAGAGCTGAACCAAATAATTGTGAAACAAGGTGGGGGACACAAACCCAAGACCTACAACACACAGCTGAACCAAACAATTAGGAAACAAGGTGGGGAACACAGCTAAATCCATGACCTGCAACATACAGCTGAATCAAATAATTGGGAAACAAGGTGGGGACACGATTAAACCCAAGACCTGCAACACAAGCTGAACCAAACAATTAGGAACCAAGGTGGGGGACATGGCTAAACCCAAGACCTGCATCACAGAGCTGAACCAAATAATTGGGAAACAAGATGGGGGACACAGCTAAACCCAAGACCTGCAACATACAGCCGAACCAAATAATTGGGAAACAAGGTGGGGACACGATTAAACCCAAGACCTGCAACACACAGCTGAACCAAACAATTAAGAAACAAGGTGGGGGACACAGCTAAACCCAAGACCTGCAACACACAGCTGAACCAGACAATTGGAAAATAAGGTGGGGGTACGGCTAAACCCAAAAACTAGGACACACTTCACACCAGTTATAGGCATATGTTTATTCATGTGTGTGTGTGATCTGTTATCACAAATGTAATACAGGATGGTGTTTTGTGTGTGTGTGTGTGTGTGTGAGAGAGAGAGAGAGAGAGAGAGAGAGAGAGAGAGAGAGAGAGAGAGAGAGAGAGAGAGAGAGAGAGAGAGAGAGAGAGAGAGAGAGAGAGAGAGAGAGAGACTGTATCAGTAGATTATATGTTGCTTTTCAGAATTGAGCCTAGTAGAACAAAATCACACACTTGTGACTTCACACGCCAGTTAGCACACAGACAAGTCATTCTCACACAGACAAGTCTGTTTTCACACAGACAAGTCTGTTTTCACACAGACAAGTCTGTTTTCACACAGACAAGTCTGTTTTCACACAGACAAGTCATTCTCATACAGACAAGTCATTCTCACACAGACAAGTCATTTTCACACAGACAAGTATGCTCTCACACAAACAAGTATGCTCTCACACAGACAAGTCATTCTCACAAGAAAACTCACACCGCATCAATGCTGCCTCAGACACAACTAATGATTTTATTTCCGTGAAACTACAAGTCAACAGATGAACAACACACACAGCCGCATGGGTCCTAACACTGACATCCGTGATTTCACAGAAAGAGCCCTCACATGTCGATGACATGTACCAACAGAAGTCAATTATGTATAACACCTCAGTGACTATTCTATTACACATGTCAACTACCACACTAACCTATGAGTCACAACGAAACTTAACTCTGATGGCCCAGTCATATTTTAAATAATTTTTCCTAATTTCCCTAATCAGGCTCATGGCGTCGTCTTCTGCCATGTATCCCCCAGGCAGGGTGAAGGCTTGTCACCAACTCATGGTGAGCCATCCTTCTTTTGCTATCTCCTGGACCTCTTTCCATGTCCTCCCAGTATGATCATCCCTGCCTCTAATTCCCTTCTCCATGCGTTGTCGGACTCCGTGGCTGGTGAGCAGAGGGCATGGGCGACAAAAAATACAGAGAGGGAAACAGGCGGATGATCAGTAGGACTGGCACTGGCACTATCAGCTTGGTAACGCATTGTTGGCCATCCAAGAAGGGGACGGGGCGCATGTGGCAATGTGCCAATTGTAGGTAACTGTGGGTTTCATATTTTCCCATCCAATGTGTGGCTTGCCAACTGATATCTGAGGACAGGAACATGGAGGCAGCAAAACACCATCAGATTTATTTCTTTCACAGTGACAGCCCAGGCTAGCATGATCCGACACATACAGGTATACACAAATAGTTCTGACACCTTCATCTCATACACTGATGTGCCAGAAGATCACACACACAACACACATACATGAACAGCTCTCATCTCATACACTGATGTGCCAGAAGATCACACACACAACACACACAAATGAACAGCTCTCATCTCATACACTGATGTGCCAGAAGATCACACACAACACACATACATGAACAGCTCTTATCTCATACACCGATGAGCCAGAAGATCACACACACAACATACATACATGAACAGCTCTCATCTCATACACTGATGAGCCAGAAGATCACACACAACATACATACATGAAGAGTTCTCATCTCATACACTGATGAGCCAGAAGATCACACACACAACACACATACATGAACAGCTCTCATCTCATACACTGATGTGCCAGAAGATAACACACAACATACATACATGAACAGCTCTCATCTCATACACTGATGAGCCAGAAGATCACACACAACATACATACATGAAGAGTTCTCATCTCATACACTGATGAGCCAGAAGATCACACACACAACACACATACATGAACAGCTCTCATCTCATACACTGATGTGCCAGAAGATAACACACAACATACATACATGAACAGCTCTCATCTCATACACTGATGAGCCAGAAGATCACACACAAAACACATACATGAAGAGTTCTGGCACCTTATCTCACACGCAGATGAGCCAGTAGCTGGCATTAGTTAGTGTGCAACTTCCACTGTAATTCTGTGTATGAACTACACATGGAGTGTCTCAGTCACAAGCGCAACAGTTACCCCATGTCATACAGAACCTCACAACAGCATGCAGTCAACATTTACAGTGAGACGGAGCCATTTTCAAAGTGAATGAGTGCTGATTACACAAACATAATTTACTGTAAGAAACAATGTGATGAAAACATGATCGGCCGACAACATTAATAATGACTTCCTCACACATTCATGCACTATCACAACCCTAACAACCATGTCCTCACACATTCATGCACTATCACAACCCTAACAACCATGTCCTCACACATTCATGCACTATCACAACCCTAACAACCATGTCCTCACACATTCATGCACTATCGCAACCCTAACAACCATGTCCTCACACATTCATGCACTATCACAACCCTAACAACCATGTCCTCACATTGTCATGCACTATCACAACCCTAACAACCATGTCCTCACACATTCATGCACTATCACAACCCTAACAACCATGTCCTCACATTGTCATGCACTATCACAACCCTAACAACCATGTCCTCACATTGTCATGCACTATCACAACCCTAACAACCATGTCCTCACATTGTCATGCACTATCACAACCCTAACAACCATGTCCTCACACATTCATGCACTATCACAACCCTAACAACCATGTCCTCACACATTCATGCACTATCACAACCCTAACAACCATGTCCTCACACATTCATGCACTATCACAACCCTAACAACCATGTCCTCACACATTCATGCACTATCACAACCCTAACAACCATGTCCTCACATTGTCATGCACTATCACAACCCTAACAACCATGTCCTCACACATTCATGCACTATCACAACCCTAACAACCATGTCCTCACACATTCATGCACTATCACAACCCTAATGACCATGTCTGCGAGTTCTCTCGGAACGTGACCAGATGCCAGACCATCCTGTGGCTTGGGTCCAGTAGATCTCTGTCCGGAGAATCAGGCGGCCACAAACAGCAACGCTGCTTTACATGGCAGCCGTCATAGGTGCCAAAATCTGCCGGATCCTCGCCAGAAAATCATCCAACATCCTCAAGTACCTGACCAAAATAGAATAACAAGGTTAGCAATGTAGCATGCCAGATTGTACAATACAAACCTGATATTTGCTCTAGTGTGAGAATGGGCACAATGCAAAGGATAGGAACTGGCCATCCTATCCCCTAATGTAATGATCTGATATATGCGAAGGATCTGAGTATGCACTTCACATGGGTTTGTGAAAAGCAAGATATCACGCTTCTCCAAAAATAAGACTGGATTGTATATTAATTGTTGCATGAAAAATTTTTCAGAGGATGTCTTTTTTTTTCCAGATACAAACATCTACATTCATGCATGTACAAACTTTTTAATTTATTCAAATACAGTCATGTCATATTCTTCTGGAACATCGTCATAACTCTCCAAATCTCAAATTCCGGCCTGAATATCTTGCGACTCCATTTCCCATAGAACCGTTGGCCCCAGTCTCTCATGTCCAGCAAAAGTGTTTTCCTTAAATGAGCATTTCTTGTCCATGTAGCGTGCTCAATGTGCATTGGTGTGACGAAACGCGTTTATCTGTCTTGGGTCGTAAAGATCCCACACTATTTTGGCGCGTCATCGGGGGACTTTCCCAGCTAAAAATAGACTGAGGGAAGCCGATGGAGGAATTACTATCTAGAATCTTCTCCAAACACCGGAATTTGAGTGACCAGTGAGGCTGGGTATCGCACTAAATTCTCGTGCAGAGAGATCTAGAAATTCTAGGCGGGGAATGACGGTTTCCCGAGAAAGTGTCTTTTCTCAAGAAGCACTAGCTTCTCGTGCGCATTGAGTTGGCACGAGTGGGAAATTGGCTAAACCATTCATTCACTTCAATGTTGCTCGAAGGGAGCAGACGCAGGCCTGTGTGAGCCATTTTTGTGTTGCGTCTCACCTCAACCATGATTCGGCTGACTGTTACGGAAAGGAGGCTGAAGTGCCCTTAAACAGTTCTGAAAGCTGACTGGAGTCTAGTTTTCGACATTCAGGTACATATTTGTTTAAATCATTTAACTTTGTAAGTGTGTACCAAACGCCATTGTTCTAACCTCATTACCTATGCGGATGTCCTTGCATAATAATTAGCAAACCGATCGATAACGCAGTTGACGGCTAATCGTGTGTTTGTTTACTGTGTGTTCGCGAATCAGCTGTTGGGAACGCAGGAATGCGATGTGGGCTATATGGATGTAAATTATATTTACCATATATTGCAAATCGTTGCATCTATTAGGTTGCTGTGTTAGAATAAAACATAGTTACTTGTACCTGATAGAAACTTAGATTTATGTCAGTCAGTTGCTGAAGCCAGGAGAATGGTTAGAAAACCAGGTAAGTTGGTAGGTGGAGATTCAGACAAAACTGTGCTTAGTTACTAAGTAAAGGAAGAACATAGTTCTGTGCCACCAGGAATGATGTAACTATTGTGTAGTAACTTAATAGTGAATTCATTGTGTGGAACACGGGATTTCTGTGGGAAGGTAAGTCTGTATTGGTGATATGTATATATGATGTGGCATTGTGTATATATATTAGGTCATGGCATGTGATACTTCCTGGAGTAATTCCGAACGCCGAATAGCTCGACGCTTGATAACAATGCGTGCCGTCGCGATATACATATGCGTTCGGAACTCTTCTGAGCTATCTTGTTCTTTCATACTGGCGCTAGTGCGAGTGAATGCTAAGGTGCTGGAAGTATGGAAGGATGCAAGGAGGCTGTATGAGACAGGGGACATATAGGATATGGGGGATGTGAAAGTATAGGTTGGTAGACCAGACCAACGATGAAGTTCGGTCCCGGCCAAAGGCTAAACCACTTGGGAGGGCGGAACTGGAACATCACCCTTGGAACATGTGGGGAACATGTATTCTCAAGAAGGCTTCTTGACTCTAAGACGGAGTCTGATAAGAAGAGTTTGTTATGGCGTGGGCAGGTGGTCCCACCAGCAAACAGGCTTGTGTACATATTGGATGTGATCATGTACTATTCCTATATCCCGAGGGATGGTATATTGATCAGTATTATGTTTCTTAATGAACATTGATGATGTTAGGAACGAGTCCAGGGACTCTTTACCTTATTGTTTAGTTCGATTAAATTAGAACTATGATAACAGCCTACTATCACTACTGACGTTAGCGACGACTGGTAGATGATTAGGGATAGGTGAGACCTACGATCAGACTCGTCATTCTGATTTCTTGCTCTGTTTGACGGGCTGTTCTGTGAGGCCAGCTGACATTCCTGAACCCATGCTTTACTACTCTCCATATAGAGATAATGCTTTGGTTATATGAATAACTAACTAGCATGACTGAGGGTTGAGTAGTCATTGGTAGGATGCATGTGGACTAATGTTTGGGCCAGTATACTCTCACCGGTCGCTCTTCCTTTTCAGGAGTTTGCCTGTTGAGGAACCAGTCAACTATAATTGTCGTTGGCAGGAAACCACTTCGTGTGACACCACGAAGGGTTCAATTCTTTACTTATCACGCCCGACTCAACCACACCATGTACCCAATGTGATTCACCATGCGTGAAGGTTGCATCAAGTAATCCAGGTGCCCTGAAGGTGCACGTGTGGGACGTGATGGTTTGTGATGTTTTTCTACAGTAGAAGACACTCTATTTCAGGCAGGAACATTTCAGCAATTTGAGTAATCATGCTCAAAGAAAGGAAACACCTGACCGTATAGCATTACGGAGGTTCCGCCTCAACGTGGAAAAATGAGATTTAGACACTTGAATGGTTCTTATAACAGCCATAGTGGCAGGTCTTGAGAAGAACTACACCAGCTATTCATTGTAACTTGTGACAAGTGTTACTGTGAGGGACCATTGAATTGGTCATTGACATATTCTTCAAGCAGTGTTACTGTGCTATGATTGATGGACCATTAGATTGGTCAGTGACTACTTAGGTTCATCGAAGTCACGAATACTTGGAGTCAAGTCCAGGAGGATTGTCTCCCAACCAGTGTTGTTAGAGAACTGTGTATTAACAGTGACTCAGTAGGAGTGATAAAGATGCAGTTGGTCCAGTTGAGTGAGGTCCAGCAGTGACTCTATTGTTGTGGATCCACGCTCTGGAGACGGAGTGGTCTCCAAGGTTCTAGTCATCTCACTGGAAGGAAGCCGGGTGAGTGGCTGACCGACTGGACGGGACATCAGCATCCAATCTACTTCTCACCTGATGATGACAAGTATATCTCTGATTCTGTCTCTACTCTATCTTCTATTTGTGTACATAGATTATTCTATCAGGAAGTTCATTTCAGTTCTATATTCTCAAGGGTAGAATAAACTTTATGTAAGTTGACTTGCTCTTTGTATAATTATTGAGTGTGGTCTCGGACGATGCCTAAGTGTTCATTGTTCCACAGGGGTAGGTAGTTAGTGGGGGTCTAGAATCTGGAGGGGCTTGTAGACATAATTAACTAATATGAGATCAACCACAGAGTAAAAATGTGTATCTGCCTGACCAACCCCTGGGGCTAGAATACACGGGAGTGCCAGAGACACCTCGGGTGTGGTTCACTCTCACTACCTAAGGTGAACTCGTTACAATTGGTAACACAAGTCTCTCATTCAAGCTGACGATCTTAATTAGGGCTTATTTTAGGGATAGGGCTTATATTAAAAGCATCCTGAAAAATCGTGCTAGGGCTTATTTTTGGTGTAGGTCTTAATTTCAGGGAAACACTGTAGAAAACGTCTGATGTTGAAAATATATCTTTATTGAACACACAAGCTTGAATGAAATCTTGGCCAACCACTGTTTCTTTCAACACAATTTCACGTTGTTCAAGTTGCTCATACACATTGGGTCCCTGACCCCTGGGACACTGGGTCCCTGAGCCTGCCCTAGAGCCACGGGTCACACAGCTATCATTAGCCCCATAGAGGGTGCTGGTAATGAGTGAGTTTCAGCCAGGAATCGTCCGTCTCTACGTGTCATCAGATGTGCACACCATCCATGTCTGCCCTCAGTACCCAGCCATTCGTGCTTTGTTCATCCACAGTTGTCAATCATCTATTCGGTCCTGCCATTAAATCTATATCAGGTGTGGAATATTCTCCTCTCTTGGGCCACTGATGATCATCAGACCTGGTGAGAAGCTTCTTCATGCAATGGATCCGCTGAGAGTTGCACACATCTGCCCTAAAGATACACGTGTAGATATCAACATTATGCTACTTGTAGAACACTATAACAATCATACAACTTCATTCATGTCTGGACGGACATCACCAGCAAAGCAAAGAATATATTTCTTACTTTCTCCCAATATAAAACCCTGAGGAGTATTCTTACAATGTAAAACCTTGTGGAGTATTCTTACATGAGACTATTTGTTTGTCTTAGAGCCACAGCTCACTGTCCACAGTATTCACAATTTTTCCGTGTCCTTGCTGTACTGTTGGTTTCAATGTATCTAATGATTATGTCACCATTCATTCACTTATTTGTTCAGAAGGCCTCGG
Organism: Cepaea hortensis; assembly: GCA_963921405.1. Taxonomy (NCBI): domain Eukaryota; kingdom Metazoa; phylum Mollusca; class Gastropoda; order Stylommatophora; family Helicidae; genus Cepaea; species Cepaea hortensis. The sequence continues at coordinate 100,044,916 of OY992888.1, forward strand.
CATGTGCCACGTATAAAATGTATAAAGGGGGGGTTCATTTGAAATCCGTTCGTGCCGCACCACGCGTAATTACATGCGTTGAACATGATCATGTCATAGTCATGTGATAAGTACTGACCAATGAATAAAAGAGCACGTGCTTATTGTCCCATGATACATAGGTTCTGTTTCTGACCGTTGAGAAAATGGCCGGGTTGATCCAAAATCCATCCAAAGAAGCTCTAAGAGCAGTGATTCAGTTTCTTTCATTTGAAGGATGTCGACCAGTGGACATTCATTGAAGAATGCAGACAGCGTACGGTAACAAATGTGTGTCGAAGACAACAGTGACAGACTGGGCACGAATGTTCCGGAAAGGACGTCAGTTCACGACAGATTTTCGACGGCCGGGTCAAGCGCATACTGTTGCAACAGAAAAAAACCATCGCCAAAATTGATGCAGCAGTTCAGATGAACCATTGTCAAAGCATACGTTCGTTAGCGAAAGAATTTGATGTGTCAATTGGGACAATTCAAAAGGTCGTTCGTAAGAAACTGCAATATGTATATGTGTTCACTATGGGTACCACGGATGTTGACCAACTACCAAAAAGAGGAATGCATGGGATGGTGTTTGAACCACTTGCTGCAGAGGAAGGCTAACCATATAAAAAAATGCCCGCCAAAGGCGGAAGTGCCGTCCTATGGTTGGCAAAATAAAAATTGGCACTACGCAATTACATCCGAGTGAAATGTCTTTTGTGCTAGGAACAGCTCTGACTACCTAGTTTTCCGAATGCCTATCGTGTCCGGAAAAGATCTGACTAGCTAGTTTTCTGAATGTGCCCGGAACAGCTCTGATGGGCACAGCGACAAGCACATGTCCGAATCGAAAACTCGCAGAGTGGATACCGTCTGCAGACCGGTCTGGTTTGTGGGGGAAGGGCCTGTGGTGAACGAAATGCCCAATACATTGAAGTGAGGAATTAAAGCAGCCATGGGCAGGACGTGATGATTCCCTCGGTGAGCCCAGCACCAGGGTGCTATGTGTCGGCTCTGCAACTATGGAAATTGCCCTGGATGACGGAAAATGCTATGGACTGTCCCTACCTTCTCTTGAGGGCTGATCGTGAAGCATTCGACCGTTCCAACTTGACAAGCTGGGATGTGGATGGCACCACAAAAGTGAAAGTCCCACAGGAATGCTAACCTGTCAAAAATGCATGCTAAAAGTCGGATGTGTTGGCCCAAGGGTGCCTAACCAGACACACTGCAATCACATCTGAAAAAAACACTCCGAATGAATGCAAAGAAGAAGAAGAAGAACCACTTGCTGTGTTACAGAGTGGAGGGTGATGCATTTCTCTTCCGCATAGTGGCAGGCGATGAATCATGCTGTCACCACTTTGAACCGAGCAGCAAAAGAAAGAGCATGCTGGATCACCAAAAGCCAAAAAAAAAATTCCAGTTACAGGTTTCCGCTGGTAAGGTTATGCTGAGCACATTTTTTTAACCATGAAGGGCTATTATTGTTGGCCGACTTTAAAGAACCTGGTGTCAACATCAACTACTACCCACTACTTGCAAACACTAGACAAACTGCAAAAAGCCACCAAGAATAAACGACCCGGCATGCTTCTCGCAGTGTGATTTTGTTGCACGATAATGCTTGTCCGCATGTCGCAAAGATTGTGCAGGAAGCATTAGCAAGGAAGAAGTGGGAAATTCTGCAACATCCAGCCTATAGTCCTGATTTGTCACCATGTGATTTTCATATGTTTGGACCTCTAAAAAAAGCTCTCAAGGGACAACGATTTCACACAGATGCAGACATAATGAATGTGGTAAACACTTGGTTCAGTGAGCAACAAAAATCCTATTTTGCGGACGGCATTCGCCGCCTACCTAAGCAATGGGATGCTTGCCTGAATGCCTACGGTGACTTCTTCTGACCAACCCATGGTGCATAATTCATTCAAAATGAATGTTTTGTTTAATTCTACCATACCTGTTAATGTTTCTTTCATGCTTTTGTAATAAAGCCATTAGAACGGGTTTCAAATGAACGTCCCTAACAATTCTGAAAAATTAAGTACATGTCATTAAATAATGTGCAAAAAATTCATTAAATTAGTTACTATAATCACTGCTATGGTTTAACGCTGTTTTGGGGAAGCTAGGAAGTACCAATGAAGTATTCATTTGTCACAAAATAAAACCTTGCGTTTAACCGTTGATTATTATAGAGGATTTCTGATAAAACGGACTATCTGCCAGCGACAACTATTTTAACTAACAGTATAGACAAATCCCGGCATCGCTTTGACAGTTTGTCAACATTTGAATACAGATGGAACCCATGGGATCATGGTGGCAATCGGATGTCGGCCATCACATGTCGGGCAAAATTAACAGTTGCAGAGGTGTAGGGAAAGTGAGTGCGCTGAATCATACATCGCTTTGACAGTTCATAAACAAGTTGGATTGAGAGCGGAAGTACTCAGCACGGAAGATAACAGTACATCTGTCAATTTATAGTTTCCGGAACATCAAGAAGATTGGCAGCTTGTTGGGGAAAACTGTTGTTGGGATCATACAGTAACTTGTTAGTTTGTTGGGGGAGTCAAAACAAGTGATGACAACTTTGACAGTGACTAGGCAAGGGAAAATCGATTCTTGACAATGGATGATTGCCCAAATAACACCTGCAGGACAACAACCATGTCACGTGACCAATTTTAGAGGTTTGGCCAAAAACCATGATTGGAGATGGGGAGTTGAACGCAAACCTTGGATTGTAGAAGACGTGCTTCGGCACTGTGGTTCTGATGGGAAAACGTCTACCGTGTGCGAATTAGTGATTTAATTTTACACGTGCCTGTCATGGCAAGAGTGGATGTAATTTGATCTAACTGCAGTGTTGCCTAAGGTAGAACCGATTATAATTAGTTCTAATTAATATAGGCTGTAGCCTTGTTCAAACTATAGTGTGATGATTAGCACTGTTAGTGGAAAACTAACTAGAGTAGGGAAGTGATACTTGGCTCTGTTAGTTGAAAATAGATTAGTGAAGTGTGGATAAGCTTTACTAGTTGAGAATTAAGTAATGAAGGATAATTGGGATATTCCCGTAGGTCCCTGGTGGGCGGGGTTCCGCATTCTGTTTGTTGATTTTTTTTTCTTGTCTTGGCCTGATGATAACATATGTGTTCAGTCATCTGTCCATGACAGAGTAGGTTCATTATATTTTCTGAGCGAGGCCGATGGCCCACGATCATCTAATAGAGATCAGTGACGGGGAGGCTATCACCAGTTGTTTGATTTATTTCACAGGTTCCTCTGGTTGGAATGAAGAACCTGAAACCAAAGGAAAAATCCGATCCCGGATAAAGTTTGGCGCCGGAAGATTGGCCAGCAACTTTACAACAGAGATTATGCTAGAGGAAGATGATCAACATTGCTCAGTGGAGCTGAATGGTATCCTACCGGATAAATACCGAATGAGTTTAGGTCATACCAGTTTTAACACACCAGTAGTGATGGATATTCAGTTCACTTATGACTAGAACAAAAATAAAGGAGTGCAACGAAGATACCCCAACTGATAACTAACTAACTAACTAACTAAAGGACTCTATTGGAGTATAGACAATAACTGTTTAATAGTGAGAACTAGTGAACATTTATCAAGAGACAAAAAGTCTTGTTCATAGGACAGTGTTCCATGTTTGTTTCACCGCGCCGGAATTATGAAGCCGGAGTTTCTATAAACTGTTAGGAACAGTTGTGTTAGGAACAATAACAGTTTTTTCCACGGATTATATATTTACATGGGATTCAGATCTCATGGTCATCAGAGTTCCTGGAGGAGGACATGTCTGGAGAGAAGGATACGACTTTGGTGAGGTTTATCGTACTGACTCGAATGATGTCGTGTGATCCTTGCCATGATGTGTACACTATGATCCTGAACTTTGAAGGCTGACACATACATTTATGTTATAATACACGACACACATTGTCTTCGCATACACGTCTCATATACGTTACACTTTTCTTTTAATAAATTAATCTTTATTAATTTTTAGAAGCAAGAGTTGTGGAGTATGTTGCGTTGGGGAAGTATGAGAGGGGGCATAGTACGACAGTGAGAGAGTGATAGGAAAAGGTGTCTACGGGCTGATAGAGTGTGTTGGACGGAAGCTGGTGGATTCTCCAAGATATTGAGAAAAGGAAGAAAAATATTATAATGTGGGTGTTGACTCTCTTCACTCCAGGGACGACACTTTAAAGGAGGACACGACATCATTATAACTAACTCAACAAATGTCTAACCGTAATGCAATAAGGAGGTTGTTTATCAGGAAATCTTGCTATAAATCTTCGAACAACCATCCGGGTATATCGTGCGCCATTTCAAAACACCTGTTCAACCAATACAATTCTTTGTTCCATTGATAACACCATTCTGTTAGGAGTGCAAAGAATTACTCCAGCAGACAACAGCCATTTGCTGCATATTGCTTCACGATGGACTGTGGAGCACATATTTTGATGACATCATGTACTTCATTTTTCAAAATTCTTCTACATACAAAGTGTAGTGAGACTTTACAAACACCCTGTATAACAACAAGCCCACTTACCCAGAGAACTTGAAGACATGTGTCATCAGACCCTACGTACATGCTATGTGGTTGGCGTGTATCGTAATCTCTTGCCTGTATATCTCATATTGTTCTCTATCATCTGGACCATCTCACTGGGCGACGGAATGCGACCTGTTTCTAGTTTTGACCAGATTGGAACATCTGAAACATGAGATGACAACACATTACACCCTGCCCCCTGTCTCCCTCCCTGGCCGAGGTGCTCTACAGAAGCTTCATGGTCAAAGGCTAGGGAAAGCAAAGCCCAACAAATGCTAGTCAAGGTTGGATGCACTGATGGAACAGTCCAATTCACTTGATGATGCAACTGCAGTGTGGGGGGTCACCTGCTTAAACATTATCAAACACAATATCTCCCACCCACTTCCCCCAACCCCATCTCCTGCTGACAAACACCCACGGCCGGGTGAGTGGTTTTGTCTGAGGACCGGGTTCCGACTGTGGATGCATGTATAGAGTGCACAGCTGAACCATGCCTTTTACATACATAGAACAAACAAGCAAACTAAGGAATGCACGCACACACAGTGTGCTGATTGTTAAAAAACATAGCAGCAAAAGAGCAAACACATAAACGGTTAGTTTGGCAAACTGTCGCTGCCGCTAGCCCTTCCCCCCCCCCCCCCCCACACACACACTGACAGACAGTGTGTGGCAATCACACATGTAGACATTGTGCCTGGAGTAGTTTGGTCATTAGAATATGGGCTGAGCTCAGTGTCTTCTATAGATGGATGGATGGACAGATGGATAAATGGATGGAAAGATGGATTCATTGACAGTTGGATGGATGCATGGATAAATCTATGGATGGATGGTTAGAGAGAGAGAGAGAGAGAGAGAGAGAGAGAGAGAGAGAGAGAGAGAGAGAGAGAGAGAGAGAGAGAGAGAGAGAGAGAGAGAGACAGACAGACAGACAGACAGACAGACAGACAAAGACATTTATTTTCAAAGGACAGACAGGTGGATGAATAGGTCGGTAGGCAGAGAAACAGTAAATGAGAGAGAAAGAGAGAAAGAATGACGCAGAGAGTGAGATAAGAAAAGGTGTGAGAGTAAGAGAACAAGTGAGACAGAGACCACAGAGAACAGACAGACAGACAGATATCTATTTTCAAAGGACAGACAGGTGGATGAATAGGTCGGCAGGCAGAGAAACAGTTAATGAGAGAGAAAGAATGACACAGAGAGTGAGATAAGAAAAGGCGTGAAAGTAAGAGAACAAGTGAGACACAGAGAGAGACCATAGAGAACAGACAGACAGGCAGGCTATGTTGATAATAAAGAGTCCTACAGGCTGAGATACCTGTTTTTTAAAAACCCACAGTAAACATGCATTGTTGTTTCTATGTTTTCCCCCCATGTGGATGTAACAGGCATAATAGATCATTGATGTGTGAAAGATGAGTGGTTGGGGTGGTGGGGGGGGGGGGGGGGGCTGAATGTAAGACAGGCCTGTGTGTACAATTTGTAACCCTTTCAAAATAAAGTGTGGTCATTGTCCTTGTTGAATTGCTTGTTGTGTGTGTGTTGTTCACTGATTTCTCCAACAATACACATGCAGGTTATATATTTTGTTATGTCTTAACCTTTGACAACTTTCTCACACTAAACGCTTACTCTGTTCCACAAAATCATTCTGTTGTATCATTTTTGGTTTTATTTGTTGCGATGATGTCAACAATTCTACCAATATTCTCTCAACAGACTCAACTGTTCAATCACTCTACCAACATACTAAACTATTCAATCACTCACCAACATTCTCTCAACATACTAAACCATTCAATCATTCTACCAACACTCTCTCAATATTCATTGGCACCTTGCCGTCTTGACAGACGATAGTTTGTGCTTTAAAAAGGCATAATAACTTTTACCTATGGCGGTAGCGAATGTGACTGATAAGGCCAATTTGCGCTGTAAATGTCCGTTCACAGTGGGTGCACGTGAACACGTGGTCATTTTCACCATCATGCACCATCTTACGTCTCAAACGCTCGGTGTGTGACTTATCTGCAATAATTTTCTCCTTTGTCTTCATTCCATTTCTGATGTTTGCCCTCCATGCAACACGTTCAGTGGCGACTTGCTCCCTATGTGCATTTCTCTCAACATACTAAACTATAAAATCATTCTACCAACATTCTCTCAACATACGAAACTATTCAATCACTCTACCAACATTCTCTCAACATACTAAACTATAAAATCATTCTACCAACATTCTCTCAACATACTAAACTGTTTAATCATTCTACCAACATTATTTCAACACACAATTTTACCACAAACCACTCTACTCAACTGGTCATTGTTACCACAAACCACTCTAGACAACTGGTCACTGTTACCACAAGCTAGTCTACACAACTGGTCACTGTTACCACAAACCACTCTACTCAACTGGTCACTGTTACCACAAGCTAGTCTACACAACTGGTCATTGTTACCACAACCACTCTACTCAACTGGTCACTGTTACCACAAGCTAGTCTACACAACTGGTCACTGTTACCACAAACCACTCTACTCAACTGGTCATTGTTACCACAAACCACTCTACTCAACTGGTCATTGTTACCACAAACCACTCTACTCAACTGGTCATTGTTACCACAAACCACTCTACTCAACTGGTCATTGTTACCACAAACCACTCTACTCAACTGGTCATTGTTACCACAAACCACTCTACACAACTGGTCACTGTTACCACAAGCTAGTCTACACAACTGGTCACTGTTACCACAAGCTAGTCTACACAACTGGTCACTGTTACCACAAGCTAGTCTACACAACTGGTCACTGTTACCACAAGCTAGTCTACACAACTGGTCACTGTTACCACAAACCACTCTACACAACTGGTCACTGTTACCACAAGCTAGTCTACACAACTGGTCACTGTTACCACAAACCACTCTACACAATTGGTCACTGTTACCACAAACCACTCTAGACAACTGGTCACTGTTACCACAAGCTAGTCTACACAACTGGTCACTGTTACCACAAACCACTCTACACAACTGGTCACTGTTACCACAAACCACTCTACACAACTGGTCACTGTTACCACAAACCACTCTACACAACTGGTCACTGTTACCACAAACCACTCTACACAACTGGTCACTGTTACCACAAACCACTCTAGACAACTGGTCACTGTTACCACAAACCACTCTAGACAACTGGTCACTGTTACCACAAACCACTCTACACAACTGGTCACTGTTACCACAAACCACTCTAGACAACTGGTCACTGTTACCACAAACCACTCTACACAACTGGTCACTGTTACCACAAGCTAGTCTACACAACTGGTCACTGTTACCACAAGCTAGTCTACACAACTGGTCACTGTTACCACAAGCTAGTCTACACAACTGGTCACTGTTACCACAAGCTAGTCTAGACAACTGGTCACTGTTACCACAAGCTAGTCTACACAACTGGTCACTGTTACCACAAACCACTCTACACAACTGGTCACTGTTACCACAAGCTAGTCTACACAACTGGTCACTGTTACCACAAACCACTCTAGACAACTGGTCACTGTTACCACAAACCACTCTAGACAACTGGTCACTGTTACCACAAGCTAGTCTACACAACTGGTCACTGTTACCACAAACCACTCTACACAACTGGTCACTGTTACCACAAACCACTCTAGACAACTGGTCATTGTTACCACAAACCACTCTACTCAACTGGTCACTGTTACCACAAACCACTCTACTCAACTGGTCACTATTACCACAAACCACTCTACACAACTGGTCATTGTTACCACAAACCACTCTACACAACTGGTCACTGTTACCACAAACCACTCTAGACAACTGGTCATTGTTACCACAAACCACTCTACTCAACTGGTCACTGTTACCACAAACCACTCTACACAACTGGTCATTGTTACCACAAAGCACTCTACTCAACTGGTCATTGTTACCACAAACCACTCTAGACAACTGGTCATTGTTACCACAAACCACTCTACTCAACTGGTCATTGTTACCACAAGCTAGTCTACACAACTGGTCACTGTTACCACAAACCACTCTACTCAACTGGTCACTGTTACCACAAGCTAGTCTACACAACTGGTCACTGTTACCACAAACCACTCTACACAACTGGTCACTGTTACCACAAACCACTCTACACAACTGGTCATTGTTACCACAAACCACTCTACTCAACTGGTCACTGTTACCACAAGCTAGTCTACACAACTGGTCATTGTTACCACAAATCACTCTACACAACTGGTCACTGTTACCACAAACCACTCTACTCAACTGGTCACTGTTACCACAAGCTAGTCTACACAACTGGTCACTGTTACCACAAACCTGTTACCATAAACCACTCTACACAACTGGTCACTGTTACCACAAGCTAGTCTACACAACTGGTCACTGTTACCACAAGCTAGTCTACACAACTGGTCATTGTTACCACAAACCACTCTACTCAACTGGTCACTGTTACCACAAACCACTCTAGACAACTGGTCACTGTTACCACAAGCTAGTCTACACAACTGGTCATTGTTACCACAAACCACTCTAGACAACTGGTCACTGTTACCACAAGCTAGTCTACACAACTGGTCATTGTTACCACAAACCACTCTAGACAACTGGTCACTGTTACCACAAACCACTCTACTCAACTGGTCACTGTTACCACAAATCACTCTAGACAACTGGTCATTGTTACCACAAACCACTCTAGACAACTGGTCATTGTTACCACAACCCACTCTACTCAACTGGTCACTGTTACCACAAACCACTCTACACAACATGTCACTATTACCACAAGCTAGTCTACACAACTGGTCATTGTTACCACAAACCACTCTACACAACTGGTCATTGTTACCACAAACCACTCTACTCAACTGGTCACTGTTACCACAAACCACTCTAGACAACTGGTCACTGTTACCACAAACCACTCTAGACAACTGGTCACTGTTACCACAAGCTAGTCTACACAACTGGTCACTGTTACCACAAACCACTCTACACAACTGGTCACTGTTACCACAAACCACTCTAGACAACTGGTCACTGTTACCACAAACCACTCTAGACAACTGGTCACTGTTACCACAAACCACTCTACTCAACTGGTCACTGTTACCACAAACCACTCTACACAACTGGTCACTGTTACCACAAACCACTCTAGACAACTGGTCATTGTTACCACAAACCACTCTACTCAACTGGTCACTGTTACCACAAACCACTCTACACAACTGGTCACTGTTACCACAAACCACTCTACACAACTGGTCACTGTTACCACAAGCTAGTCTACACAACTGGTCATTGTTACCACAAACCACTCTACTCAACTGGTCACTGTTACCACAAACCACTCTAGACAACTGGTCACTGTTACCACAAACCACTCTAGACAACATGTCACTGTTACCACAAACCACTCTACATAGACACCATGATGACTTACCATTGAAAGAAATTTCAAAAGCACCAGTAGATACTAACTGACCTTCGATTGCATTAGCGATGAAAAACATCATAAGGCAAGCATACACCTGAGGAATAAATCAGTAACACAACATGAAGCAAGCATACACCTGAGGAATAAATCAGCGACACAACATATTATAGGCTTACAACAAATAGAGAATATATCAGTCATACAACATATGACAAGCTTCGATGGACATAATATTTCAGTCATATAACAGATGACAGGTTTATAATGGACAGAATATTTCAGTAATACAAAATATGACAGGTTTACAGTGGACAGAATATTTAGTTTAGTTTAGTCGATGGATCAACATCATGGCACACGGTTGTAACCCATAAGTGCTTCGTTCTCCTCCTAACTCAAACCTGAGTCTGGATAAACTCAGCTCAGTGCACGAACTCTGTAGCACCAGTGAGGATCCTGAAATACTTTGGGTAGATTTTTAACTCGAAAGTTTGCCCAGGCAGCGCCGTTAGGCCACTCTTTTTTGATTTCCAACTGCCACGGGATTTTTTACGTGCGATACATGGGCATCCGATCTCACTACCCAAAGACAAGGGGAAATTTTTTTACTAGAAGTCCACGTGAAATAAATCCCGGTCCTCACCGGGGCTTGAACCCAGGACGTCCAGCACTCGAGGCGGACACCATACCTCAAGACCACGCAGCCCCCTGAACAGAATATTTCAGTAATACAACATATGACAGGCTTACAATTGATAGAGGGGGCAAAAAGAAAATCCTAACCTGCACAGTTTGCGGTGACTGCACTAGCCAAGCGGCCTTAATTCCACAGGCTCAAAGACCCGTCTGCCATACACAGCGTACTATATTGGCAGTAAATGGCAGTTATGACAACATATGACAGGCTTACAACTGATAGAGAATATATCAGTAATCCAACATATGAGAGGCTTACAACAGATAGAGAATATATCAGTCATACAACATATGCCAGGCTTACAACAGATAGAGAATATATCAGTCATACAACATATGAAAGGCTTACAATGGACAGAATATTTCAGTCATACAACATATGACATGCTTACGATGGACAGAATACTTCAGTAATAAAACGTCTCATTCTGTCAACTAAAAGTGATTGATTGTGACAGCCAATTCTATGCAACTTTGGTTCTAAATAAAATGAGGAAAATTGAAAAAAAAATATCACAACTGCAGATATGGTGTTTCATAAAAAAAATATATTAAACATAAATATGAAATCAGTCATGAATGGATAACATAACTGTCAGGTTTCAGTAACTTGACCATCAAATATTGCCTTTCTGAACGCCGACACACACACCATTGTGAACATCAACACAAAGCAATCTGCTCCCAAATCACCCATGAATGACTTCAGAAATGGTACATCGGAAATGTGAAACTGCGCTCAATAACCCTAAGCCACAGACAATAGCACATTTGCCAGAAATTAACACAACAGTGAGATAATAATAACACAAGAATCTGAAACAAACACACAACAATTGTATCATCCTACCTTGTTTTCTGTGGCCCAACTATAAACATTTGGAGTTGGCAAGTTCAACAACGGGAACGGATTATAACCAATAACAACGAGACCAATGAGGATAAATTTAATGATTCCGAGAGCCTGTGCCAAAGTTGCCCGAATCACTGGAGGCGGGTAATTATCGCCAACAATCATCAGTGTCGGGAAACGCTCGTGGAGTGCCTGAGCGTACTGCTCAAACACTTTCCGGTAGCCTCAGGAGTAACTGAAAATGATAAGAAGGCATCAGCTGTTAACTGGGTTACACCAAAGGCATAGAACTGGGTTACACCAAAGGCATAGACTGTTAACTGGGTTACACAAAAGGCATTGACTACGAGGGTAAGTTAATAAATAAGCCACAAATGGCTGTAGAAAAATAACTAAATACGATAGCAACTTGAAACCAGTTTATTTGTATACATACATTGTCCCTTTATTTCTCAACATAATTTTCCACCAACATTGATGCACTTATCCCATCGTTTTATTAGTCCTCGCAAACCCGCTGCATTGAACTGCGTGCTTTGTCTTCATTTACCTGCCATCCCACAGAACTGTGTGACTTACTTATTGACTCGCAGGCGTAACTTTTTCTACCCAGCTATGCACCGCTTTACGGGACAAACATTTATCAGCATAAACACTGAAAACCCACCTTGACAGGAGATATTTCGCGAATGACAGCGAAGTGTGGCATTGGTGTCTGTATGTTCTCAGTCTTGCCCAGTGTTCAATCAATCATTTTCATGTCCTGTCCTATTGTTCCTCATATATATAACCAGCCTCTCTATCCCCTTGCTGTGAATTATTTCTGATGTAGAACTCCCTCCATGCTATGCCAAGAATCTTCTCCTCTCCTCCACGGACATGTCTCTTTGCTCCATCTGTCCTCTTGTTACAACCTAATCCAGTTGTCTTATGTTAACACATTCACAGTTCCATATATATATATATATATATGTGTGTGTTAGTTGCATATCCTTCACAGGATGTCACAATCAATCTCAATATTTGTTGGCTGTTTGTGATTTCTTGCAAGTTTACGTTCAGTAACTTGCCAGTGCTTTATAAACGACCAGCACCCATATCATAGTATGAAAACCAACTCAAGGGAGTCTGCTGCCAAAGTGCTGGCAGCTGCGTTTCTCGCGGTATGCGAGATTGCAAATTGCATCCGTAATTTCTAATATATATAAATGCCGGCTCCGTGGTGAAAGGGTTACGAACACAGTTCATAATCCTGTGTACCCGCATTTGAAACACAGCTGCCGACAATTTGGCAGCAGACAGCCTTGCGTTGGTATTTTACAAAATGGTATGGGTGTCGGTCTTTCAGAAAGCAATGGCAAACTACTGAACGTAAACTTGCCAAGAGATCACAAGAGCCAAAAAATGCTGAGGTTGACTGTGACATCCTGTAATGGATATGCAACTAACTTAACTTATATATATGCATAATAAAACTAAAATTGCATGTCCTGTGTAGGATGCAACAATCACCCCACTGTCTGCCTGTGATTTACTAGGCGATGTTAGGGTCCTAGTGTGCCACTGCTTTGATTGATTGATTGATTGATTGATCTAGGAACCGACATCACAGCATTCGGGGCATTCCTATAGGCGCTCCGTCCCCATCCTCAGCAGCCAGCGAAGAGTTCCAACACCAACAGTACCAGTAGCAATTTGATTATATGTCCGTCTCGCCTTTCCTTTGAGCATCGAGCGTCGGCCAGATCCCATCATCACTCCTCGCTGCCTCATTCTTGCGAGACCATGATGATCCATTTGCTCCTCCGAGGTGTACACTTGCTCCCACAAGGCCACAACCACGTCTGCCTTGTCATGCATCAATACTCCACCAAATTTTGCAGAGCCAGCCAATCTGTCTGCCTATTCATTCCCCAGCACACCGGCATGCCCCAGAGAAAATATGCAGGCGATGCTTGCCACCCGTGACCTTCGAAGCGAAGCAAGCCACTCTGCACGAAGCATGCTTGTCCTCACCTTCCTCAGCATGCTTTCTGAGTCAGTTACAATCATGTGTGTGTATCGTATTCTCGATCCAGCGGAAAGCTGCCGTGACAGCCTCCACTGCTTTTTGAACAAGATCTCATTTACATCCAGCTGACTGTCACATGAAACAAACTCAAAAACCGTCACCAGAAGAGAAAGTGTAAACACATTAAAGGATGTGTTGGTTAGAAAAGTGGAAGGGAAGCACATTAAGGTGGAAGGCAAGGTTATATGCTGATGGATAACATCATAAAATGGATTGGAAGTCTGTATGAATGCAGCATGAAGATAAAGGACAGAGAATGATGGAGGCATTACAACCAACCTTCAATGTGGAGATGGAGCTTGATGCTCACAAATCTACATAATTATATGACACAGAGACTTGGACTTTGAACAAGCAATTGGAAGAAATCATGCATGTTCCTGAAGTGTCGATGTATATTATAGCTGAAGTGTCGATGTATATTACAACTGAAGTGTCGATGTATATATACAAATATCCCTAATAGTAGGTATGCTAGTCGTGCCATGACACGAACTGAAACTGGAAATGATATACCGCACAACCCCGGAATGATCCATTGTGGCCTCAAACATGGCTATGTAAAGACCATTCATGCTTGCGATGTCATTCATTCATTCAAATATCATGTGACAATAACAAACTCCATCTTAGGTTCTGCAGAAAAGGTTAGTCTAACATTCTATGCATAGCGATTGGTTGAAAGTACATATACTTGGAGAATTCCATCGCTTATATCGCTTTATATGTGGTAGAAATTTATTTCTGCGGATATGTTGTTTGGTCTTTGCGAATGGAAAGCCAATATGGCGGCCGGTGAGAATATTGATTGGACTAGGTTCAAAACATGCAATTTGAACTACTAAAGTTAAAGAGAATACGAGTTTAAAGATTATTAATAATTTATTTTTATACTTTTACTATTATTTTATCATTGAACATGATGGAACATATTTTTGAAGTCAGTTTTCACGTCCGTCTATGACCCAGTTTTTAAAATATTTTTTTTGGGGGCGCTTGCTCGCTTTGAACTCAAGCGTAGTCCACACACACTATTTATAGTAGTGGTGGACTGAATTTTGAATGTGGATTAGCTTTCCCTATTAAGTGTCCCTCGCCATCAGGCAAACCCACTCTGACTTCAGAGGTACTTGTAATTTACACCCCCAAGTCAAGGACATCAACATTTTAGTCCAGCTGTCCTGTGAAGGGGTTGAACCGCTTACCACGGCATCAGCAAACCGGGTGTTTAAGAACTAGCGGTCTTACCCATTCAGCCATGTGGACCTGCTTTGACCCGTTTGAGACAATCTCACACGGACTGGCAGTGGAGATAATTGACACACACAGAAGAGCTAAAAAATTATGAGAAATATTAAAAATTGTTTGCCGGAGATACTGACACTCAAATGTGAATGTCTCCACATATAACTGACACACAGGCATAAATGAGGTACCATTAGAATTGGATTTTCAATGCCTATCTATCTGTGGTGGTGTCATTAGTAAATACTCAACTTGAAAATCATGATTGAATCTGCTACTAATAGCCACAGCAATATAATCTAACAGTTCTCTTCCACCTAAAGCCCAAACGGAAACGTAGGTCGCCTGGAACACATATGTCGAGTCCATTAATATCTCGGCTTAGAATTGACCCTCCCCCGATGTGTCTCCACCTTGCCGTGGTGGGGGAGCTTGCATGTCCCATTGACCCCATGTGCTATGTCGATGGATGAAAACTACATATCGTTCAGCTTATGGGATAGGGGCCAGACTAAGCAAGACACAATCTGCTGCTCTGCAGGTAGACTGAGGATAGCAGTCAAAAGTTTAAATCAGGCGCACGAAGGCAGAAGTTCGTGGTCCGGATACATACTCTAAGGCTCTCTGTCGAGGGTTGTGGCTGAACGCCTCTAAGCCATAAACCCTAGGATGTGAGAGCCGGGCCGATACCCACCTGCCGAAAAATGGAGGTGAGGTTCTGAGCATGCTACATGCCTAGTTCAGATACTTGTCTGAAGGCTCAGCTGGGGGATATGAGGGATCCCCGGATGAGAGGGCCTGGCCGTTTCTCGTTCACCTCTGCACGGAGGTAAGGTGCTGAGCCGGCAGCACATGTAGCCTACCCCATGAGCGAGTACTAAAAGGTAAAAGAAGTGCCCCAGTCGAATGAAATGGTTATGAGAACTGTCTGTATCTAACTCATAGATAGTCTAGACAAAGGTGGGAAAACGTCTCAATAACACAAAATGGAACGCACAGCTAGCAAATCCATTGCATGGCTCGAAGTCCAAAGCGAAAGCTTACCTAGTGGATGTCGCCCGCGTTCCTGGTTCTTGGACTAGCTTCAGCGACCAGTGGCAATCGAAATGCCCAACAAATGGAAGTGAGGAATTAAAGCAGCCATGAGCAGGACGTGGCAACTCCTCGGGTGAGCCCAGTCTCAGAGCAATACGTGCCGGCTCTGCAATTATGGAAGCCTCCTTGGATAGCGGAGGAATGCTCATGGTCTGCCCCTGCCTTCTCTTGAGGGTTGACCGTGATGTCGTTGACCATTCTACTTTGACCAGCTGAGATGTGGGTGACACTACAGCACTAACAGTCTAACGTCTCTCAAAACCCTGGGAAGGCAAACCCGTAAAAATGCCTGCTGAAGTCGGATGTGCTGGCCTACGGGTGCAAATAAATCAAGCACAGAGCAAAAAACGTCTAGTGAAATGTCTTTCATGCTAGGAACAGCTCTGACTAACTAATTTTCCGAATAGCTCATGTCCGGAAAAGCTCTGACTAGCTAGTTTATGAATGTTCGTTGTGCCCGGAACAGCTCTGACGGGCACATCGACAAGCACATGTCTGAATTGAAAACTCGCCGAGTGGATACCGTCTGCAGACCGGTCTGGTCAGTGTGGGAAAGGCTTGTGGTGAACGATATGCCCAATGTATCGAAGTGAGGAATTAACCCCTTTACCGTGTGTCACGAGTTAACTCGTCATAAAAATTGTTGGCTTTAACCGTGCATCACGAGTTAACTCGTCATCAGATGTAAAAGTCTTCTGTGTGCCGTGCGTCCCGAGTAAACTCGTGTTAATACAAAAATAGCATAGGAAATGCATAGGGCGGCTAATCCAACAGCCAGTTCAACAGCGGAAGATAAAAGTAGGTCATCACGTGATGCCAAAAGTGAAAGTGGACAGTAAACAAGAAAAAAAAGGTACGAAACAACAAAAAACTTTTTATTGTGATTTTATTATGATTATAATTTATAACTTTGTAGTATGATTATAATTTATGCATAGTATAGCTTGTGTAGATGTATGCGTACATACATGTATCCTATGGGCATGTATTTGCATAGTTTTTATTAGCAAGCTTGGAATCTACAGAGTACGGGCTTGAACAACTTGGCTGGGTTTTCAGATTTTTTTTTTTTTTTTCAGATTTTTTTTTTCGGATTTTTTCAAATTTCGTAAAGAGACACGATACTACTGTCCGGAGTGTGACACAGCACTATGTGCAGCTCCATGTTTTGGTGTTTACCACACCAAGTATAATTACTAAAAACAATTGACATCTAATATACGTATCAGTTTAGTTCGTTATTGAACAGTACCATTTAGTACAGAACATTTCTTATTTTCCTCACAATTTCTAAAAGACAACTCATTTTCACTTAAAAAAAACATTTTATTTTGCCAGGACAACATAACATATCAAATTATGAAAGAAAAAAAATACACAGTTTGCATAACAAAAAAAAATTTTTTTTTCCACGGTAAAGGGGTTAAAGCAGCCATGAGCAGGGCGCTATGTGTCGGCTCTGCAACTATGGAAGCCACCCTGGATGGTGACAAATCAAAATGCCATGGACTGTCCCTGCCTTCCCTTGAGGGATGACCGTGAAGTCTTCGACTGTTCCAACTTGACCAGCTGTGATGTGGAAGGTACCACAAAAGTGAGAGTGAGTTTCCCAGGAATGCTAACCTGGTCAAAAATGCACGCTAAAGTCGGATGTGTTGGCTTACGGGTTTCGGCCCAAGGGCGCATAACTTAGAAACACCGCAATCACATCCAAATAAGCAGGTTTCATGATTTAAAAAAAAAAAAGCAATTTAGAAAATGTTACTAAAGTCGCTAAGTTAACAAAACAACAAACAAAACAAAATTATTGAAAATACAGTACACCGTCATTGTGTAAGTGGGAGTGTTCTCACCAAAACAAAAACTTTAAAGTTGGCCCAGCAAAAGATGACAGCTTTGGGGCTTTGACATCTTTCTGAGACACTGGAGACTCTTGTGATGACGAGAAACCTTGGTATGTTGTAAATAATAATAGTCCGACAGAGAGAAACAATAACGGGAATTGGCCTAGGTCGGCCATGTTTCCCCTGTACTGACCAGAATTGCCAGATATGTTGCAGAAACAAGGCCAAACTATTCTTCGTCTTCTTTCGTTCGCTAGTATGTTTCCAATCTGTCATCCTCCTTCTCTGACAACCTCTATCTTGACGGTTGTCGTAACCTTCTCCACACCCCCTTATATCGTGACAATAAAAATGACCATTGTCGTCTCGTGATATGGGATGGTATCTGCCACTGTGAATTGTCTCTTGCAGTACACAGATACTGTTAAACTGTTTTTTTCTTAGCTGTCCATGACATTCTACGAGAAAACCACGTTTATGTGACCTCCATTTTTTTTCTACTCTCATTGTAGTGTCCATGATTCACAGGCATACATGTCACATGTAGTCTTGATGCTTATTCTTCATCTTCCTCGTAGTTGTGGGGCTAGATGGACGACAGAGCTGGCTATTTTAATGATAAAAGGGCAAGATTAAGAGCCTGATTTTAAGCTATTTGGTATATGGCCCTGATCCCATACTTTTGTAGACCAATCGAAACTCGATGGGTGGTGGCGAGGTCAAAATCACACCGGCAGATTTTACTTTCCGGAATATTTCTGGTGTCCATTTTAGACTGGTTCAGCTTAGACAGAAGGTTATTTACAAGAATAGCGTGCTTACCACTGCATTCAACCAATACGGTGCCATCTCCACAATGACGGTTTTGAGTGCAATGGATCTCCAACACTGTCTGAGTCTGTCTCTCGCCCTGACTGTACTTTCTGTCAGATTGCTGTTTGTCCATTTATTGATGTTATCTTCCCACTTGGTTCGTTGTCTATCTCTTACTCGCTTGCCTTCAACCTTACCCCCCCCCCCCGTAAGGTGATTTAAAAAAAAAAATAAGAGTGTTACGTCATTTATTGTGGCTGAAATATTTAACTTGCCTCTGTTTTTATTTATTTCATTAACTCTCATTACTGTCTTTTTAATAATGAAGATAGAGTTCCTATCGTGAGACGAAGTAAATAGCAGAACGCCGTCATTTGGCTGAAACGGGTTCGAATCCAAAATCTGTTTCTTTCATTATTTTCTGTTGTCCAGTGTGTCCTCTTATTACAAATTTCACTAATATAATCATCAATTAATGTCTCATTAATAGTTATCAAGAAGGAAATCGAAGTTTAATATTGATTTCTTCGTACAAGCGAAAAAGGCCTGACAATGAAGCCTATGTGGCAAGTCACATGTTGCGTCTGCTACTGTCTGCAGGTCGACTCTGGGCGGACGTCTGACAGTGATTAAATATTGTAGTTCTGGCATCGACGTATCGACTTGTCTGACTTTACACTCCACTATGGCAGCTCTAGATGTTTCCAAAATAAAGATTTCTCACACCCAGGTAAGTTTAATTGCAGTCAGCACGTTGTTGTATGATTTACTTAACTCATGTGAATGAGGGATGCAAACAAAGTACAAAGTGTAACAAAGTCACAAAACACTCAAACTCAAAGTCAAGTGGCTGGGGGTTCAAACAGTTGTCAATACAGAATACTGAGAATACAGAGTTTACTCCTGAGGTGAATTAGAGAACATACAGAGAATAATAATAAAAATATAGCTAGATTAGTTGATTGGTGAGAAAATATAGAGAGTAACAATCTAGCTAGCTGATTGTGGAGAACATAGAGAAGAATATTGAGAATATTCAAATTGATTGGGGAGAACATACAGAGAATAATTAATAACACTACGTGATTGGGTAGAAAATGCAGATAAAAATAACAATGGCTAGTTGATTGGGAAGAAAATAAGCTGGAGGATAACAATAGCTAGTTGATGTGGAGAAAATATAGAGAACAGTAGCAACAAACTTGTTGATAGGATATGCTTGGGATGTTTATATATATATATATATATATATATATATATATATATATATATATATATATAATGCATATCCTTTACAGGACATCGCTGTCAACACCAGCATCTTTCAGCTGTATGTTGATTTCTTGGCAAGATTACGCTCAGTAGTTTGCCATTGCTTTCTGAGCGGCCGGCTCACATATCCCGTAAGTTACCGATGCGATTCGAACCACTGCTGATTCTCACTGTCATCACGTTACCGACGAGAGTATACGAGATTACGGAGAAAAGTCATAACCTCTAAGCCACGAAGCCGGCATATATATATATATATATATATATATATATATATATATATATATATATATATATATATATATATATATATATATAACATATGACTGAGCTACCGTATAACAGTAGACGGTACTACCTGGTTTCTGTTAGCGCCGAACGTTGGGCGGCGCTTACCAAACCCGACACCCCACATTGTGCCAACGGCTTTGGGCGGAAGAGCGCAATTGGGAGGGTACAAGCCTTACCCTGGTGCGAGGAAATGCAAGCTAAAGACAAAATTGTCATGGCAGGGCAGACCAGGCCCTAAGCCTTGGTTGGTGACTGGTCTAGGATCGAAGCTCCGACAGGCGGACAGTTAGAGCATTGCTTTGCTGATCCGGCAGCTTCTGCAGCTTGTCTTGTTCCAGATGTAGGGGTGTTACCTTTCCTCTGGAGTGAACTAGGCAGGCCGAGAGAGGGATCATGCTGCATGGGCAACACATGATCTCTATATTTTAGCCCAGGCTTTGTGCTATGGAGAGGCAATAACTCCATCCCTGGTCTTAACTGGTCTCGGAATCAAAGCGAGAGGCAATTGTTACGGGTTATAAGTCCTTGTCAGTTGGCGTAGACATGGGGCGCCACGCGTTGCCTCTGACGGTGGGAGACACCTATAGGTGTCACTGATCAGCTACCGCCCGCCTCAAGCTGGGCAGCCCCCAGCCAATTGGGTGCTGATCCGCCACAGCCTGCTTGCTTCAATAGGTGCTTGGGGCTAGGACAAAATCTGAATCGCAGGCTGTAAAACCAATGCACCAGGTACAAACAAAAATAAAAATAGAAACCTCAAGCTACGGCTTGCAACCTGGAACGTGAGAACCATGTGTCCAGGATTTTCCACTGACTTGACCAATATTGACGATGTGAGAAAAACGGCTGTGATTGATGCCGAACTCAATCGTCTTAACATTGATATTGCTGGCCTGCAGGAGACTCGCCTCGCTGAGGAAGGGTCACTCAGGGAAAACAACTACACCTTTTTCTGGAAGGGTAGAGGGCAGGCAGAAAAAAGGCAACACGGTGTGGGCTTTGCAGTGAAGAATTTGCTACTGGGAATGATTGAAATTCCAGCAGGAGGAAATGAAAGACTATTGTCCCTGCGCTTGGCAACCTCTTGTGGGTTTGCCACCATTATTACTGCATATGCACCGACACTCGATTCCTCTGATGATGTGAAGGATTTGTTCTATGAGGAGTTAGACTCCGTGATCAAGGCAGTTCCAAAATCTGACTACATTTATATGCTCGGTGATTTCAATGCTCGTGTGGGCAAGGACTCGAGTTCATGGCCAGTGTGCCTTGGAAAATACAACATCGGTCGCATGAATGAAAATGGGCAAAGGCTGCTGGAGCATTGCACCAGTAATGACCTATGTATTACAAACTCTTTTTTTAAAACAAAAGAGATGCATAAGGTCACATGGAAACATCCAAGATCCGGCCATTGGCACCAGCTGGACTTCATCATCACACGGAGACATCTGAACCATATATCATTGACTCGTAGTTACCACAGTGCTGACTGTGATACGGATCATTCTTTGGTTGTTGCAAGGGTTAGACTGAGACCAAAGAGAATCTACACAGCTAAACACAAATCTAGCCCCAGGATTAATATTATTAACACTCATGATCCTGAAAAGCAACTTGAAGACGCTTTCACTGATACACCAGAAAATTGTACAGTAAATGAAAAGTGGGGTCAAATTAAGGAAACTCTTTATAAAACTGCCGTAGGGGTTTACGGCACTGTGGATCATAAGAGGCAGGACTGGTTTGCGGCCAACAGCAAGACTCTGCAGCCCTTGATTGATAAGAAGAAGAAAGCTCTCTTAAGAAACAAGGAAAGACCAACGCGTAACACTCTGAGTGAGCTAAGGCAAGCTAGGAAGGATGTGCAAAAGGCTGCCAGGCAGTGTGCAAATGATTATTGGATCAAGTTATGTGAGTCCATTCAAATCGCAAGTGATAAGGGAGACATAAGAAGCATGTATGAAGGAATAAAGAAAACCTATGGTCCAGTGATCAAAAGAAGTGCACCATTGAAAACCTTGACTGGAGAAATCATCACTGACAAGAAACGGCAGATGGACAGATGGGTAGAGTACTATTTGGAGCTTTACTCAAGTGAGACCAAACTAGCGGATGATGCCCTCAACGCCATAGAGGCTCTACCAACTCTTGACCACCTGGACACACTTCCCACCATAACAGAAGTTAAGTGTGCTATAAATGAACTTGCATCTGGCAAGGCTCCAGGTAAGGATGGGATTCCAATAGAGGTTATCAGGAGTGGGCAAGACACACTCACTATACAGATCCACCAGCTAATAGAGCTATGCTGGCGTGAAGGACAAGTCCCACAGGATTTCAAAGATTCAAGCATCATAACACTGTACAAGAACAAGGGCGATCGAAGCGACTGCAACAACTATAGGGGTATCTCACTTCTGTGTATTGTTGGAAAAGTATTTGCCAGAATTGTTCTGCGCAGACTTCAAGTCCTAGGAGATCAAGTCTACCCCGAATCACAGTGTGGCTTTCGACAGAACAGGTCTACCACTGATATGATATTCTCATTGCGACAAATGCAAGAAAAATGCAGTGAACAGAATCAACCACTGTTTATTGCCTTCATCGACCTCACAAAGGCATTTGATTTGGTCAGTCGTGAGGGTCTGTTCAAGGCACTAAAGAAGATTGGCTGCCCACCAACTCTTCTGTCCATTGTGGAATCGTTCCACACAGGCATGAAGGGTATAATCAAGTTTGATGGTGCAACTTCTGAAGAATTTGAAATCAAGAGTGGAGTTAAGCAAGGTTGTGTACTAGCTCCCACCCTCTTTGGAATATACTTTTCACTTCTACTGAAATATGCATTTCGTGATCAGGATGGTGGTATATACATTCACTCACGCTCAGATGGCGGCCTCTACAATGCTCAGAGATTTAAGGCTAAGACCAAAATTAGGAGGGTACTGATCAGAGAGTTGCTTTTTGCAGATGATGCTGCAGTTACGACCCACTCTGAGGAAGAATTGCAATGTCTACTATCTGCATTCTCCAATGCTTGTTCTGAATTTGGTTTAACAATTAGCAAAAAGAAGACATAGATTATGTCACAAGGTGCACATGGGGTACCATCAATCTTTATTGATGACGCTGAACTAGAGATAGTAGACCATTTTACATATTTAGGATCAGTGGTTAATAGCAAATTATCCCTAGATCAGGAAATCAACATCCGGATTGGTAAGGCAGCAACATGTTAACAGGTTAAGAAAAAGAGTCTGGGAGAACAGGAAGCTTACTGCCAAAACAAAAGTCCTTGTCTATCAAGCCTGTGTCCTTAGTACTCTTCTCTATGGCAGTGAAACCTGGACAACTTACTCACACCAAGAGAACAATTTAAACAGCTTTCATATGCGGTGTTTGCGAAGAATTCTTGGTATTAAGTGGCAAGACAAAATCACAAATACTGAAGTATTGGAAAGATCAGGTTGTGTGACAGTTTATTCCATGCTCAGTCTTCGTAGACTTAGATGGATAGGACATCTTAGGAGGATGGATGATGGTAGAATACCAAAGGATATCTTTTTTGGTGAATTACAGATGGGTAAGAGATCTCAGGGTCGGCCTCTACTACGATACAAAGATGTGTATAAGCGGGACATGATTGATACAGGCATTGATAATGCACATTGGGAGCAAGTTGCCGCTGAACGTGTTGCATGGAGGGCAAATATCAGAAATGGAATAAAGTCAAAGGAGAAAATTATTGCAGAAAAGTCACACACCAAGCGTTTGAGACGTAAGATGGTGCATGATGGTGGAAATGACCACGTGTTCAGATGCACCCACTGTGAACGGACATTTACAGCGCAAATTGGCCTTATCAGTCACACTCGCTACCGCCATAGTTAAAAGTTATTATGCCTTTTTAAAGCACAAACTATCGTCTGTCAAGACGGCAAGGTGCCAATGGTATGGTATCTATAAAACAGAGTGTATGTGGGTGTGTTTGTAGTTGGCTATGTATTGGATGCGTTCGATAACGGTACATCCGATTGAGATGAAATTTTCTATACGTCTTCCTTTCATTCCTATGCAACCGACTATAATAGTTTCTTAGTGTAAAATCGGCTACTTACTTAATAACATTTAATTTTTCATTTTTCATTATATAATTTCTATATAGCAGGGGGACTTCACTCTAGAAAAGTTATTTCAAGGGGCATAACTTCTAATAACATTTCTATATACTTTATAGTCATATTGTTGGACTTACTTGCACTATTGTTAAACTCTTTGTCTATAGTTATTTTCAGGCATATGAGTTATAATAAATAATGATATAATCTTTAAGGCATTTTCAAAGTTTTCATAAATATAATGCATAACATTGTAACCCATCTTTTTCTGCTTAAAGAAGTTATCAACTGTAATGTCGGTGATTAAAAACACATTTATTTAAAAATAATGGATGGTGTGTGGAAGGACATTCTTTTAAGTTACTGTGCGCCAGGAGCTGGGCGAAACCACGCCGGGTCAGATAGATAGACAGACAGACAGATAGTCGGGAACGGAAGCTTATATGACTACGTATATGAATTAAACGAGATGCTCCCCACCAGGGACTGGGTGAAGCCGGGCCTGGTCAGACTGACAGATAGACAGACAGACAGACAGATAGTCAGGAACGGGAGCTTATATAACTACGTATATGAATTAAATGAGATGCTACCCACCAGGGACTGGGTGAAGCCGGGCCGGGTCAGACAGATAGACAGACAGACAGTCGGGAACGGGAGAGCTTATATGACTACGTATATGAATTAAATGAGATGCTCCCCACCAAGGACTGGGTGAAGCCGGGTCGGGTCAGACAGACAGATAGACAGACAGACAGATAGTCGGGAACGGGTGAGCTTATATGACTACTTATATGAATTAAATGAGATGCTCCCCACCAGGGACTGGGTGAAGCCGGGCCGGGTCAGCCAGACAGACAGACAAACAAGCAGACAGACAGACTGATAGATAGATAGATCCTCTCCAGGGCCTGGGCGAAGCCGGGCCGGGTTAGCTAGTATATATATAAAATCTACATTATGTATGCTAAATAATGGCATGTTGAAACTGAGACACGGGTCAATGGACTTCCTGCCCTCTGTTTCAGCTGTTTATTAACAATGTTTTTATGCTCTTATGTCCTCTGTTTCAGCTGTTTATTAATAATGATTTTTTTGCTGTTTTGTCCTCCGTTTTGGCTGTTTATTAACAATATTGTTTGCTGTTATGTCTTCTGATTTAGCTGTTTATTAACAAGTTTTTTGACATTGTTATGTCCTCTATTTCAGCTGTTCATAAACAACGAGTTTGTTGATGCTGTTTTCAGGAGAACAATTCCAGTGATCAACCCCTCAACAGAGGAGTTAATCTGTGAAATACAGGCTGGAGAAAAGGTTTGTGTCTTCCTTAAACAAGTTGAACTCTTGCTGACGAATACTCGGTGACTGCTCTGTTTCATGTGTAAGGACTGTTCTTTTCTTGTGTAAGGACTGTTCTGTTTCATGTGTAAGGACTGTTCTGTTTCACGTGTAAGGACTGTTCTGTTTCATGTGTAAGGACTGTTCTGTTTCATGTGTAAGGACTGTTCTGTTTCATGTGTAAGGACTGTTCTGGCCTATACAGTCACAATGAACAATTTGACAGTAGCCACGTTTCGTGAAATTCCCTACTCTTATCTTCAGGCTCTCAGAATCCTATGTGAAAATAAATATATTGCAAAACATACAGAAATCCTCACTCATTCCATCAAGATGTTGAGACTTAAACATGCCTGAGTGTCATCACTGACACAATGGAGTTGATGCTCTGGGCGAGGTTTTCACAGGCCACCCCGGGGAGAGAAGAATCAGCCATATCAGAACAAACCCAATTCAATTGTCTTGCCCTTAATTCTGTTAGATGGTACATAATCTGTTCTAGTGAGTGTGACATTTCATCTCCTAATCGCTTATTCTTCTTCTTCTGCTAACAGCGGGGAGACAATTTACAAGGGAGGGGTGATCATGTTCCTGTGGGACCAGTTGGAGAAGGTGCAGGAAAAGATTGAGAACCCATATGGGGAAATAATGAGATTGTGGGGGATCGGTAGGGGTTCTGGAAGAATCTCAAAACTGAGAGGGAAGACCAGGAGAACTTTCAGTCAGATAGCCGTGGGAATGATTAGTAGTATGACTCTTTGCTGGCTGTTGAACAAAGGACGTATCCTCCATTGGAGCATAGACTCAACAAAACCAGGCCAAGCTGTCCTATCTTGTGCTAAATCCTGCAGCGATCTTCATGTCCTCCCAATATTATTCATCTTCGTAGTTCTCTTCTTCTTGTGTTTTAAGTGTCTAGCTATTTCATTTGTCTTGTGGATTCTTCTTCTTCTTCTTTCGTTCGCTTGAAATATGTCTATATCTGCAATGTCGTCTCTTGCATGAATTGAACTGTTTTTTTTTCAGTTCACACAGTGGTCCATAGAGTTTATCTTCCACTGTCATCTCTCTAGGCCAGAAGGTTTGCCTAGATATGTTATATTTTGGGCAGTCTTGGAGTATGTGCTCTGCTGTCTGCGATGCCAATCCACATGTGCACATGGCTGTTTCACCAATCTTGAATTTTGTATACATGTGGTTGCGTAATCTATTGTGTCCTGTTCTGAGGCGCAGAATAATGACTTGTTCTGGTCTGTCCATAATGTGGTAGTCATCTTGAGCAGGTTTTGGTGGCTTTCTGACTGATTTGATCATTCTTTTCTTTTGGTGGTATGTAACGGGCACATCAGGCTGTTCCTCTTTGGCTCCTTCCTTAGCCAATTGATCAGCTCTGTCGTTTCCGGGTACTCCACAGTGGGATGGTATCCACTGTATGGTGACTTTATGCTGACTGCTAAGTTCAGAAAGTAGTGTCCTTAGTACTGGCAATTTCCCAGAGAGGAGCGCCTCGAGTACTGATTTTGCATCTGTTAGTAGCACCACAGGTTGTGTACCATTGCTGTTATTTAGTAATTTCTCTGTTGCTATCTTGATTGCCTCAATTTCGGCATCATAGTTATGGCAGTACTTTCCTGTCGGTACTCTGGCTGTGTCCCTAGTATTATTTGGGTATTCTATGTACACGCCCGCTCCTCCATTTCGAACAGCATTTTGTGCTGACCCATCTGTGTAGACTCGGATCCAGAGGTCCTGTGGGTATTCTTCATCAAGGAAGCTGAGAGTGGCTGTTCTGCGCTGCACACTGTTCTGTTCTTCCTTGTCAAATATTCCTCTCACTTTTGTCTGGATTTGTAACGATAGTCTATGCTCATCTTTCCATGGAGTTCGCTCTGGAATAGTTGTTAGGGGGATACCAACTGTGGGCAGATCAGTGGTTTCTCTGCAGAGTCGTTTGGCCTGGTGGATAAAACTACTTCTTTTCAACCGCCCCATAGCTAGGTTTTCAAATCTGTTCTTCATAGGGTGGCCTGGCAAGCTGAGGAACTTTTCTGCTTGTATTAGCGTTTTCGTATCTCTGCGCTCACTCAGTGCCTGTGTCCTCCTCATCTTCTCCATTTCCACTATAGGGGTTGATCTCATCCCTCCTGTGGTGACTCTAAGTGCTTGATTTTGCACCTTGTCCAGCTCTTGTAGTGTGGTATTTGATGCTGAACACCACGCAGTTGACCCATATTCCAGGTGTGGTCGTATGCTCTGTTGGTAAACTTTGCTAAGTATTTTCGTACTGGCTCCCCATGTGGTTCCACTTAGCTTTCTCAGGATGGCTATTTTCCTTCTGGCTTTTGCTACTGCTTTGTTGATGTGCTTTCTCCATGTCAGCTTGCCATCAAATGTTACTCCAAGGTATGTTGGTTCTTTATCTTCTCGTAGGGGTGTTCCATTTATCTGGATGATCCCTGCCTTTTGTTTTGGAGAGAGGGTAAATAGGGTGGTGCTGCACTTGTCAGTGTTTATGCTGACACACCATCTATTTGCCCATGCAGCAAATGTATCTACAGCTCTTTGTAGCAATCTGGTGGCCACTGATGCATATTCATTTGTGCTCCATAGAACCAGGTCATCGGCGTACATTGCCGCTTTAATTCCATGCGGTAGGTGAGCAACAAGATCATTGATGAAGATTAGAAAAAGTGTGGGGGACAAGACTCCGCCCTGGGGGACACCGTGACGCAGTAGTACTTTCTTGCTCTTGAGTCCGTCTATCTGTACTCGGGCTCTTCTGTTGTGCAAGTATGCTTTCACCCATTTGTACATTCTTCCATTGACTTTGCAGTTTCTCAGTTTCTTCATCAGACCTTCTTTCCAGACTTTGTCAAAGGCTTTCTTCAGATCTATCCATGCCGCAAGCACCAGCTTCTTCTCTTGGAATGCATCCTCAATTTCTTGAGAGAGGTAGGTTGTCTGATCTTCCGTAGAGTAGCACTGCCTAAAGCCAGCCTGCTGTGGCACAAGGATGTTTTTACTTTCAATGTACCACTGCAGTCTGTGATTGATGATGCGCTCCAGTGTTTTGCAGAGACAGCTGGTGAGGCTAATTGGTCTGTAGCTAGAGGCAATGGAACCATCTTTCCCTGATTTTAGGAGGGGTATCATGATTGCTTCTCTCCAGGCTTGTGGAACACTGCCTAAGGTCCAGCTGTTATTGAAGATCTGCAACAGCTTTGTTTTGGCCTCTGTTCCTAGGTTCCTGATCATTTCATTGGAGATACCATCAGCTCCTGGTGACTTTCTCATTTTCAGTTTTGATATGGCTTGCTCCAGTTCGCTGATTGTGATGGGTGCCTCCAGAACCTCATGTACTATTTCCTTCTGTCCTGTATGTTGCCGTTTCTCTCGAATCTCTTGTTGTTTCTCTGGACTAATTTTGATATTGCTATCTTGTGCGAACGAGTCCGCAAAATGGTCAGCTGCTTGCTTTCTTGTTAAGATTTTTCCATCTTTATGTAGTGCAATTTTTGAGTTTCTCCCTGTGCCCTCGTCATTAAGCTGTTTTATTAGCTTCCACAATTTCCTTGTGTCTCTTTCAAAGTTCAGAGACTCCGTTTTCTCCTGCCAGCTTTTCCATCTAGCCTGCAGCTTGGCCCTTTGAAATTTGGCTTTTGCGTGCTGGAATTTATTGTGGTGCTCTTGGCTGGGTGTGGCCTCTGCTTGCTTTCTACACACTTCAACATCATTATGCAACTGTTCCAGTTCACTACTCCAGTAGGGTTTATATTGTTTACGGGCTCCTCTTGGTACTGTTTCTCGCGCTGCCTGTAGTATGCATTTCCCAAACTCTTCAACTGCTTTATTTATGTCTTTCTCAGTGTTCAGGTTTCTAACCAGTATGCTGGTGCGATGCTTGTACATTGCCCAGTCTGCTTTCTTGTAGTTCCACCTCGAGAGGGTGCTGCTTTCACTTACAAGCTCATTTTCTACGGTTAGAAAGACTGGCCGATGGTCACTGCCACCAAGTTGTTTCCCAACAATTCGTGTAATGTTCCACTCCAGGTCTGGTGAATGAAAAGCCAGGTCAGGTGTAGTTGTAGAGTGCCATGATCTCGAGTAGAAAGTATGTGGGTCGGACGGCTTGTTAATAAACATGAATCTATTCTCATCCTGCCAGTCTTCCAGTCTCTCTCCTCTCTGGTCCATGTGATCATAGCCCCAGCTCTGCGAGTCGAGTAGCTGTTGAAATCGCCACACACAATCATTTTTTCTTTTAGTGGAAGAGTGTCCAGTGCCTGTGGGCGGTCACTTGGACAGTAGTAATTGATCAGATGTAGATCTAGATCTGTATTACCTGTCTTAAGTTTAAGTGTCTGATACTCAGCCCCTTCCATGTAGACTTTGATTTGGGAAGCCATGATGTTATTTCTTACAAGGGTCAGTATCCCACCTTTTCGCCTGTCCTTTCGGTCAGATCGGTAACACTGGTAGCCTCTGATTTTGAAGGCTATATTTTCATTGAGGTGAGTTTCTTGCAAGCAACATATGCTTACTTTTTCTTGGTCCAAGATTTTTTCTAATTCTATTTTTTTGTTGCTGACTCCCTCCGCATTCCAGTGGATTATTTTAAGTCTTCGTTTAGTATGGCCAGTCGTCCTATTCTCATGTCCCCTGG
Organism: Cepaea hortensis; assembly: GCA_963921405.1. Classification (NCBI taxonomy): domain Eukaryota; kingdom Metazoa; phylum Mollusca; class Gastropoda; order Stylommatophora; family Helicidae; genus Cepaea; species Cepaea hortensis. Next base: position 100,075,366 of record OY992888.1, read on the forward strand.
CTCCACAGGACATCTGAGAAGGACCTCCAGTAGTTGGGGTTGGACCCTTTCGAGACATAGGGCCCGGCACTGCACCTGCCTGGGGGTCCAGAGCAGGGCAAGCACCATAACGATTAGCAGTAGTCGACATATTCCATTTTGCGTGATTGCGTGGCATCCTGATTTCTGTGGTGCGCCTCTTGGCTGGTTACCTCCGTCTTCAGCACCTTTCTTTGCTAGAGCAGACTGTGGTCTCACTCGAGTGTAGATGTGTACGCGCGCACACACCTGTCTGCGCATGCATGTACGTGCATACACATCTAGAGCATACTGGTTATTTTCCGGCGCCAGAGACTCGCCGTCGCCCCTTCTCCTGTTAGTTTAAACAGGCCCACCACGTGAAGGCCAGGAGTTGGACTTTTGCTGCATAGGTTATGTATTCACGAGCCATTGAGGTATTTGAGCAATGTTGGGCGCTCACCCCAACACCGCGCCTCGGCTACATACAGCAACATTTGGAACCCTCTTGTGGATTCAAGACGATAGTGTCTAGTTATATTATCCTCAGGTTTTCTTAGTGTGTATCCTATCTTGTGGGTTCCAGACAAGAGAGAATCTAGTTATATTATCCTCAGGTTTTCTCAGTGTGTGTCCTATCCAGCACCAGTTATTAAGTGGAACAGATGATCCTATGTTAAGTGAAGCATATTGGTACCTATTGAGTTTGTGAAATTCTCTCCTCAGGAAGATGTGGATCTGGCAGTAGCAGCAGCAAGAGAAGCTTTCAAATTGGGTTCTCCATGGCGACAGCTGGATGCTTCCAAGAGGGGACAGTTGCTGGAGAAGTTTGCATCTCTCCTGGAGCGGGATACAGAGTATCTGGCAGTAAGTTCTTTCATGTCAGCTGTTGAAGCTCAGTTCTTCTTGCTACAGTCACACCAGACATGTAGTCTTGACCACAGGTTGTATAATACTAGAAGAAACCACGGAACAAGCACAACATTGTCAAATTTATTTGAATCTTGTCTTGACAGCCAGCTGTAAATCTTGCCTCAATATCCACTATGAATCTTGCATACACATCCAGCTGTGAATCATTGCCTACATATCCAGCTGTGAATCTTGCCTACACACCCAGCTGTAGATCTTGCCTACATATCCAGCTGTAGATCTTGTCTACATACCCAGCTGTGAATCTTCCTTATACATGCAGCTGTAGATCTTGCCTACATATCCAGCTGTAAATCTTGCCTACACATCTAGCTGTGAATCTTGCCTATACATCCAGCTGTGAATCTTGCCTACATATCCAGCTGTGAATCTTGCCTACACATTCAGCTGTGAGTCTTGCCTACATGTCCAGCTGTGAATCTTGCCTACACATTCAGCTGTAAGTCTTGCCTAGACATCCAGCTGTGAATCGTGTCTACACATCCAGCTGTGAATCTTGCCTACACATCCAGCTGTGAATCTTGCCTACACATCCAGCTGTGAATCTTGCCTACACATCCAGCTCTGAGTCTTGCATACACATCCAGCTGTGAATCTTGCATATACATGCAGCTGTGAATCTTGCCTTCACATTCAGCTATGAATCTTGCCTACAAGTCCAGCTGTGAATCTTGCCTACATGTCCAGCGGTGAATCTTGCATACACATCCAGCTGTGTATCTTACACATCCAGCTGTGAATCTTGCCTACACTTCCAGCTGTGAATCTTCCTATACATCCAGCTGTGAATCTTGCCTAGACATACAGCTGTGAATCTTACCTACACATCCAGCTGTGAATCTTGTCTACACATCCAGCTATGATTCTTCCTACACATCCAGCTGTGAATCTTGCCTACACATCCAGCTATGAATCTTCCTACACATCCAGCTGTGAATTTTGCCTACACTTCCAGCTATGAATCTTCCTACACATCCAGCTGTGAATCTTGCCTAGACATACAGCTGTGAATCTTGCCTACACATCCAGCTATGAATCTTCCTACACATCCAGCTGTGAATCTTCCTACACATCCAGCTATGAATCTTCCTACACATCCAGCTGTGAATCTTGCCTACACATCCAGCTATGAATCTTCCTACACATCCAGCTGTGAATCTTGTCTACACATCCAGCTGTGAATCTTGCCTACACATCCAGCTGTGAATCTTGCCTACACATCCAGCTGTGAATCTTCCTACACATCCAGTTGTGAATCTTGCCTACACATCCAGCTATGAATCTTCCTACACATCCAGCTATGAATCTTCCTACACATCCAGCTGTGAATCTTCCTACACATCCAGCTGTGAATCTTCCTACACATCCAGCTGTGAATCTTGCCTACACATCCAGCTATGAATCTTCATACACATCCAGCTATGAATCTTCCTACACATCCAGCTGTGAATCTTGCCTACACATCCAGCTGTGAATCTTACCTACACATCCAGCTGTGAATCTTGCCTACACATCCAGCTGTGAATCTTGCCTACACATCCAGCTATGAATCTTGCCTAAACATCCAGCTGTGAATCTTGCCTACACATCCAGTTGTGAATCTTGCCTACACATCCAGCTGTGAATCTTCCTACACATCCAGCTATGAATCTTCCTACACATCCAGCTATGAATCTGTGTTTCCCTGAAAATAAGACCTACCCCTATAATAAGCCCTAGCGTGATTTTACAGGATGCTTTTAATATAAGACCTACTTGTCACATGATGGACCAACGTGATTTAACCATTATGAGAATAAAGGCGTTCTGAATTAGCGGCATGGTCGAGGCCAAAGGTTGTTTCAACAAATCCAGAAAATGTAACTGCACGTGTTTACATCTGGTCGACGGATTGGGAACATTCGGTGGTGAGTGAGACAAATCCCTGCATCGCTTTGACAGTTTGTCAACATTTGAATACAGATGGAACCCGTCGGATAGTGGTTGCAATCGGATGTCAGCCATCACATGTCGGGCAAAGTTAACAGCTGCAGATGTGTAGGGGAAGTGGGTGAGCTGAATCATACATCGCTTTGACAGTTTATAAACAGGTCGGATTGGAAGCGGAAGTACTCAGCTCGGAAGAAAACAGTCCGTCTGTCAATTTATAGTTTCCGGACATCAAGAAGATTGGCAGCTTGTTGGGGAAACCCGTTGTGTATCATACAGTAACTCGCTGGTTTGTTGTGGGAGTCAAAACAACTGATGACAACTCTGATAGTGACTAAGCCAGGGAAAATGGATTCTTGACAATGGATGATATGTCCAAATAACACCTGTGTGGACAGGAAGAATACGTGACCAATTTTAGGTTTTGCCAAAAACCATGATTGGAGAGGACAGTTGAACTCAAACCTTGGATTTTAGCGGACGTGCTTCGGCACTGCGGTTTTGATTGGAAAATGTCTACCGTGTGCGAATTGAGTTAATTTAATTTTACACGTGCCTGTCATGGCAAGAGTGGATGTAATTGGATCTAACTGCGGTGTTGCCTAAGGTAGAACCTATTATAATTAGTTCTAATTAATATAGGCTGTAGCCTTGTTAAAACTAAAGTGTGATGATTAGCACTGTTAGTGGAAAACTAGCTAGAGTAGGGAAGTGATACTTGGCTCTGTTAGTTGAAAATAGATTAGTGAAGTGTTGATAAGCTTTACTAGTTGAGAATTGAGTAATGAGGGATAATTGGGATATGCCAGTAGGTGTCCCTGGTGGGCGGGGTTCCGCATTCTGTTTGTTGATTTTTTTTTCTTGTCTTGGCCTGATGATAACCTATGTGTTCAGTCATCTGTCCCTGACAGAGTAGGTTCACTTTATTTTCTGAGCGAGGCCGATGGCCACGAGCATCTATAGAGATCAGTGACGGGGAGGCTATCACCAGTTGTATGATTTATTTTACAGGTTCCTCTGGTTGGAATGAAGAACCCGGAACCAATGAAAAATCTGATCCCGGATAAATTATGATGTAGAGAGATGGGCCAGCAACTTTCGCAACGGAAGAAGTTAATACACATTGCTCGGTGGAGCTTAATGGTATAAGTATCCAACATGAGTGCATACCAATCGTTAACACACCTGAAGTGATGGATGTTCAGCCCATGTTGAACTAGATCAGTAGGAACTGATGTTCACATTAGATGAAACCAAACATTGAAGTGTAGTTGTTCCACGTATCAAGGAAATCAGAACTTTCAGACTATATTTAGTGAATAAAGCAAGCCATTTTTGTCTAGATACATTGACTGTTTAAGAGTGAAAATACAGAACTAATAGGAACCGTTGTGTTAGGAACAATAATAGTATTTTCCACGGATTATATATTTACATGGGATCCAGATCTCATGGTCATCAGAGCTCCTGGAGGAGGACATGTCTGGAGAGAAGGATACGACTTCGGTGAGGTCTATTGTACTGACTCGTGTGATGTCGTGTAATCCTTGCCATGATGTGTGCACTATGATCCTGAACTTTGAGGGCTGACATATACATTTATGTTATTATACACGACACACATTTTTCTTCGCATACACGTCTCATATACGTTACATTTTTCTTTTAATAAATTAATCTTTATTAATTTTTAGAAGCAAGAGTTGTTGAGTATGTTGCGTTGGGGAAGTATGAGAGGGGACATAGTACGACAGTGAGAGAGTGATAGGAAAAGGTGTCCACGGGCTGATGGAGTGTGTTGGACGGAAGCTGGTGGATTCTCCAGGATATTGATAAGAGAAAAATATTATAATGTGGGTGTTGACTCTCCTCACTCCAGGGACGACACTTTAAAGGAGGACACAACACTACTTCTAAAACGTCTAAAAATAAGCCCTAGTTAAGATCGTCAGCTAGAATGAGAGACTTGTTGCCGCATAGCCAATCGGAGATGCCATTGGTGCACACTTGATAACGAATGGATGTGGTTCATAATTCAATACGTCACTCATGTTAGATAAGAAGATGACATGACTGTATCTGAATAAATGTAGGATTTTGTACATGAATAAATGTAGATGTTTTATCTGGAAAAAAAAAATTAATATAAGACATCCCCTAAAAATAAGCCCTAGTGCATTTTTTAAGCTAGTGCATTTTTTAAGCTAAAATTAATATAAGACTCAGTCTTATTTTTGGGGAAACAAGATAGGTGTTTTTTCTGTTACATTTGACCACAGTGTTATCATACATTTGACCTCAGTGTTATCACACATTTGACCTCAGTGTTGTCAAGTGTTATCACACATTTCACCTCAGTGTTATAATAATTTGACCTCAGTGTTATCATAATTTGACCTCAGTGTTATCATAATTTGACCTCAGTGTTATCATACATTTGACCTCAGTGTTATCATACATTTGACCTCAGTGTTATCATAAATTTGACCTCAGTGTTATACATTTGACCTCAGTGTTATCATACATTTGACCTCAGTGTTATCATACATTTGACCTCAGTGTTATCATACATTTGTCCTCAGTGTTGTCATACATTTGACCTCAGTGTTATCACACATTTGACCTCAGTGTTATCACACATTTGACCTCAGTGTTATCATAATTTGACCTCAGTGTTATCATAATTTGACCTCAGTGTTATCATAATTTGACCTCAGTGTTATCATAATTTGACCTCAGTGTTATCATAATTTGACCTCAGTGTTATCATACATTTGACCTCTGTTATCATACATTTGACCTCTGTTATCATACATTTGACCTCAGTGTTATCATACATTTGACCTCAGTGTTATCATACATTTGACCTCAGTGTTATCACACATTTGACCTCAGTGTTGTCATACATTTGACCTCAGTGTTATCATACATTTGACCTCAGTGTTATCATACATTTGACCTCAGTGTTATCACACATTTGACCTCAGTGTTATCATACATTTTACCTCAGTATTATCATACATTTGACCTCAGTGTTATCATACATTTGACCTCAGTGTTATCATAATTTGACCTCAGTGTTATCACACATTTGACCTCAGTGTTATCATACATTTGACCTCAGTGTTATCATACATTTGACCTCCGTGTTATCATACATTTGACCTCAGTGTTATCATAATTTGACCTCAGTGTTATCATAATTTGACCTCAGTGTTATCATAATTTGACCTCAGTGCTATCACACATTTGACCTCAGTGTTATCACACATTTGACCTCAGTGTTATCACACATTTGACCTCAGTGTTATCATACACTTGTCCTCAGTGTTATCATACATTTGACCTCAGTGTTATCACACATTTGACCTCAGTGTTATCATACATTTGACCTCAGTGTTATCTTAATTTGACCTCAGTGTTATCACACATTTGACCTCAGTGTTATCGTACATTTGACCTCAGTGTTATCATACATTTGACCTCAGTGTTATCATAATTTGACCTCAGTGTTATCATAATTTGACCTCAGTGTTATCATAATTTGACCTCAGTGCTATCACACATTTGACCTCAGTGTTATCACACATTTGACCTCAGTGTTATCACACATTTGTCCTCAGTGTTATCATACATTTGTCCTCAGTGTTTTCACACATTTGACCTCAGTGTTATCATACATTTGACCTCAGTGTTATCACACATTTGACCTCAGTGTTATCACACATTTGACCTCTGTGTTATCATACATTTGACCTCAGTGTTATCATACATTTGACCTCAGTGTTATCACACATTTGACCTCAGTGTTATCATACATTTGACCTCAGTGTTATCACACATTTGACCTCAGTGTTATCATACATTTGACCTCAGTGTTATCATACATTTGACCTCAGTGTTATCATACATTTGACCTCAGTGTTATCATACATTTGACCTCAGTGTTATCATACATTTGTCCTCAGTGTTATCATACATTTGACCTCAGTGTTATCATACATTTGACCTCAGTGTTATCATAATTTGACCTCAGTGTTATCATACATTTGATTACCTATATCAGGGCAAGCCAATCATCATTTTCGGTCATATCGTGGGATGAGAGTGTCTGGAGATGTCATGACAGTTGGGAAGCTTGAGGGTGTCAGAGACACAGGTCGACAGTGGGAGGTCATTTGGTCCAGTGGTGTGACAGATGATGATCAGCCGGGGAATTTAGCAACACAGGACAGATGCTTATGGGGAAACTTTGGCTGTGCTGCTTGCTGTGGCACGTGGTGATGATTACCTGTCTACAGAATGTCTTTCTTCTTTTGTTGCCATTGAGACTCCTTCAGGCCCACCTCCACACAGGCCAGACCCTTGTAGGCCAGTTCATAGTGGTTAAATGTTGCCTGAATTTTTTACGCTGTGAGATCACCAGTCTCAGCCCAACCTTCATTAGTTGCCTGGTAGAACATGCTCAGAAGGTCTACAGTGTTGCAGTTCTTGACTTCATTTTTAGCCCCTCAGTTATACAGAATTTGGTAGATCTGAGTGACACACTTGAACTGTACTGCAAATAAAATCTGACATGTTTGCCATCTTGTGTGAGACTGACATTCTCTTTCTAGATTCTGGACACCTTGGACAATGGGAAACCACTGAGTGATGCCAGGGAGGACGTGGGTGCCACCATCAGCATCTTCCAGTATTTTGCAGGATGGACTGACAAGATCTGTGGCAAGACAATCCCAGTTGGTACGTGCACATTGAGTAGCTAGAGCAAGTCATTGATTAGTGGTGGAGGTCTGACAAGATCTGTGGCAAGACCATCCCAGTTGGTATGTGCAGGTTGAGTAGCTAGAGCAGGTCATTGGTTAGTGGTGGAGGTCTGACAAGATCTGTGGCAAGACCATCCCAGTTGGTACGTGCACATTGAGTAGCTAGAGCAGGTCATTGGTTAGTGGTGGAGGTCTGACAAGATCTGTGGCAAGACAATACCAGTTGGTATGTGCACATTGAGTAGCTAGAGCAGGTCATTGGTTAGTGGTGGAGGTCTGACAAGATCTGTGGCAAGACCATCCCAGTTGGTATGTGCAGGTTGAGTAGCTAGAGCAGGTCATTGGTTAGTGGTGGAGGTCTGACAAGATCTGTGGCAAGACCATCCCAGTTGGTATGTGCAGGTTGAGTAGCTAGAGCAGGTCATAGGTTAGTGGTGGAGGTCTGACAAGATCTGTGGCAAGACCATCCCAGTTGGTATGTGCACATTGAGTAGCTAGAGCAGGTCATAGGTTAGTGGTGGAGGTCTGACAAGATCTGTGGCAAGACCATCCCAGTTGGTATGTGCACATTGAGTAGCTAGAGCAGGTCATAGGTTAGTGGTGGAGGTCTGACAAGATCTGTGGCAAGACCATCCCAGTTGGTATGTGCAGGTTGAGTAGCTAGAGCAGGTCATAGGTTAGTGGTGGAGGTCTGACAAGATTTGTGACAAGACCATCCCAGTTGGTACGTGCACGTTGAGTAGCTAGAGCAAGACCATCCCAGTTGGTATGTGCACATTGAGTAGCTAGAGCAGGTCATAGGTTAGTGGTGGAGGTCTGACAAGATCTGTGGCAAGACCATCCCAGTTGGTACGTGCACGTTGAGTAGCTAGAGCAAGACCATCCCAGTTGGTATGTGCAGGTTGAGTAGCTAGAGCAAGACCATCCCAGTTGGTATGTGCACATTGAGTAGCTAGAGCAGGTCATAGGTTAGTGGTGGAGGTCTGACAAGATCTGTGGCAAGACCATCCCAGTTGGTATGTGCACATTGAGTAGCTAGAGCAGGTCATAGGTTAGTGGTGGAGGTCTGACAAGATCTTTGGCAAGACCATCCCAGTTGGTACGTGCACGTTGAGTAGCTAGAGCAGGTCATAGGTTAGTGGTGGAGGTCTGACAAGATCTGTGGCAAGACAATACCAGTTGGTATGTGCAGGTTGAGTAGCTAGAGCAGGTCATAGGTTAGTGGTGGAGGTCTGACAAGATTTGTGACAAGACCATCCCAGTTGGTATGTGCACATTGAGTAGCTAGAGCAGGTCATAGGTTAGTGGTGGAGGTCTGACAAGATCTGTGGCAAGACAATACCAGTTGGTATGTGCAGGTTGAGTAGCTAGAGCAGGTCATAGGTTAGTGGTGGAGGTCTGACAAGATTTGTGACAAGACCATCCCAGTTGGTATGTGCACATTGAGTAGCTAGAGCAGGTCATTGGTTAGTGGTGGAGGTCTGACAAGATCTGTGGCAAGACCATCCCAGTTGGTATGTGCAGGTTGAGTAGCTAGAGCAGGTCATAGGTTAGTGGTGGAGGTCTGACAAGATCTGTGGCAAGACCATCCCAGTTGGTATGTGCACATTGAGTAGCTAGAGCAGGTCATAGGTTAGTGGTGGAGGTCTGACAAGATCTGTGGCAAGACCATCCCAGTTGGTATGTGCACATTGAGTAGCTAGAGCAGGTCATAGGTTAGTGGTGGAGGTCTGACAAGATCTGTGGCAAGACCATCCCAGTTGGTATGTGCAGGTTGAGTAGCTAGAGCAGGTCATAGGTTAGTGGTGGAGGTCTGACAAGATTTGTGACAAGACCATCCCAGTTGGTACGTGCACGTTGAGTAGCTAGAGCAAGACCATCCCAGTTGGTATGTGCACATTGAGTAGCTAGAGCAGGTCATAGGTTAGTGGTGGAGGTCTGACAAGATCTGTGGCAAGACCATCCCAGTTGGTACGTGCACGTTGAGTAGCTAGAGCAAGACCATCCCAGTTGGTATGTGCAGGTTGAGTAGCTAGAGCAAGACCATCCCAGTTGGTATGTGCACGTTGAGTAGCTAGAGCAAGACCATCCCAGTTGGTACGTGCACATTGAGTAGCTAGAGCAGGTCATAGGTTAGTGGTGGAGGTCTGACAAGATCTGTGGCAAGACCATCCCAGTTGGTACGTGCACGTTGAGTAGCTAGAGCAGGTCATAGGTTAGTGGTGGAGGTCTGACAAGATCTGTGGCAAGACCATCCCAGTTGGTACGTGCACGTTGAGTAGCTAGAGCAGGTCATAGGTTAGTGGTGGAGGTCTGACAAGATCTGTGGCAAGACCATCCCAGTTGGTATGTGCACGTTGAGTAGCTAGAGCAAGACCATCCCAGTTGGTACGTGCACGTTGAGTAGCTAGAGCAAGACCATCCCAGTTGGTACGTGCACGTTGAGTAGCTAGAGCAAGACCATCCCAGTTGGTATGTGCACGTTGAGTAGCTAGAGCAAGACCATCCCAGTTGGTACGTGCAGGTTGAGTAGCTAGAGCAAGACCATCCCAGTTGGTACGTGCAGGTTGAGTAGCTAGAGCAAGACCATCCCAGTTGGTACGTGCAGGTTGAGTAGCTAGAGCAAGACCATCCCAGTTGGTACGTGCAGGTTGAGTAGCTAGAGCAAGACCATCCCAGTTGGTACGTGCAGGTTGAGTAGCTAGAGCAAGACCATCCCAGTTGGTACGTGCACGTTGAGTAGCTAGAGCAAGACCATCCCAGTTGGTACGTGCAGGTTGAGTAGCTAGAGCAAGACCATCCCAGTTGGTATGTGCACGTTGAGTAGCTAGAGCAAGACCATCCCAGTTGGTATGTGCACGTTGAGTAGCTAGAGCAAGACCATCCCAGTTGGTATGTGCACGTTGAGTAGCTAGAGCAAGACCATCCCAGTTGGTATGTGCACGTTGAGTAGCTAGAGCAAGACCATCCCAGTTGGTATGTGCACGTTGAGTAGCTAGAGCAAGACCATCCCAGTTGGTACGTGCACGTTGAGTAGCTAGAGCAAGACCATCCCAGTTGTACGTGCACGTTGAGTAGCTAGAGCAAGACCATCCCAGTTGGTACGTGCACGTTGAGTAGCTAGAGCAAGACCATCCCAGTTGGTATGTGCACATTGAGTAGCTAGAGCAAGACCATCCCAGTTGGTATGTGCACGTTGAGTAGCTAGAGCAAGACCATCCCAGTTGGTATGTGCACGTTGAGTAGCTAGAGCAAGACCATCCCAGTTGGTACGTGCACGTTGAGTAGCTAGAGCAAGACCATCCCAGTTGGTACGTGCACGTTGAGTAGCTAGAGCAAGACCATCCCAGTTGGTACGTGCACGTTGAGTAGCTAGAGCAAGACCATCCCAGTTGGTACGTGCACGTTGAGTAGCTAGAGCAAGACCATCCCAGTTGGTACGTGCACGTTGAGTAGCTAGAGCAAGACCATCCCAGTTGGTACGTGCACGTTGAGTAGCTAGAGCTAGAGCAGATCATGGGCTAGTAATGGAGCTCAGCATGGTCAAATGGATTGCTCTTAAACACATCCTTTGTGCTGACGCCGAGGTAGCGGGTTCAACCCCTACACCGGTCAGTCGGACTAAAGTGTTGACTTCTCAGGGACGTAAATTACAAGTACCTCAGAAGTCAGAGTGGGTTCACCTGATGGCGAGGGACAATGGTGATAGGGAAAGCTAATCCACACACACATATCAGTCCAGTGTACTAGAAGTAGCAGCACATGTGTGGACTATGCTTGAGTTCAAAGTGGGCAAACATAAACATCCCCACAAATGTGTCAGTAGTAAGTCAGGGAGCATTTGACACGGTTGCAGGTGTACTAGGCACACGGTGCTAGAGCCGCCATATTTGTATAGATCAGTTAACACTGCAGGAGGGGTGTGTCAGTCTCAGGCTTACCTCCTTGACTTGCCCGGACATGTCCTGGTAGCCATTTTTCATGGCTGGGTGGACCTGGGAGCACTGGTCAGTGTTTACAATCTTCCTCAGTGCTAAGTCAAACCCTTGACCCCCGCACTGACCACTGTGCTACTGCAGCTCCCAAGTGATTGCTAAGACATGTGGTGATATCTGGAACTTCCTATTTAATTTCTTATTCTCAAAGACAGTTGGCAGAAGTTAAGAACATCCATTGAAGACCCTGAAATGTGATCTGACAGAAGAGTGGTTGGTTGGAGGTCCTCAGGAAGACTGAGTTCTGACCTTAAAGTCTGAAGTGTTGACCTTCAGGTCACTGGAGCCTGAAATAGACTTACATGTGTCAGAGTCTAGCTGGTGTAGAGACTGACCTCCCCACCCAGCACCGAAGGGGTTCAAGGGGAATGTATTGAAGAATTCTCCTTCCCCTCTCCAGGGGCAAGTACCAGCAGCATGTACAAGGCCAGTTCTTGAGCATCATGTTTACAGAGAAGCATGAGAGCCCTTAGGATGTTAGCCAGACTGAACAGGAAGCCTTTAAAACCAACATAAGACGATGACTGTTTTATGGAAGACCAGAACAAATCAGTATTCTGTGCTTCAGAACATGAAACACAATATTATGCAATCACATGTATACAGAGTTTAAGATTGATAAACCAGCAATGTGCACATGTCGATTGGTGCCCCAGACAGCTGATCACATACTCCAAGACGGCATATAAAGGCGAACCGTTTGTCCTAGAGATACAATAGGGCAGTGCTTGCTTGCTTGCTTGTGTTCACTGGCTGTGAACTCGGCGCGAAGACTTGTATGCCGGATGAAGACATCCTGTTGTCCAACATCAGTGTGATGTCATACCGGACCTGAGGTTTGTGTGAGTATCCGTTGTCCCATGTCTGGCTTATTGGTGTGCAGACTGGTGGTTCCTCGCCATGCAGGCAGATACTCTCCGACTTCAGAGGAAAATAGGGCAGTTGTTCTCAATCTTTTTTTGGGTGGCCCATGCACCCCTTCACCATATGTTCAGAATGTCATTCCCCTTCCCCTTTCGTATTTCCTCCGTATAAATCCCCTATCGAAAGTGTTGCACAAAGCACAAATTCTGCAGCTCATGCTATGTCAGCTAGGAGTCTCCAAGAAAGTTGCACTCATGATCTGAACGACATCGGCCGGAGTGGAACCCCATAGGTTTTAGAAGCAGTTGTTGTTATTATTGGATGATATAAAATATGTGGATTGCAGGTCCGCATGGCCGAATGGGTAAGAACACGTGTTCTTAAACATCCGAATGCTGATGCTGAGGTAAGCGGTTCAACCCCTACACCGGACAGCTGGACTAAAATGTTGACCTGTCGTCCTTGATTTGGGGACGTAAATTACAGGTACCCCTGAAGTCGGGAGTTGATTCGCCTGATGGCAAGAGACACTGTTAATAGGGAAAACTAATCCACACACAAAATTCAGTCCATCACTGCTATAAATAGTGTGTGTGGACTAAGCTTGAGCTCAAAGTGAGCGAGGGCCCCTCCCCCCCCCCCCCCCCCCCCCCATATATGTGGACCTGGATATGTGATGTGTTGACATATGTCTGTTATCTTATCGAATAGCAGTGGAAATGTGGTTTCTGAGGAAAATGCAAGGAATACCATGGGCTGCCAGAACAACACATAAGACTGTTCTTCAAGAAACAAATGAATACCTCAAATTGATTAGAGAAATTAGGTGTAGGCAGTCAAGATGTTTTGGGCATGTTTTAGGGAGAAATATACTTGTAAACTTTTTCTTCTGCTGCGTTCATCGGGAGAGTTATTTCAGACGTGATTGCGTTGCGCCTGATTACAGCAGAGCTGCGTTCTTGCACCATTAGGCCGACACATCCGACTTCTGCGGGTATTTGTTGACCGGGTTAGCCTTCCTGGGATACTTGTAAACAATTTGTAAGATAGTTGTGAAAGAGAAACAGGAAGGCAAAGAGAAAACAAAACCTGGATAGCTTGAGCACATGGGATAATTAGGGAGAATAAAACAGTCCTGATCCAAGGCTCTGGTAAAGTTGGTGTAAGATGGTGAACCACGACCGTCCATGGTCATCAGCATGGCACATGATGATGATAAGTGACACGTGACTGTTTATGTGACATGGTAGAACTGTATATCCAACAATGTGTTCCACAGATGGCAATTACTTCACCTACACTCGGCATGAGCCCGTGGGCGTATGTGGCCAGATTATACCAGTAAGTGTCAGGTTTCACACAGTTTGTAGCCAAATATTTATAACATTTGATGGTGTTTATATCTTCTCTGGTAGTTTGGTCAGATGTTACAGGGTTGCTGTTGTTTGCTAACTGTAAGGGGAATGTTCTACTCATTCATTCAAGGCATTTACATTCTGCATTGGCCAATGTATGGTGTTGAACCCCTCAGACCTGTGGAATTTGAGAACAGTGTTATGGACATGAAATGGTCACAGGGATGGTTGGTTGTTTTGTCCTTTGTCAGACGGAGTTGTAACTCTTTAAGTCCGATGCATTAGCCACCAGATCATCGGGGCCTTGAGATAGTGTTTGTGGAGAATGGTCAGATAATATTTGTAGTATAATAAACACATAATGAGATAGGGAGGCCGGTGTCCTTTTTCAGCACCTTTCCTGGCCAGACAGTTGCCAGATAATTCTGTCATTTGTGTGCTACTATTTTATGAGATAAGGTTAACCTTAGAGCTTTGCCAGTTGGACAAAATAATCCTGCAACTGCTAAGGGTTAAACTGGAATCACCACCACAGTGACTCCTCAGCCGATAATACCACCAGAAATTACTTGTAATTGACAGTATGATGAGATCATGTTTGTAATATAAACATTGGTAGTTTAATGAGATCATGTTTGTAGTATAAAATAGTGGGTAGTATAATGATAGAATCTTTACAGTATATATAGTTGACAGTATAATGATAGAATGTTTACAGTATATATAGTTGACAGTATAATGATAGAATCTTTACAGTATATATAGTTGACAGTATAATGATAGAATCTTTACAGTATATATAGTTGACAGTATAATGATAGAATCTTTACAGTATATATAGTTGACAGTATAATGATAGAATGTTTACAGTATATATAGTTGACAGTATAATGATAGAATCTTTACAGTATATATAGTTGACAGTATAATGATAGAATCTTTACAGTATATATAGTTGACAGTATAATGATAGAATCTTTACAGTATATATAGTTGACAGTATAATGATAGAATGTTTACAGTATATATAGTTGACAGTATAATGATAGAATCTTTACAGTATATACAGTTGACAGTATAATGATAGAATCTTTACAGTATATACAGTTGACAGTATAATGATAGAATCTTTACAGTATATACAGTTGACAGTATAATGATAGAATCTTTACAGTATATACAGTTGACAGTATAATGATAGAATCTTTACAGTATATATAGTTGACAGTATAATGATAGAATCTTTACAGTATATATAGTTGACAGTATAATGATAGAATCTTTACAGTATATATAGTTGACAGTATAATGATAGAATGTTTACAGTATATATAGTTGACAGTATAATGATAGAATCTTTACAGTATATACAGTTGACAGTATAATGATAGAATCTTTACAGTATATACAGTTGACAGTATAATGATAGAATCTTTACAGTATATACAGTTGACAGTATAATGATAGAATCTTTACAGTATATACAGTTGACAGTATAATGATAGAATCTTTACAGTATATACAGTTGACAGTATAATGATAGAATCTTTACAGTATATACAGTTGACAGTATAATGATAGAATCTTTACAGTATATACAGTTGACAGTATAATGATAGAATCTTTACAGTATATACAGTTGACAGTATAATGATAGAATCTTTACAGTATATACAGTTGACAGTATAATGATAGAATCTTTACAGTATATATAGTTGACAGTATAATGATAGAATCTTTACAGTATATACAGTTGACAGTATAATGATAGAATCTTTACAGTGCATACAGTTGACAGTATAATGATAGAATCTTTACAGTGCATACAGTTGACAGTATAATGATAGAATGTTTACAGTATATACAGTTGACAGTATAATGATAGAATGTTTACAGTATATACAGTTGACAGTATAATGATAGAATGTTTACAGTGCATACAGTTGACAGTATAATGATAGAATGTTTACAGTATATACAGTTGACAGTATAATGATAGAATCTTTACAGTATATACAGTTGACAGTATAATGATAGAATCTTTACAGTATATACAGTTGACAGTATAATGATAGAATCTTTACAGTATATACAGTTGACAGTATAATGATAGAATCTTTACAGTATATACAGTTGACAGTATAATGATAGAATCTTTACAGTATATACAGTTGACAGTATAATGATAGAATCTTTACAGTATATACAGTTGACAGTATAATGATAGAATCTTTACAGTATATACAGTTGACAGTATAATGATAGAATCTTTACAGTATATACAGTTGACAGTATAATGATAGAATCTTTACAGTATATACAGTTGACAGTATAATGATAGAATCTTTACAGTATATACAGTTGACAGTATAATGATAGAATCTTTACAGTATATACAGTTGACAGTATAATGATAGAATCTTTACAGTATATACAGTTGACAGTATAATGATAGAATCTTTACAGTGCATACAGTTGACAGTATAATGATAGAATGTTTACAGTATATACAGTTGACAGTATAATGATAGAATCTTTACAGTGCATACAGTTGACAGTATAATGATAGAATCTTTACAGTATATATAGTTGACAGTATAATGATAGAATCTTTACAGTGCATACAGTTGACAGTATAATGATAGAATGTTTACAGTATATACAGTTGACAGTATAATGATAGAATGTTTACAGTGCATACAGTGGACAGTATAATGACAGAATGTTTACAGTATATACAGTTGACAGTATAATGATAGAATCTTTACACTGCATACAGTTGACAGTATAATGATAGAATCTTTACAGTGCATACAGTTGACAGTATAATGATAGAATCTTTACAGTGCATACAGTTGACAGTATAATGATAGAATGTTTACAGTATATACAGTTGACAGTATAATGATAGAATGTTTACAGTGCATACAGTGGACAGTATAATGATAGAATGTTTACAGTATATGCAGTTGACAGTATAATGATAGAATGTTTATGGTATATACAGCTGACATGATAATGATAGCATGTTTACAGAATAGACAGTGGACAGTATAATGATAGAATATTTACATAATAGACAGCGGACAGTATATTGATAGAATGTTTACAGAATAGACAGTGGACAGTATAACTAGATATTATGTGACCACAACTTGCAGTGGAACTACCCCATCGTCATGCTGTCTTGGAAGCTGGCACCAGCACTGGCTTGTGGGAACACTGTCGTACTGAAACCCTCGGAGGTGACGCCACTGTCAGCACTTCACTGTGCTCAGCTGTTCAAGGAGGCAAGTGATGCTGTGTGTTGTTCTTGTATGTCTTCAATACATGTCTGTTTTTGTATGTCTTCAATACATGTCTGTTGTTATCAGTCCAGCAACTCCTAGATTAGCAGAGCTATATATTGATACATGCAAGTGTTCATCTGCTGTTGTGTTGTTCCATATGGTTGATTGCTTGGTTGGCTGGTTGGTTGGATAGTTGGTTGAATGGATGGGTGGATGGTTGGTTGGTTAGTTGCTTGATTGGTTAATTGTATGGTTTGTTGGTTGGTTCATTGATTGCTTGGTTGATTGGATGGTTGATTTTTCTATCTTTCATTTGAAATGTGTCTATATCTGCAATGTTGTCTCTTGTATGAATTTAACTGTCTTTTTTATTTAGTTCACTCAGTGGTCTATAGAGTTTATCTTCCACTGTTGTCTTTCTGGGCCAGAAGGTTTGCCTAAATATGTTGTAATTTGGGCAGTCTTGGAGTATGTGCTCTGCTGTTTGCGATGCCAATCCACATGTGCACATGGCTGATTCGCCAATCTTGAATTTTGTGTACATGTTGCATAATTTGTTGTGTACTTTTCTGAGGCACAGAATAATTACTTGTTCTGGTCTTTCCATAATGTGGTAGTCATCTTGAGCAGGTTTTGGTGGCTGTCTGACTGATTTGATCATTCTTTTATTTTGGTTATATGTAAAGGGCACATCAGGTTGTTCTTCTATTGCTCCTTCCTTAGCCAATCGATAAGCTCTCTTATTTCCGGGTACTCCACAGTGGGATGGTATCCACTGTATGGTGACCTTATGCTGACTGCTAAGTTCAGAAAGTAGTGTCCATAGTGCTGGCAATTTCCCAGACAAGATATCCTCGAGTACTGATTTTGCATGTCAATACCACCACAGGTTGTGTACCATTGCTGGTATTTAGTAATTTCTCTATTGCTATCTTGATTGCCTGAATTTCTGCATCATAGTTATAGCAGTACTTTCCTGTTGATACTCCGGAATTTCTGCATCATAGTTATAGCAGTACTTTCCTGTTGATACTCCGGCCACGTCCCTAGTATTATTTGGGTATTCTATGTACACTCCTGCTCCTCCATTTCGAACATCATTTTGTGCTGACCCATCTGTGTAGGCCGGCTTCCTGGCCTAGAGGTTAGCGACTTTTCTCCATAATCTCGTATACTCTCATAAGTAACGTGATGACGGTGGGAATCAGCAGTGGTTCGAATCGTGCCTGTAACTTACGGGGTATGTGAGCCGGCCGCTCAGAAAGCAATGGCAAACTACTGAGCGTAATCTTGCCAAGAAATCAACAATCAACTGAAAGATGCTGATGTGTGACAGCGATGTCATCTGTGTAGACATGGATCCTGAAGTCCTGTGGATATTCATCATCAAGGAAATTGAGAGTGGTTGTTCTGCATTGTACACTGTGTTGTTCTTCCTTGTCAAATGTTCCTTTCACTATGGCTGGAGCAGTAATGATAGTCAATGTTCATCTTTCCATGGAGTTCGCTCTGGAATAGTTTTCAGGGGGATACCAACTGTGGGCAGATTAGTGGTTTCTCTGCAGAGTCGTTTGGCCTGGTAGATATTAAACATATAGTTGTAAGGACATATCACATATCGAATATATAACTGTATAGATGTATCACATATTGAATATATAACTGTACAGATATACCACACATTGAATATACATTTCTATAGATATATCAAATACTTAATATATAACTCTATCAGTATATCACATAGTCCAGTATTTCTCCTTTCTAAACAGGCTAAATTCCTACCTTGTGTTTATAGGTTAAATAGTTATTTTAATTCCTAAATATGCTAGATTCCAACCTGGTGTGTATATGTAATATAGTAATGTTGATTCACAAACAGGCTAGATTCCAACCTGGTGTGTATATGTAATACAGTAATGTTGATTCACAAACAGGCAGGATTCCCACCTGGTGTGTATATGTAATATGTTTGATTCACAAACAGGCAGGATTCCCACCTGGTGTGTATATGTAATACAGTAATGTTGATTCACAAACAGGCTAGATTCCCACCTGGTGTGTATATGTAATATAGTAATGTTGATTCACAAACAGGCAGGATTCCCACCTGGTGTGTATATGTAATACAGTAATGTTGATTCACAAACAGGCAGGATTCCCACCTGGTGTGTATATGTAATATGTTTGATTCACAAACAGGCAGGATTCCCACCTGGTGTGTATATGTAATATGTTTGATTCATAAACAGGCAGGATTCCCACCTGGTGTGTATATGTAATATGTTTGATTCACAAACAGGCATGATTCTCACCTGGTGTGTATATGTAATATAGTAATGTTGATTCACAAACAGGCAGGATTCCCACCTGGTGTGTATATGTAATATAGTAATGTTGATTCACAAACAGGCAGGATTCCCACCTGGTGTGTATATGTAATATAGTAATGTTGATTCACAAACAGGCAGGATTCCCACCTGGTGTGTATATGTAATATGTTTGATTCACAAACAGGCAGGATTCCCACCTGGTGTGTATATGTAATACAGTAATGTTGATTCACAAACAGGCTAGATTCCCACCTGGTGTGTATATGTAATATAGTAATGTTGATTCACAAACAGGCAGGATTCCCACCTGGTGTGTATATGTAATACAGTAATGTTGATTCACAAACAGGCAGGATTCCCACCTGGTGTGTATATGTAATATGTTTGATTCACAAACAGGCAGGATTCCCACCTGGTGTGTATATGTAATATGTTTGATTCACAAACAGGCAGGATTCCCACCTGGTGTGTATATGTAATATGTTTGATTCACAAACAGGCAGGATTCCCACCTGGTGTGTATATGTAATATAGTAATGTTGATTCACAAACAGGCAGGATTCCCACCTGGTGTGGTCAACATTGTGCCAGGTTATGGTGACACAGCTGGAGCAGCCATCGCCAGCCACATGGACATTGACAAAGTGGCTTTTACTGGATCCACAGCTGTATGTTCTGTGTTGTGTGCATATCTGTATGTTGTGTGTTGTGTACATCTCTGTGCGTTGTGTACATTCTGTATGTTGTGTGTTGTGTACATCTCTGTGCGTTGTGTACATTCTGTATGTTGTGTGTTGTGTACATCTCTGTGCATTGTGTACATTCTGTATGTTGTGTGTTGTGTACATCTCTGTGCGTTGTGTACATTCTGTATGTTGTGTGTTGTGTACATCTCTGTGCGTTGTGTACATTCTGTATGTTGTGTGTTGTGTACATCTCTGTGCATTGTGTACATTCTGTATGTTGTGTGTTGTGTACATCTCTGTGAGTTGTGTACATTCTGTATGTTGTGTGTTGTGTACATCTCTGTGAGTTGTGTACATTCTGTATGTTGTGTGTTGTGTACATCTCTGTGCGTTGTGTACATTCTGTATGTTGTGTGTTGTGTACATCTCTGTGCGTTGTGTACATTTCTGTATGTTGTGTGTTGTGTACATCTGTGTGTGTTGTGTACATGTCTGTATGTTGCGTACAGGTGAACACCCCAGAGATATTACTCAGGGCGCTGACAAACCTGTCCCCAACCATTTTAATTCCTCCAGCCATAATGGAGTCGACGATGTATGTGTCACTGCATTGAAACCTTGCTTCTCTAACATCTCCGTCAGGCTCAAAATTTAATCCCAATTAATCAACTCTCTGGGATGCGTCCATTCAGCAGGTATCAATACTGTTGTGGACGCCACTGTATAACTGTGCCATCTTCTCCAACTGTTTACACTGTCTATCACTATGCTGTCCTTTCCCCCCCCCCCCCCCCCCACTCCCCCTTATATATTCATACCTAACTGTCTCCACAAGAATCATATCAGACTTCGCATATTTTTGGCGACCTAAATCCTATCTGGCAGCCTACTATACTTAAACTCTGCAGCCAAAGAGTGCCTTCGCAACTGGCAAAGCCGCCTTTTCTGCTTTCGCATGTAAACAGGGCAGTGGTGCTTTTTGTTTTTGTTTTGTATTTCGTTGTTTTATCTATCTGTGTTGTCCTGTCCTTGACAAAGATTCTGAGAATCGAAACGTCGGCTGTCCTGTGAGTCGTATTGTACACATTTGTGTGTGTTTTATTTTATTTTATTATTCATTGTATATATTTATTGATTGCTTCTGATTTTGGATTTTCACCTGTATTTCGGGATACGATGGATCTCCTTGTAAGGTATGTGCAACGTGTTTGTGTTTAGTACGTTTCTTCTCGCAGGAGCTAAATATACCTATTTGTTTCCAATTCACATCCATACAAAAGAACAGGCTCTATGTATCCCCTCAACACTCTTTTTCTCGTTTCAATTGACATCTTTTTATTGCTCAGAATGTTTTTCATCTTGCTAAAGGCTACTTTCACCATGGCGATTCTTGTTCTAATCTCTTCAAGGCATCTCCCATCAGATGTTATGACTGTTCCGAGAAAATTGTTCCGATTCACTTGTTGAAGAATATTCCCATTTACTTGTATATTACATTGTGGTACTTCGTTCTTCCTAGTGACGACCATAACCTGTGTCTTCTTACAATTTAATTCCAACCCCAGCTGCTCACTGTGGACAACAACCGCATCTACTAATTGTTGTAGATCTTGTGCATTGTCTGCAATCAATACTGTATCATCTGCATATCTAATGTTATTGATGTTTCGTCCTCCAATGCTGATTCCATTTATATCTTCTATATTCCTGAAAATATTTTCACTGTATAGGGAAAAAAGATCTGGAGACATTACACATCCCTGCCTAACACCTCTCTTAATAGGTTGATATTGTCCCACTTCATTATCAATCTTTATGGCAGCTTGTTATTTCCAATATATGTTTTTTATAAGTCTAATGTCTTTCCCATCAATTTGTAGATCTGCAAGCATATCTACCATGTTGACATGTCTAACTCTATCAAAAGCCTTTGTATAGTCAATAAAGCAAAGATGTATATCCTTGTTTACTTCTATAGCACGTTCAATAACTGTTCGCAGCATATACACAGCATTTACTGTACCCATTCCGTCTACAAACCCTTATTGTTCTTCCCCTATTTCAGGTTGTATTTTCTTCCTCACTCTTTGCATGAAAATTTCTAGCAAAATCTTTGTGATGTGGCTCATTATACTAATTGTTCTATGTTGATCCCATATACCTATCACATATTGCCACAAAATGTGTGGTCTCCATTCACAACTGGTGCATATTGTGTGTGGTGTACATAAATGACTTCCTGATTGCACCATCAGACACTGATATAATACATGTCCTGTTATGTTGGTGGGAAATCCTGGAGGCAACATATGATTGCAAGTGGCACAGGATCACGAGTCTTCCCAACAGGCTGCCAAAGGGGCACTGTTCTACATAGGACTAGCTGCATGATGACCACATCAGTGGGTGATGTGTGAACATCTGTTGTGCTATATATATACACACACGTGCAGGCACATACACACCACACCCACAGAAAGAGACACACACACACACACACATGAACACATGCACACACACACATGCATACACACTCGCACAATCTCTTTCTCACTCTCCCCCTCCACACACACACACACATACACTGGATCAACTTATATATATATATATGGTGATGATGATGGATGATGGTGATGATGAGCCTGTTGTTGGTAATTTACCAGGAAGATCACACAAACATGAGTTGGTTGTTTGTACAGTTCATGCCATGGATACAAATCCATTTCCTTGAGTGACAAACATCTGTAGAAATGACACTGTTCACAAACATCTGGAGAAATGACACTGTTCACAAACATCTGGAGAAATGACACTGTTCACAAACATCTGATTGACTTGTGATTTTGTTTGCTTACAACTGAAGATTGGGAGGAAAGTGATGAGGGCTGCAGCTGAGAGCAACCTGAAGAGAGTCACCCTGGAGTTGGGAGGCAAGAGTCCTCTCATTATCTTTGCTGATTGTGATGGTAAGTTGTTGTGAGTTGCTTTAGGTGAGGTGTGGAACTGTTGGTGATGTGAGGGTTAGGTGTGATGGTAAGTTGTTGTGAGTTGCTTTAGGTGAGGTGTGGAACTGTTGGTGATGTGAGGGTTAGGTGTGATGGTAAGTTGTTGTGAGTTGCTTTAGGTGAGGTGTGGAACTGTTGGTTAGGTGAGGGTTAGGTGAGGGAATTGTTGGTGATGTGAGGGATAGGTGAGGGACTGTTGGTGATGTGAGGGTTAGGTGAGGGAATTGTTGGTGATGTGAGGGATAGGTGAGGGACTGTTGGTGATGTGAGGGTTAGGTGAGGGACTGTTGGTGATGTGAGGGTTAGGTGAGGGGCAGTTGGTGATGTGAGGGTTTGGTGAGGGACTGTCGGTGATGTGAGGGTTAGGTGAGGGGCAGTTGGTGATGTGAGGGTTAGGTGAGGGACTGTCGGTGATGTGAGGGTTAGGTGAGGGGCAGTTGGTGATGTGAGGGTTAGGTGAGGGACTGTCGGTGATGTGAGGGTTAGGTGAGGGGCAGTTGGTGATGTGAGGGTTAGGTGAGGGACTGTCGGTGATGTGAGGGTTAGGTGTGATGGTAAGTTGTTGTGAGTTGCTTTAGGTGAGGTGTGGGACTGTTGGTGATGTGAGGGTTAGGTGTGATGGTAAGTTGTTGTGAGTTGCTTTAGGTGAGGTGTGGAACTGTTGGTTAGGTGAGGGAATTGTTGGTGATGTGAGGGATAGGTGAGGGACTGTTGGTGATGTGAGGGTTAGGTGAGGGACTGTTGGTGATGTGAGGGTTAGGTGAGGGGCTGTCGGTGATGTGAGGGACTGTCGGTGATGTGAGGGTTAGGTGAGGGGCAGTTGGTGATGTGAGGGTTAGGTGAGGGGCAGTTGGTGATGTGAGGGTTAGGTGAGGGACTGTCGGTGATGTGAGGGTTAGGTGAGGGGCAGTTGGTGATGTGAGGGTTAGGTGAGGGACTGTCGGTGATGTGAGGGTTAGGTGAGGGGCAGTTGGTGATGTGAGGGTTAGGTGAGGGACTGTCGGTGATGTGAGGGGCAGTTGGTGATGTGAGGGTTAGGTGAGGGACTGTCGGTGATGTGAGGGTTAGGTGAGGGGCAGTTGGTGATGTGAGGGTTAGGTGAGGGACTGTTGGTGATGTGAGGGTTAGATGAGGGGCAGTTGGTTAGGTGAGGGACTGTCGGTGATGTGAGGGTTAGGTGAGGGGCAGTTGGTGATGTGAGGGTTAGGTTAGGGACTGTCGGTGATGTGAGGGTTAGGTGAGGGGCAGTTGGTGATGTGAGGGTTTGGTGAGGGACTGTCGGTGATGTGAGGGTTAGGTGAGGGGCAGTTGGTGATGTGAGGGTTAGGTGAGGGACTGTCGGTGATGTGAGGGTTAGGTGAGGGGCAGTTGGTGATGTGAGGGTTAGGTGAGGGACTGTCGGTGATGTGAGGGTTAGGTGAGGGGCAGTTGGTGATGTGAGGGTTAGGTGAGGGACTGTCGGTGATGTGAGGGTTAGGTGAGGGGCAGTTGGTGATGTGAGGGTTAGGTGAGGGACTGTCGGTGATGTGAGGGTTAGGTGAGGGGCAGTTGGTGATGTGAGGGTTAGGTGAGGGACTGTCGGTGATGTGAGGGTTAGGTGAGGGGCAGTTGGTGATGTGAGGGTTAGGTGAGGGACTGTCGGTGATGTGAGGGTTAGGTGAGTGGCAGTTGGTGATGTGAGGGTTTGGTGAGGGACTGTCGGTGATGTGAGGGTTAGGTGAGGGGCAGTTGGTGATGTGAGGGTTAGGTGAGGGACTGTCGGTGATGTGAGGGTTAGGTGAGGGACTGTCGGTGATGTGAGGGTTAGGTGAGGGGCAGTTGGTGATGTGAGGGACTGTCGGTGATGTGAGGGTTAGGTGAGGGGCAGTTGGTGATGTGAGGGTTAGGTGAGGGACTGTCGGTGATGTGAGGGTTAGGTGAGGGGCAGTTGGTGATGTGAGGGTTAGGTGAGGGACTGTCGGTGATGTGAGGGTTAGGTGAGGGGCAGTTGGTGATGTGAGGGTTTGGTGTGAGGGTATGTGAGTTTTTTTAGGGTTATGTCTGGATCAAGCTAAGGCAACATTTGTCAACATGGTACATTGGCTGTTAGGTATCTTTGTATTCCTTGGTCGTAGGGAAGAGAATGAACAAGAACTTTAGATGCCTCAAGCATCCCAGGCTAGAAAGAGAGAGAGAGAGAGAGAATGAACAAGAACTTTAGATGCCTCAAGCATCCCAGGCTGAAAAGGGAGAGAAGATAGAAAGAAAGAGAGAGAACAAGAACTTTAGATGCCTCATCCCAGGCTGAAAGGGGAGAGAGAGATTGATGAACAAGAACTTTAGATGCCTTAAACATCCTAGGCTAGAAAGAGAGGGAGAATGAACAAGATCTTTAGATGCCTCAAACATCCCAGGCTTGAAAGAGAATGAGAATGAATAAGATCTTTAGATGCCTCTAAATCTTATATTAGAAGGAGAGAGGGTGGATCACATCTTTAGATATCACAGAATTCCATCATAGGAAGGAAGAGAGCAGGTTTTTAATGTATGATTCTTAGTAACATGTTATAAGAGTAGACATCTGTAGACTGTGATTGGGGGTATTGATGGTATATTTCTTGTCTGGGTAGTGGAGTTTGCCGTCAACTGTGCTCACGGAGGAATCATGAACAACCACGGGCAAAATTGTTGTGCAGCTTCCAGAACTTTTGTCCAGGATTCCATCTATGACGAGTTTATTCAGAAGTCCCAAGAGTTGGTGGCCAAAAGAACCGTGGGAAATCCTTTTGAAGCTGATACAAAGCAAGGCCCACTTGTAAGTTACACTACTATTGTCTGATATTTGTGAAACACCACAAGGCCACTTGTAAGTTACACTACTATTATCTGATGTATTTGTTTCTTTAGACGGATGGGAAAGTGTAATCAGTCAATAAGTAAGTTACAAATGGCTATAGAAAAATAACTAAATATGATAACAACTTGAAACCAGTTTATTTTTATACATACATTATCCCTTTATTTCTCAACATAATTTCCACCAACATTGATGCACTGATCCCATCGTTTTATTAGTCCTCCCAAACCGGCTGCATAGAACTGCATGCTCTGTTTTCTAAACCATGTTTTCACTTCACATTCAACTTCGGCGTCATTTGCAAAATGTCTCCCACCAAGGTGGTTTTCAGTGGACCAAAAAGATGGAAATCGCTAGGGGCTAAGTCGAGGCTGTAAGGTGAATGTTCCAGAACTTCCCACCTTAGTTGGTTAATTTTCTCCTGAGTTAATCGAGCCGTATGTGGTCTGGAATTGTCATGAAGAAGCAACACTCCTCTAGTCAGCAAACCTGTGTGTTTTCTTCGAACTGCATCATGAAGCATCGATAGAACGTCACATACATTTGTCAGCATAAACAGGAAGCATTTCCTTATGAAAAGTCCTTTGCAGGCAGTCCTTTTGCCCACAAAAAACGCACAACAGCACGTTGCTCTTTGGTTGTACACTCCGTAAGTACAGTCGCCATTTTGTTTATGCGCAGTGCATGCGCATGAGACACCTAGCTGACGAACGGGAATGTAAAGTTCGATGTTTAGTTTAGTCATTGAATCAACATCACGGCACACGGGTTCAACCCATGAGTGCTCCGGTTTCCTCCTAACTAAAACCTGAGTCTGAAGAAACTCAGCTCAGTGCACGAACTCCGTAGCATCGGCGAGGATCCTGAAAATACTTGGGTAGATTTTTAACTCAAAATTTTGACCAGGCAGCGCCGCTAGGCTACTCTTTTTTGATATCCAACTGCCAAGGATTTTTTTTACGTGTGCAACAATACACACGGGTGTCCGATCTCACTACCCAGAGACCAGGGGAAGTTTTAATACTGGAAGTCCATGTGAAAAAATCCCGGTCCTCACTGGGGCTTGAACCCGGGACCTCCAGCACTTGAGGCGGACACCATACCTCGAGACCACCCTAATGACACCTGTAGAAAACACCAACTACATTTACCTGCCATCTCACAGAACTGTGTGACTTATTTATTGACTCGCCTTCATATATGTAAAGTTAGTTCAGGACCCATGGACAGACATTGGGTATGTGATGCTAGACCCATGTTTGTATAGACCTTTCAGCACTGGGTGGGTGATGGGTGGGTGATGGGTGGGTGATTGGACAGTATCATTCAGCACTGGGTGGGTGATGGGTGGGTGATTGGACAGTATCATTCAGCACTGGGTGGGTGATGGGTGGGTGATTGGACAGTATCATTCAGCACTGGGTGGGTGATGGGTGGGTGATTGGACAGTATCATTCAGCACTGAGTGGGTGATTGGTCAGTACCATTCAGCACTGAGTGGGTGATTGGTCAGTACCATTCAGCACTGGGTGGGTGATTGGACAGTACCATTCAGCACTGGGTGGGTGATTGGACAGTACCATTCAGCACTAGGTGGGTGATTGGACAGTACCATTCAGCACTGGGTGGGTGATTGGACAGTACCATTCAGCACTGGGTGGGTGATTGGACTGTACCATTCAGCACTGGGTGGGTGATTGGACAGTACCATTGAGCACTGGTGGGTGATTGGTCAGTACCATTCAGCACTGGGTGGGTGATTGGTCAGTATCCCGTTGGCCACCTTTACTTCAATGCATATGTTAGGCTGGGTGGACGTGGAAGTCCAGGTTGGTTTACAAATGTGCATCTGCCCAGATGTTGGGTGATCCAATGATCCCCAGGCCAGGAGGCAATTACCTAGCCACTACGCTAGCACGGCCCCCTAATTTATTTATGTTGTTTCTCACTGGCAGTTGTCAGGTTGTTGAGGAGAGGCCGGCTGAGTGGCTAAAATGCCGGATTCTCCTTCGGGAGACCTGGGTTCAAATCCTCGGTAAGGTGTGGAGTTTTTGTTGTCGGGGGCAAAAAGAAAACTCTAACCTGCACAGTTCGTGGCGACTGCACTAGCCAGGCGGCCTTAATTCATCTGGCTCAAGAACCCCTTGCCATACACCGCAAGGTACTACATTGGCAGTAAATGACAGTTGTTGTTTTTTTGACAGGCAGTTGTCAGGTTTCTTGCATAGAGAAAACAAACAGCATAAATCAGTGTTTTTATAATAGCAAGTAGGCAAGCAACGTGATTGATGTTATGTATTAGACCTCCACAGGTTGATGATTGTGTGATTCATGTTCTAGGTTAGCTGACACAGGTTCATAAATCTGTGATTCGTGTTCTAATTCAGCTATATATTGTGTGATAAATGTGTGATTCATGTTCTAGGTTAGGTAGACATTGTGTGATAAATGTGTGATTCATGTTCTAGGTTAGGTAGACATTATGTGATAAATGTGTGATTCATGGTCTAGGTTAGGTAGACAAAGTGTGATAAATGTGTGATTCATGTTTTAGGTCAACTAGACATTGTGTGATTCATGTTCTAGGTCAACTAGACAGTGTGATAAATGTGTGATTCATGTTCTAGGTTAGGTAGACATTGTGTGATAAATGTGTGATTCATGTTCTAGGTTAACTAGACAAAGTGTGATAAATGTGTGATTCATGTTCTAGGTCAGGTAGACATTGTGTGATTCATGTTCTAGGTCAACTAGACAGTGTGATAAATGTGTGATTCATGTTCTAGGTAAGCCAGACATTGTGTGATAAATGTGTGATTCATGTTCTAGGTCAGCAAGGCCCAGTTTGATAAAGTTTTGGGCTACATCAAGAAAGGGACAGAAGAAGGGGCCAGGCTGGTGGCCGGGGGAAGCCGTGTCGGGGACAAAGGCTACTTCGTACAGCCAACTGTATTTGCTGACGTCAAAGATAATATGAGCATTGCTACAGATGAGGTAAGAGATATTACTTATGAGATGAGCATTGCTACAGATGAGGTAAGAGATATTACTTATGAGATGAGCATTGCTACAGATGAGGTAAGAGATATTACTTATGAGATGAGCATTGCTACAGATGAGGTAAGAGACATTAATGTTGAGATGAGCATTGCTACAGATGAGGTAAGAGATATTACTTATGAGATGAGCATTGCTACAGATGAGGTAAGAGATATTACTTATGAGATGAGCATTGCTACAGATGAGGTAAGAGATATTACTTATGAGATGAGCATTGCTACAGATGAGGTAAGAGACATTAATGTTGAGATGGGGGAGGGGGGAGAATGGCTGAGAGGCTATGGTGTCTGCCCCAGACTCAGTAGGTACCGGGTTCGATCCCAGCACAGGCCTGGGAACTTCTCCAAGAACCGTTGGACTGTATGGACATCACACGTCCCCCTGATCTCTGGTGTACTGCGATCACATACCTAGCCTTCTCAGTTATGTAACACGCGAATCCATATGTTTGTGTATTCTCATCTGTCATATTATAAGTTAAATGCCATTTGATTTTATCATGTATAATCTAAACTTATGTTCATTACTGTAGTTTGAGTGAGAGAGTGAGTGAGTGTGAATGTGAATGAGTGAGAGTGAGAGTAAATGAGTGAGCGTGAGAGTGAATGAGTGAGCGGGAGAGTGAATGAGTGAGAGTGAATGAGTGAGCGGAAAAGTGAATGAGTGAGAGTGAACGAGTGAGCGTGAGGGTGAATGAGTGAGCGGGAGAGTGAATGAGTGAGCGTGAGAGTGAATGAGTGAGCGGGAGAGTGAATGAGTGAGAGTGTCTGTGTGTGTGAGTGAATGAGTGAGAGTGAATGAGTGAGCGTGAGAGTGAATGAGTGAGAGTGAATGATTGAACGGGAGAGTGAATAAGTGAGCGGGAGAGTGAATGAGTGAGTGGGAGAGTGAATGAGTGAGCGGGAGAGACAGAATGAGTGAGCGTGAGAGTGAATGAGTGAGCGGGAGAGTGAATGAGTGAGAGTGAATGAGTGAGCGTGAGAGTGAATGATTGAACGGGAGAGTGAATAAGTGAGCGGGAGAGTGAATGAGTGAGCGGGAGAGTGAATGAGTGAGCGGGAGAGACAGAATGAGTGAGCGTGAGAGTTAATGAGTGAGCGGGAGAGTGAATGAGTGAGCGGGAGAGTGAATGAGTGAGCGGGAGAATGAATGAGTGAGCGGGAGAGTGAATGAGTGAGCGAGAGAGTGAATGAGTGAGCGTGAGAGTGAATGAGTGAGCGGGAGAGTGTATGAGTGAGCATGAGAGCGAATGAGTGAGCGTGAGAGTGAATGAGTGAGCGTGAGAGTGAATGAGTGAGCGGGAGAGTGAATTAGTGAGAGTGAATGAGAGAGAAAGAGAGAGAGTGTGTGTGTGTGTGTGTGAGCGTACGCATGCGTGTGAGTGTGTGTATATGAAAGAATACAGAGAGAGTGAGAGAGAGAGAGAGAGAGCTGAGCAGATGCATGTCATGTAACACGCATGTTATGTAACACGCGAATCCATATGTTTGTGTATTCTCATCTGTCATATTATCAGTTAAATACCATTTTATTTTATCATGTATAATCTAAACTTATGTTCATTACTGTAGTTTGAGTGAGAGAGTGAGTGAGTGTGAATGAGAGACAGAATGAGTGAGCGTGAGAGTGAATGAGTGAGCGTGAGAGTGAATGAGTGAGCGTGAGGGTGAATGAGTGAGCGGGAGAGTGAATAATTGAGCGTGAGAGCGAATGAGTGAGTTGGAGAGTGAATGAGTGAGAGTGTCTGTGTGTGGGAGTGAATGAGTGTGAGTGAATGAGGGAGAGTGAATGAGTGAGCGTGAGAGTGAATGAGTGAGCGTGAGAGTGAATGAGTGAGCGTGAGCGTGAATGAGTGAGCGGGAGAGTGAATGAGTGAGCGTGAGAGTGAATGAGTGAGCGTGAGGGTGAATGAGTGAGCGGGAGAGTGAGTAATTGAGCGTGAGAGCGAATGAGTGAGTTGGAGAGTGAATGAGTGAGAGTGTCTGTGTGTGGGAGTGAATGAGTGTGAGTGAATGAGGGAGAGTGAATGAGTGAGCGTGAGAGTGAATGAGTGAGCGGGAGAGTGAATGAGTGAGCGGAAGAGTGAATGAGTGAGCGGGAGAGTGAATTAGTGAGAGTGAATGAGTGAGCGGGAGAGTGAATGATTGAGTGGGAGAGTGAATGAGTGAGCGTGAGAGTGAATGAGTGAGCGTGAGAGTGATTGAGTGAGCGTGAGAGTGAATGAGTGAGCGGGAAAGTGAATGAGTGAGCGGGAGAGTGAATGAGTGAGCGGAAGAGTGAATGAGTGAGCGGGAGAGTGAATTAGTGAGAGTGAATGAGTGAGCGGGAGAGTGAATGATTGAGTGGGAGAGTGAATGAGTGAGCATGAGAGTGAATGAGTGAGCGTGAGAGTGATTGAGTGAGCGTGAGAGTGAATGAGTGAGCGTGAGAAGGAATGAGTGAGCGTGAGAGTGAATGAGTGAGCGTGAGAGTGAATCAGTGAGCGGGAGAGTGAATGATTGAGCGTGAGAGTGAATGAGTGAGCGTGAGAGTGAATGAGTGAGCGGCAGAGTGAATGAGTGAGCGGCAGAGTGAATGAGTGAGCGGCAGAGTGAATGAGTGAGAGTGAATGAGTGAGAGTGAATGATTGAACGGGAGAGTGAATGAGTGAGCGGGAGAGTGAATGAGTGAGCGGGAGAGACAGAATGAGTGAGCGGGAGAGTGAATGAGTGAGCGGGAGAGTGAATGAGTGAACGGGAGAGTGAATGAGTGAGCAGGAGAGTGAATGAGTGAGAGTGTGTGTGTGTGAGTGAATGAGTGAGAGAGAGTGAATGAGAGAGAGAGAGAGTGTGTGTGTGGTGTGTGTGTGTGAGTGAATGAGTGAGAGAGAGAGTGTGTGTGGTGTGTGTGTGTGTGTGTGTGTGGGACGCGCTGGCATCACTACTTTTACATCACATACTTTTTATGTACACATTTTTCTCCATGTTTAGCCTTGTTTATGTTTACAACATTCATTTCACAATGTTTATTTTTCTTCCTATGTAAATGTATAATGCTCTTGATGAACGAAAGACGAGTGATTGGAAGGGCCGAATGTAAGACGGGCCTGCGCGCCCAATTTGTGACCCTAATAAAGTTGATTTGATTTGATTTTGATTTGATAGGGGTGAACAACTGGAGGTCTCATGTGGATGTGTGTACTTTAAGAATCCCACAACAGTTGGACATTGCAAAGAGTAGGCCTTCAGGCCGCCACCCTGGCAACATTGTTAGGACTGATAGGCCTTCAGATTGGATATTCAGTTAGTTGTGTGTCCTGTACGGAATGTCGAAGTCAACCCCAGCATTTTTTGCCATTTGTGATTTACTAGACATGTTGACTTGCAGTAGTTTGCCAATGCTTTCTGAACAACAGACACTCATGCCATTATTAAAAATCAACACAAGGCGGTCTGCTTCCAAATCGTCCACTGGTGATTTCAAACGTGGTATTTGGGTTTGCGAATTGCATTTGCTACCCTTTCACCACAGATGAGATTGACTGTGATGGAGACAATATTCTGGGCAGAACATGTCACATGATGATGATGATTATTACTTCATTTTGTTGTCAAGTGTCATGAACAGTGTGATGTTTTATACATGTGTTGAGATTTGTGTTGTCAACATTATCAACTTGACCTTGTGTACTTGTGTTCAGATATTTGGGCCAGTACAGAGCATCATTAAGTTCAGCAGCCTGGAGGAGGTGGTCGAGAGAGCCAACAGGACCAGATATGGCCTGGCAGCTGGGGTCATCACCAACGACATCAATAAGGCTTTCCAGATCACACAGGCCCTGCAAGCCGGCAGCGTCTGGTGAGCTTCAACTGTCAGTCTTAAGACTTCACTTGTTGTATCTGTGTGTGTGTGTTGTGGTGGGAGGGGGGGGGGGGAGTTGTAGGTGGCAGCGTCTGGTGAGCTTCAGCTGTCAGTCTTAAGACTTCACTTGTTGTATCTGTTCGTGCGTGCGTGCGTGTGTGTAAAAAATCTGTATCTGGATGTTTGATATATGAAGTGTGACAATTGTATCTGGATGTTTGATATATCAAGTGTGTCATCTGTATCTGGATGTTTGTTATGTGAAGTGTGTCATGTGTATCTGGATGTTTGATATATTAGGTGTGTAATCTGTGTCCAGATGTTTGATATATGAAGTGTGTCATCTGTACCTGGATGTTTTATTGCCACATCCTGATCATGTTCCTACACCTGACTATCACAGGGTGAACTGCTACGATGTTGTCACCTCCCAGACACCATTCGGAGGCTTCAAGCAGTCAGGCCAAGGCCGAGAGCTGTAAGTTTCTTGTTGTCTCTCTCACTTGTTCTCCCAAACCTTTCTGTAGTCATGTTATTTTATCTCCACTGTTTGTTAATAACTTTACTGTGCTGATGTTGAGAACAATGTTGTGTGCAGGTTTGTGGAGTGGAAACAAAAAACAGATATAGTAACAGATGGCGACACTCATCTACGCAGTTGTTCTGCATCTATCTGTTAGTCCCATTTTCTGAGCCTGCCAGTGAGGGCTGGAGCACAGATGCTGGTTGTGTGGTACTGACTTCTACATATGACAGTGCTGACTTATGTGCTGTCCACAGGGCTTACTATTGTTGCATGGCAGATGGGTATATAAATATGCACCAGACAGTTGGTGTCTGCATTTTTTTCTTTGCCATGTCCCTGATGTCTTTACAGGCAAAGCTAATTTAATTGTGCCCCGAGATCTCTACTAGTTCAGTTCATCTGTTTGTGTCTATAGTTCAGTACTGGTACAGCTAATTTAAGTCTGCCTTCAGTTCCAAACTGGTGAAGCTCATCTGTTTGTGTCATTAGTTCCCTAGAGGAAGAATGAGCATATATTTTTGTGTCCTTTGTTCCCTAGTGGAAGAAAGAACTCAGCTGTTTGTGTCCTTAGTTCCCTAGTGGAAGAAAGAATTCAGTTGTTTGTGTCATTAGTTCCCTGCTGGAAGAAAGAACTCTGCTAATTGTGTCATTAGTTCACTAGTGGAAGAAAGAACTATGTGTTTGTATCCATAGTTCCCTAGTGGAAGAAAAAAACTCAGCTGTTTGTGTCCTTAGTTCCCTAGTGGAAGAAATAACTCTGCTAATTGTGTCATTAGTGAAATAACTCAGCTATTTGTGCCCTTAGTTCCTTGGTGCGAGAAAAAACTCAGCTGTTTGTGTCCTCAGTTCCCTAGTGGAAGAAAGAACTCAGCTGTTTGTGTCCTTAGTTCCCTAGTGGAAAAAAGAACTCTGCTAATTGTGTCATTAGTTCCTTAGTGGAAGAAAGAACTCAGCTATTTGTGTCCTTAGTTCCCTAGTGGAAGACAGAACTCAGCTGTTTGTGTCTTTAGTTCCCTAATGGAAGAAAGAACTATGCTAATTGTGTCATTAGTTCCTTAGTGGAAGAAAGAACTCAGCTATTTGTGTCCTTAGTTCCCTTGTGGAAGAAAAATCTCAGCTAATTGTGTCTTTAGTTTCGGTACGTGACCCTTTCATTTTCTTTGTTTCTTTCAGGGGAGAGTATGCACTTCATGAGTACACGGAGATTAAAACTGTTACCATTCAAGTTCCAGAGAAGAATTCTTAGATCTCCGATGCTCACAGTACAGTTTGTTTGTTGCTCAAACCGGTGGTTAGACTTGGAGGACAAGTGAGGGGAGGGGGAAGAGTTTCACATAAATGGGAACAACTTGAGGGACATTCTCTGTGAGACAATCAGTATTTCACAGATGGGGACAGCTTGAGGGACACATCCTTGAGACAATCAGTATATCACAGATGGGGACAATTTGAGGGACATTCTCTGTGAGACAATCAGTATTTTACAGATGGGGACAGCTTGGCGTACACATCTTTGAGACAGTATATCACAGATGGGGACAATTTGAGGGACATTCTTTGTGAGACAATATATTTCATACGTAGTGGGGCAGTTGGAGGGACATTCTCTGTGAGAATGTATAGAGTTAAGGCTGGGTAAAACTGAACAGTATTAGAGTTGAGTAGAAACTAAACATCTTGGGTTCTGATACTGTTGCCTTGTGATTCATTCCTGACTATACAAGTGTTTGTTATCTATGGAATTATGATGATTTTGTTGTCCTTGTCCTTGCCGTTGTTTTATGGAATGATTTATGATTTAACATGATAATAAGTTGTGAAGTGACATGGTCACTTTGTGGCAGTTTGATGACAGAAAAGGTGAAGTAGAAATGTGTTTATGAGTTAAAGGTACCAACATCATCTGATAGTGCCAATATCATCTGACAGTACCAACATAATATGTTAGTAGTAACATGATCTGTGAGTACCATCATAATACAAGGGCTATTCCAAAATCAACTCCTGATTGGCTGGTAAATATTTAAACAAACTGACAATAACATTTAAATGGTGGTTGTCAAGAATGATGATGACCATTCATTTCATCCAGTGGGGTAGAGAATATGGAACCGTGAGTTCTAAGATGGCTGATAATGCCTATTTTGGCTCGAAATGTTCTTTGACAATGTGGACAAAGAATGCTTGACGTTCCAGGAGGAGGATCTCATGCTGTGGTTTTTTTGTCCAGCCTGTTTCTTTTCACAGCCCATGCAATCCTGTTTGCTTCACGTGTGTCTACACCCTTGCGTAATGATGTATGCCATGAATTTCCATCTTTGGCAGCAGTCTCCCAAGTGTTGTGATGAATTCCAAAAGCTTTTAGTGAGATCTTCAGAGTGTCTTTAAAACGTTTCCTCTGGCAGCCTTGGGAGCGTTACATGAAATGCTCTATATAAAACATGCACCTAACTAACCATCAATGTAACATCAACATTTGTGTCAATATTATGTCAAATCAACTTTCATGGAAACATTGACATGCTACTGTCACTGACGTTAATTGCATGACAGCACTGTCATTTGCTGTATATATTTTATACTACTTGATGCAAACCAGATGACATCATCATCATGTAGCACCTACTGTCACTGACTGTCACTGACTGTCACTGACATTAATTGCATGTCAGCACTATCATGTGCTGTCTGTATTTTATACTACCTTATACAATCCAGATTATATCATCATCATTTCAAGCATGTGACTTTCATCGTGGCCCCCTGGAAATATTCTCAATCCTTGGCCAGTTCTCCATCTTCTTGCTGTTTCATGCCTAGCGGGTCTGCCATGTCCTGTGTCTGCCATGTCCTGTGTCTGCCATGTCCTGTGTCAGCCATGTCCTGTGTCGGCCATGTCCTGCCATGTCCTGTGTCGGCCATGTCCTGTGTCTGCCATGTCCTGTGTCTGCCATGTCCTGTGTCTTGTCTTCGTGCTGGATTTTATTCTCCTCTTCTTCCACTGTGATGTTTAATACGGCCGAAGTCTTCCAGTTTCTGAGACGAGCCAGTGTTATTGCACGTTCACATCTGGTAGAATGTCAGGATGGGTCCACGATATTCTCAGAACTGTTCTACAACATGTCAGTTCAACAGCCCTGACTGTCTGCTGTAGTGACTGACATGATCCGTGCCTCTCATCCATGTTGCCACAGCAAAGATGCAGGTCCTCAACATGTTCACTGTAACCTGTCTGCTGTAGTGACTGACATGATCCATGTCTCTCATCCATGTTGCCACAGCTAAGATGTAGGTCCTCAACATGTTCCCTGTAACTTGTCTACTGTAGTGACTGACATGATCCGTGCCTCTCATCCATGTTGCCACAGCTAAGATGCAGGTCCTCAACATGTTCACTGTAACCTGTCTGCTGTAGTGACTGACATGATCCATGTCTCTCATCCATGTTGCCACAGCTAAGATGTAGGTCCTCAACATGTTCCCTGTAACTTGTCTACTGTAGTGACTGACATGATCCGTGCCTCTCATCCATGTTGCCACAGCAAAGATGCAGGTTCTCAACATGTTCCCTGTAACTTGTCTACTGTAGTGACTGACATGATCCGTGTCTCTCATCCATGTTGCCACAGCAAAGATGCAGGTCCTCAACGTGTTCACTGTAACCCATCTGCTGATGTGTGCCATAGGTCTTATTACTGTGTAACCGCTGCCTTGTGTGGCCAGTCCGTCTCTGACTTCATTTTACCAGTATTGAGCCCAGAGGAGCGGCTGGCCAAGTGGCCAGAACGCCGGACTCTCATTCGGGAGACCCGGGTTCGATCCCTCGGTAAGGTGTGGAATTTTTTCTGTCGGGGGCAAAAAAGAAAACCCTAACCTGCACAGTTCGCGTCTACTGCACTAGCCAGGCGGCCTTAAATCCTCAGGCTCAAGACCCCGCTGCCATACACCGCAAGGTACTATATTGGCAGTAAATGGCAGTTTTATGACAGAGCCCAGATATTTTTGTATCATTTCATTGTTGATTGTCATTTTATGGTAACGTAGTTTTATATCATATTTACTGATACCATATGCAGATTTTCTTTGAGACAGTCAAACTATTATACACGAGACTGCTGGCAGTAAAATAATCAGTGCACTCTAACAGTGTTGTGACTTGTTGTGTCTCTGTCTCTCTCTCATAGATAGATGGATGGATATATATATATATATATATATATATATATATATATATATATATATATATATGGGGTAAGTCAATAAGTAAGTCACAAATGGCTGTAGAAAAATAACTAAATATGAAAACAACTTGAAACCAGTTTATTTTTATACATAATACATTGTCCCATTATTTCTCAACATAATTTCCACCAACATTGATGCTCTTATCCCATCGTTTTATCAGTCCTCCCAAACTGGCAGCATAGAACTGCATGCTCTGTTTTCTAAACCACATTTTCACTTCACATTCAACTTCGGCATCATTCACAAAATGCCTCCCGTCAAGGTGGGTTTTCAGTGTTTATGCTGACAAATGTTTGTCCCGTCAAGGTGGGTTGTCAGTGTTTATACTGACAAATGTTTGTCCCGTCAAGGTGGGTTGTCAGTGTTTATACTGACAAATGTTTGTCCCGTCAAGCGGTGCACAGCTGGGTAGAAAAAGTTTCGAGGGCCAGTCAATAAGTAAGTCACACAGTTCTGTGGGATGGCAGGTAAATGGGAACACAGCACGCCATTCCATGCAGGGGCTTGGGAGGACTGATAAAACGATGGGATAAGTGCATCAATGTTGGTGGAGATTATGTTGAGAAATAAAGGGACAATGTATGTATACAAATAAACTAGTTTCGAGTTGTTATCATATTTATTTATTTTTCTACAGCCATTTGTGGCTTCCTTATTAACTTACCCTTGCGCGCGCGCGATTGTGTGTGTGTGTGTGTGTGTGTGAGAGAGAGAGAGAGAGAGAGAGAGAGTGTGAGAGAGAGAGTGAGAGAGAGAGAGTGAAGGGTTTGACAGAAGAGTGAATGCTATAGGGTTGTTGTGTGTGAGCTCATGTTGAACTCCAGCGTAGTCCATACTCTTCTGACTACTTCTAGTAATTGCCACTACTGGGGAATGCACTGGACTAATGTTTGTGTGGATTAGCTGTCCCTATTACCAGTGTCCCTCGCCATCGATGGAACCCTCTCCAACTTCTGTAGTACTTGTAGTTTACATTCCGAAGTCAAGGATGAGAAGTGAACATCTTATAAGATAGTTTAACTGACCGGTGCAGGACTTGAACCCACCACTCACCCATCAGTGCACCAGAAGTTTAACAGTGAGCGCTCTTATAATTTCAGCCATTTTGAGAGCATGTGTGAATGATAGTGATGGCTGTCACAGAATGAGTAACTGTCAGAGCCTGGTTGCTGTAGAGATTTTTTTTTAAAGTCGACAGGGTTGACTTTATTGCACTGGGTTTTATCCCATATTGCTCTGTCTCTTTCCGCAGCGCTGAAAGTGTTGCACAAAGCACAAACTCCGTAGCTCCAGCGATGACCCACAGGCGTCTCCGAAAAATTTAATTCGTGAACCGAAGGTCGCGGCCCAGAATTGAACCCACAACTTCGGAGCCCGAGTTAAACGGCTTGACCACTTCCCCACGAAGTCTCCCCTGAAGACTGCTGTAGAGATTGTCCTCCAGGCCTGGCACTGAAGGACCATCTTTACTGGGACTGTTGCCGAGCCCTCCTTCCCCTCTCCAGGCCCAGAAATCGGTGAGTTGTGAAGACATGAACCTCACATCAGCCCAGACGCAAATGTTATAGAGTTGAGTTAAGGACTGACCTCATTACACTCGGGGCATTCCCGAAAGCGCCCAGTCCTCATCTTCAACAGCCAGCGAAGAGTTCCAATACTAATGGTGCCTGTTACAATCAGATATATTATAGGTAAGTCTGTCAATACTGGAGAAACTGGTCTACGATTTTGATGTCCTGATGTTACAAGAGCTGAATATAAACTCTTTTAAGTGCCCTGGCTGTACATGTTACATAAACCCAACTGGGGCACGGACTGGCACAGTGTAATAATAACACTGGGTCATGAGTGCAGAGAATGGGCAGCGGGCCGCACTGAGTTTGAAGTGCAACAGCTGATCCAGAGCAACACACATCAAGGTGACATAGTCATCTACACCGATGGGTCAATGGTGAGAAACAGACGTAGTGGCTGGGGCTTTATTGCAAAGGCTAATGGACGAGTCTTGAAAAAGGAGAGTCTGGCATATGAGACTATGACCTCCAGCATGAGAATGGAGGTGGAGACAGTAACAGCGGCATTCCAGTGGCTAGAGGAGACCACTGCAACACACGTATTCATTACGGATTCACAGAGTACGCTTAGTAAGGTGGAGAAAGGAATGTTCCATGTGGAATGGCTCTCGTCGCTTCAGAGGTCACAGATTGTGAGAATTGTATGGATATTTTGCCCTGGCCATGAGGGGGTACGGGGGAATGAATAGGCTAGCAGGGAACGCACCTCTTGGTGGTAGTTTGCCTATGGACAAGGGGGAGGTGGTCATGCGCTTGTGGGAGAAGGCGGAGGAAAAGATTGAGAACCCATATGTGGAAAGAATGAGATTGCGGGGGATCGGCAGGTGTTCTGGAAGAATCTCAAAACTGAGAGGAAAGACCAGGAGAACTTGTAATCAGATAGCGGTGGGAACGATTAGTAGTATGACTCTTTGCTGGCTGTTGAACGAGTGGACAGAGCACTATGGGAATGTCCTGAGTGCAGTGATGTCGGTTCCTAACTCAACTCAACAGATAAGTCTGTAAACGAGCCTTTCACACGGCTGGAGGCCTATTGGACAAATGGTGCTGGATCTATATCTGTCTAGACCAGTGGGCACTCCCGGGGTGACATGGATTCGAACCAATGGTATATTATCAGTGGACAAGAATTATGTGCAACAACATCCTTGGAATGTGACAAGTTGGTGTTTATTCACATTTCATTGTTTAATATTTGTCATGTCTTTATTGATCTTTCATGGTTACAGTCATGCTTTTTCTGTCTTGTCCCTGTCGCCACACTGTCTCATTTTGTCCCTTTTCCCTACACTGTCTCATCTTGTCCCTTTTCCCACTCTCTCATCTTGCTATTTTCCCAAAGTTTCTATGTACATTCCCAGTCATACTGGAATCAAGAATTGCTAAGTTCACATGTTAAGTTGCTTGTGTGAGTGTTGGTTCTCTTGCTGAGGTGATTTGTGTGGCTTGTTCATTCTCTTGCTGAGGTGATTTGTGTGACTTTTTCATTCTCTTGCTGAGGTGATTTGTGTGGCTTGTTCATTCTCTTGCTGAGGTGATTTGTGTGACTTGTTCATTCTCTTGCTGAGGTGATTTGTGTGACTTTTTCATTCTCTTGCTGAGGTGATTTGTGTGGCTTGTTCATTCTCTTGCTGAGGTGATTTGTGTGACTTGTTCATTCTCTTGCTGAGGTGATTTGTGTGACTTGTTCATTCTCTTGCTGAGGTGACTTGTGTGAATTGTTCATTCTCTTGCTGAGGTGACTTGTGTGGCTTGTTCATTCTCTTGCTGAGGTGATTTGTGTGGCTTGTTCATTCTCTTGCTGAGGTGACTTGTGTGGCTTGTTCATTCTCTTGCTGAGGTGACTTGTGTGGCTTGTTCATTCTCTTGCTGAGGTGACTTGTGTGAATTGTTCATTCTCTTGCTGAGGTGATTTGTGTGACTTGTTCATTCTCTTGCTGAGGTGATTTGTGTGACTTGTTCATTCTCTTGCTGAGGTGACTTGTGTGGCTTGTTCATTCTCTTGCTGAGGTGACTTGTGTGAATTGTTCATTCTCTTGCTGAGGTGATTTGTGTGAATTGTTCATTCTCTTGCTGAGGTGAAGTGTGAATTGTTCATTCTCTTGTTAAGGTGAATTGTTCTGTTGCTAATGTGACTTGTGTGAATTGTTCATTCTCTTGTTAAGGTGACTTGTGTGAATTGTTCATTCTCTTGTTCAGGTGACTTGTGTGAATTGTTCATTCTCTTGTTTAGGTTAACTTGTGTGAATTGTTCATTCTCTTGTTAAGGTGACTTGTGTGAATTGTTCATTCTCTTGTTTAGGTGAACTTGTGTGAATTGTTCATTCTCTTGTTAAGGTGACTTGTGTGAATTGTTCATTCTCTTGTTTAGGTGAAATTGTGTGAACTGTTCATTCTCTTGTTAAGGTGAACTTGTGTGAATTGTTCATTCTCTTGTTAAGTTGACTTGTGTGAATTGTTGGTTCTCTTCAGCAAACGTTTCTCCTGTTCAGAAAGTCTAGTCTTCTTCTTCTCCCTCTGCCCTGCAAAGATGATGCTGGCCCCGATGATTAAAACGATCAGCAGGGCTACGCAGATGCCCGCGATGACCAACCCCTCCTTCATGTAGTCAGGCATCACGTAAACGATCAGGATGCCTTGGGCTTGCTCGGGCCCTGCCTGGTCATCACATCTGTACGTTCCCGCGTCATGATAGGTCAGGTTGCTCAAAGTTAAGGTTCCATTCTCGGCCCGGACACGACCGCTCATGTTTATAGGTACACTGTTGTCAGCAACCACAAAGCTCCACTTCAGAAACATAGCCTTGGTTTCATTGCCATCGCCGCAGACAAACTTGGCGTCAGAGCCCAGCTGGGCGGACTGCTCCCATGGAACCACGGTGAGCTCACAGCGGACAGCTCCCTGTAGAGATACCCAGGCAATGACCACAATGATGACATGCTGCAAGCATGGGCTGGGCATTCTCATTTCTCCACGTTCGTTGATACTCGTTGGTGATGCCTGGATGTAGATTGTAGTAGTGGTTTGATATTTGGTGCTGGTGCAACGACTAAATTAGAGGTGTCTGTTGAGCATGTGGTGCCCAAGGGTTCTGATCACTGATGTTAGTTGTCCTGGTCGTTCTGTTTCTCTGTGCGTTTATCTGTCTGTCTCGCTCTGTCACTGAAGATATTCGATATTAAAACAGAGTAGTATACCTGCAAGAGATCTTTCAACAGGATTACGGTGGGTGGTCTGAAGGAGATTAGATGTATATCTCGTGGCAAAGTTCTTGTGGATCAAATGACTGAGATCCCACGCTGAAGACAATGAGATGGTTTGTGTTCAACTCTCTAGTGGTGAAGGCTGAGTGATGTTTGTGTTCAACTCTCTAGTGGTGAAGGCTGAGTGATGTTTGTGTTCAACACTAGAGGTGAAAGCTGAGTGATGTGTCAGTTATTGGGACCACAACTCTGATAGTTCAGGCTGTAAATGTGATCATAATTGGTGTCAGTATGCTTCTGAAGTCTGGCTGATATCCACAAATGTGTTGCTGCAATCTGGGGTAGGCTATATCCACAAAGTGCGCTGAGAAAGACTGGATGATATCCACAAGTGTTCTGTGAAAGACTGGATGATATCACAAGTGTGCTGTGAAAGACTGGATGATATCCACAAGTGTTCTGTGAAAGACTGGATATCCACAAGTGTTCTGTGAAAGACTGGATGATATCACAAGTGTGCTGTGAAAGATTGGATGATATCACAAGTGTTCTGTGAAAGACTGGATGATATCCACAAATCTGCTGTAAAAGATTAGAAACCCTGGCACTAATAGTTCACACAGCAAGTCCAAGAACGCGATGTTAAGGCGATGTATCTTTATGTTCTCTGCTACCCCACAACTCCAAGCTATCTTGTCCCCGGACAGCTGTGAATGCCACTTCCCATATCCTTCAAACTTCCTTCT
Source organism: Cepaea hortensis (assembly GCA_963921405.1). Lineage (NCBI taxonomy): Eukaryota > Metazoa > Mollusca > Gastropoda > Stylommatophora > Helicidae > Cepaea > Cepaea hortensis. The sequence continues at coordinate 100,118,549 of OY992888.1, forward strand.
ATCGATGACTTGCCAACGGATTACACATATAGTAGTGGCGTCACTCGCGGAATTACCGATGTCTGGTTGGAATGATTCAGTGTTCATTAAGTCAGCAAGTGCTCAGGTTATCCCCACGGCACATTCAAAATTCAGTCCAGAAGTACTCGTATCCCCTCAATGTCTCTTCCAGCTGGCAGCAGTGCTAAAGAAATCTTCATGAGATGGTCGACCAGATAGACTTGTCAGTGGCAGCCTGTGAAAGGAATGAGATATACTTAGAGCCGACACGGATTTGCTGAACTTAACAATTTGACTACAGGTGTGTACTAGACAAGGGTTCAGCTAGCCCCAGGTAGTGCTGCCGGGGTGTCAATTTGTAGGCCTTGGTACAGCCTAGACTGCCAACTGCACTGATGATGTCTTGAGCAAGGTCAGGTGACGGTCCGACGCCTGGACTCGTTTCCTGCGAAAGTGAGAGAAAGATTGGTCACCCGTTGCTCCCTGCATCCAGGCCTACATAAAGTGAGGGCGCTATCATATCACAATACACATAAATAGGTAAACATGTGCACATACCTCGCCAGTAGTTAAAATAAATAGGTAAACATGTGCACATACCTCGCCAGTAGTTAACATAAATAGGTAAACATGTGCACATACCTTGCCAGTAGTTAAAATAAATAGGTAAACATGTGCACATACCTCGCCAGTAGTTAACATAAATAGGTAAACATGTGCACATACCTTGCCAGTAGCTAACATAAATAGGTAAACATGTGCACATACCTCGCCAGTAGCCAGCATACATAGGTAAACATGTGCACATACCTCGCCAGTAGGTGGCATAAATAGGTAAACATGTGCACATACCTCGCCAGTAGGTGGCATAAATAGGTAAACATGTGCACATACCTCGCCAGTAGGTGGCATAAATAGGTAAACATGTGCACATACCTCGCCAGTAGTTAACATAAATAGGTAAACATGTGCACATACCTCGCCAGTAGTTAACATAAATAGGTAAACATGTGCACATACCTCGCCAGTAGGTGACATAAATAGGTAAACATGTGCACATACCTCGCCAGTAGTTGACATAAATAGGTAAACATGTGCACATACCTCACCAGTAGTTAACATAAATAGGTAAACATGTGCACATACCTCGCCAGTAGCTAACATAAATAGGTAAACATGTGAACATACCTCGCCAGTAGCTAACATAAATAGGTAAACATGTGCACATACCTCGCCAATAGGTGACATAAATAGGTAAACATGTGCACATACCTCGCCTGTAGCTGACATAAATAGGTAAACATGTGCACATACCTCGCCAGTAGTTAACATAAATAGGTAAACGTGTGCACATACCTCGCCAGTAGTTACCATAAATAGGTAAACATGTGCACATACCTCGCCAGTAGGTGACAATAGGTAAACATGTGTACATACCTTGCCAGTAGCTAACATAAATAGGTAAACATGTGCACATACCTCGGCAGTAGCTAACATAAATAGGTAAACATGTGCACATACCTCGGCAGTAGCTAACATAAATAGTTAAACATGTGCACATACCTCGACAGTAGCTAACATAAATAGGTAAACATGTGCACATACCTCGCCAGTAGCTAACATAAATAGTTAAACATGTGCACATACCTCGACAGTAGCTAACATAAATAGGTAAACATGTGCAAATACCTCGGCAGTAGCTAACATAAATAGGTAAACATGTGCACATACCTCGGCAGTAGCTAACATAAATAGGTAAACATGTGCACATACCTCGCCAGTAGCCAGCATAAATAGGTAAACATGTGCACATACCTCGCCAGTAGCCAGCATAAATAGGTAAACATGTGCACATACCTCGCCAGTAGTTGACATAAATAGGTAAACATGTGCACATACCTCGCCAGTAGTTAACATAAATAGGTAAACATGTGCACATACCTCGCCAGTAGTTGACATAAATAGGTAAACATGTGCACATACCTCGCCAGTAGTTAACATAAATAGGTAAACATGTGCACATACCTCGCCAGTAGTTACCATAAATAGGTAAACATGTGCACATACCTCGCCAGTAGTTACCATAAATAGGTAAACATGTGCACATACCTCGCCAGTAGGTGACAATAGGTAAACATGTGTACATACCTTGCCAGTAGCTAACATAAATAGGTAAACATGTGCACATACCTCGGCAGTAGCTAACATAAATAGGTAAACATGTGCACATACCTTGCCAGTAGCTAACATAAATAGGTAAACATGTGCACATACCTCGGCAGTAGCTAACATAAATAGGTAAACATGTGCACATACCTTGCCAGCAGCTAACATAAATAGGTAAACATGTGCACATACCTCGCCAGTAGCTGACATAAATAGGTAAACATGTGCACATACCTCGCCAGTAGCCAGCATAAATAGGTAAACATGTGCACATACCTCGCCAGTAGGTGGCATAAATAGGTAAACATGTGCACATACCTCGGCAGTAGCTAACATAAATAGGTAAACATGTGCACATACCTCGCCAGTAGCCAGCATAAATAGGTAAACATGTGCACATACCTCGCCAGTAGTTGACATAAATAGGTAAACATGTGCACATACCTCGCCAGTAGTTAACATAAATAGCTAAACATGTGCACATACCTCGCCAGTAGTTAACATAAATAGGTAAACATGTGCACATACCTCGCCAGTAGGTGACATAAATAGGTAAACATGTGCACATACCTCGCCAGTAGTTGACATAAATAGGTAAACATGTGCACATACCTCGCCAGTAGCTAACATAAATAGTTAAACATGTGCACATACCTCGCCAGTAGCTAACATAAATAGGTAAACATGTGCACATACCTCGCCAGTAGCTAACATAAATAGGTAAACATGTGCACATACCTCGCCAGTAGTTGACATAAATAGGTAACATGTGCACATACCTCGCCAGTAGCTAACATACATAGGTAAACATGTGCACATACCTCGCCAGTAGCTAACATAAATAGGTAAACATGTGCACATACCTCGCAAGTAGCTAACATAAATAGGTAAACATGTGCACATACCTCGCCAGTAGGTGACATAAATAGGTAAACATGTGCACATACCTCGCCAGTAGTTACCATAAATAGGTAAACATGTGCACATACCTCGCCAGTAGGTGACATAAATAGGTAAACATGTGTACATACCTTGCCAGTAGCTAACATAAATAGGTAAACATGTGCACATACCTCGGCAGTAGCTAACATAAATAGGTAAACATGTGCACATACCTTGCCAGTAGCTAACATAAATAGGTAAACATGTGCACATACCTCGGCAGTAGCTAACATAAATAGGTAAACATGTGCACATACCTTGCCAGCAGCTAACATAAATAGGTAAACATGTGCACACACCTTGCCAGTAGCTGACATAAATAGGTAAACATGTGCACATACCTCGGCAGTAGCTAACATAAATAGGTAAACATGTGCACATACCTCGACAGTAGCTAACATAAATAGGTAAACATGTGCACATACCTCGCCAGTAGTTAACATAAATAGGTAAACATGTGCACATACCTCGCCAGTAGTTGACATAAATAGGTAAACATGTGCACATACCTCGCCAGTAGCTAACATAAATAGTTAAACATGTGCACATACCTCGACAGTAGCTAACATAAATAGGTAAACATGTGCACATACCTCGCCAGTAGCTAACATAAATAGGTAAACATGTGCACATACCTCGCCAGTAGGTGACATAAATAGGTAAACATGTGCACATACCTCGCCAGTAGCTAACATAAATAGGTAAACATGTGCACATACCTCGCCAGTAGGTGACATAAATAGGTAAACATGTGCACATACCTCGCCAGTAGCTAACATAAATAGGTAAACATGTGCACATACCTCGCCAGTAGCCAACATAAATAAGTAAACATGTGAACATACCTCGCCAGTAACTAACATAAATAAGTAAACATGTGCACATACCTCGGCAGTAGCTAACATAAATGGGTTAACGTGTACATACCTCGCCGGTAGCTAACATAAAAAGGTAAATATTTGTACACACCTTGGTAGTAGCTAATATATAACGGTAAACATTAATACATACACTGACGGCAGAGAACATAAACGGGCAAATGTGTACGTACATTGGTGGTAGATAGCATAAGCAGGTAAACACGTGCACATACCTTGACGGTAGAGAACATAAACAGGTAAACATGTGTACATACCTTGATGGTGGAGAACATAAACAGGTAAACATGTGTACATACCTTGATGGTGGAGAACATAAACAGGTAAACATGTGTACATACCTTGATGGTGGAGAACATAAACAGGTAAACATGTGTACATACCTTGATGGTGGAGAACATAAACAGGTAAACATGTGTACATACCTTGATGGTGGAGAACATAAACAGGTAAACATGTGTACATACCTTGATGGTGGAGAACATAAACAGGTAAACATGTGTACATACCTTGATGGTGGAGAACATAAACAGGTAAACATGTGTACATACCTTGATGGTGGAGAACATAAACAGGTAAACATGTGTACATACCTTGATGGTGGAGAACATAAACAGGTAAACATGTGTACATACCTTGATGGTGGAGAACATAAACAGGTAAACATGTGCACATACCTTTATGGTAGAGAACATAAACACAGGTAAACATGTGTACGTACCTTGTGAGAAATCAGTACACACACATAACAACACTAAACTACCTCAGTTCACGAACGATGTGAGACTAAGGCGCCGAAGACTTGACCTCAGTACGGCAGACATGCATGTGTGTGTTTAACTGCTGGTCGGACGTGTTTCGATTGTGCAAGGCTCGAGTCACCGACCCCAGAAATCCAGTTTTCTTTCATTGCGCTCGCTGGATCGTGTCAGATTTCTCGAATCAGTGGTTTTACAGTTGTGCAGCCTTTCCCAACAGAAGGTGGTATATGAGTGTGTTGTATGCCCGTGTTTCACTGTTGTCAAATCAGTCTTTGCCCCTCTGTTGTCCATCCACCTTGAAGTAGTAGGGAGATTGCGTGTTTCGGTGACGTCAAGAGATGTGCCGACGGTAGGGTCTCCCATGTCGGACAGGTCAAGGGATATGAACCAGACGAAGAGAGACACAAACCTGCTGCCCTGTAGGTAGACTAGGGACAGTCAAATAATAGGGAGGGTAGACCAGAAAATATGCTTGTCGATTCGGTTGTACTGAACCACAGACTTGACGAAACAGTGCAGCGTAAATCACTTGATAATGTCACTTAATGAAATCTGTGGTTTCACGGTTGTGTTGGCTTTCCCAAAGAAGGTGACAAGAGTTTGTTGTATGTCCGTGTTTCTATGTTCTCACTCTGGTTTCACAGCTGTGTTGGTTTATTCGGGGAAGGTGATGGGAGTTTGTTGCATGTTCATATTTCAATATTCTCAGTATTATTGAACTATTAGCGGGGAAGCGGACGCGTTAGCGAAGGTAAGGGGTTTGTGCCCGAGACAGGGCTGGGTATCTTTCTCAGAGCCGTGTGCATCTAATGATATCCCACGCCCCCTCTCCCTCGCGATTTCTGGGCTAGTGAGGTCGGGTACATAAACTGGAACTCGAGATGGACAAGGGAGATATTTTACAGATCGGCCATGAACGATTGCTAGTTAGAGACACAGTGACAAATACAATAACACGAACAGGCAAACAATGCTGGGATTGACTGCTACGTCCTGTAAAGAAAACGCAACTAACTTTAAAGTCAAGGACGAGAAGTCAGCTGTGTAGGCCAACGGAAGGTGTAGGAATTGAACCCACTACCTCAGCATTAGCGAACCGGATGTTAAAGAACGAGCGCTTTTATCCATTAAGTCCTGGTGACCTCCGGAAACTGAAATTACAAACGTGGGACTGAGCTCTCTATGTGGTAACCGCAGTGCAGATATTACGTTCAGCGTGGGACTGAGCTCTCAGTGTGGTAACCGCAGTGCAGATATTACGTTCAGAGTGGGACTGAGCTCTCAGTGTGGTAACCGCAGTACAGAGGTCAGGTTCAGCGTGGGACTGAGCTCTCAGTGTGGTAACCGCAGTGCAAAGGTCAGGTTCAGCGTGGGACTGAGCTCTCAGTGTGGTAACCGCAGTACAGAGGTCAGGTTCAGCGTGTAATTCAAATTCACGACCTACCCAACACAAGTTGGTGTAGCTTTGGCAAGCGGCGGTTGACTGTGCTCTCCTGTGGTTGTCTGTTGAATGTGTCACTGTGTTGGCAACTTTCCCAGGCCCTACACACACAAACATGAACAGCTACCCTCCCATAAAAACATACCGTGCATATTGCGGGGGGGGGGGGAGGTCACAAAGTAGAGGGGACTTTCAAGGTGAATTTAATAATTTAATAGCTGGTTTACTTCCATACAAAGTCCTGCCTGCATCATCTGTCAACTGTGTATTCATATATTACCTGTAGGCAGTGTCGGCTCCACTCGATGGTCTATTCCGCCCCGTGTAGGAAATAGATATTACCTGTAGGCATAGTCGGCTCCACCAGGCGGTCGACAATCCTTCTCTTATAGTCCATGCCGTGTAGTGTTGGTGATCATGTCTGTACACAATCTTCTGTCTCGTCTACTGCCAATATTCTTATAGTACACGCTGTGTGGCGTTCGTGATTACGTCTGTCCACAGCTTTCTGTCTCGTGTACTTCCGTGTGGCGTTGGTGATCATGTCTGTCCACAACCTTCTGTCTTGTGTAATGCCAATCTTCTTATAATTCATGATGGTGTGGTTGGTCTGGTAAACAGAAATAAACTTTTCTCTCATTGCGCTTTCGGTGACGTCAAGAGATATGCCGACGGTAGGGTCTGCCAAGTCGGACAGGTCAAAGGATATGAACCAGACGAAGAGAGACACAAACCTGCTGCCCTGTAGGTAGACTAGTGACAGTCAAACGCTAGGGAAGGTAGACCAGACAATATGCTTGTTGAAGTCGGTTGAATGAACCACAGACTTGACTAAACGGTGCAGCGCAATTCACTTGATAATGTCACTTGATGAAATATGTGTGTTCGCAGTTGTGTTGGCTTTCCCAAAGGAAGGTGGCAAGAATTTCTTTGCATTTTCATATTTCAATATTCTCAATATCATTGGATTATAAGCGGGGAAGCTGGCGTGTTAGCGAAGGTACGGGGTTCGTGCCTGAGACAGGACAGGGAATCTTTCCCAGAGCCGCTTGTATCTAATGATATCACACGCCCTCTCTCCCCACACGATCTCAGCTAGTGAGGTCGGCTACACAAACTGGAATTTGGGATGGGCAAGGAAGATATTTTATAGATCATCCATGAAGGATTGCTAGTTGGAGACTACAATAACACGTGTAAGTGTATGAACAATGAAGACACAAACAGTCTTTTGCACAATTTTTTGTCAGGCATATTGCGCTGCATCTGGCCATACTGCAGAATTCACACAGCATAAACTAAAGCAATGAGAGAAATCCTTCAAATTGAAACATACAACACACACATTCACACAGTTTGAATTGTCTACCGCGGTAATTTTCAACCGACTGTCACGTGTTTGTGTTTGCACAAAGCTGGCTGGTGTATATGTATGGGCATGGCACTGGGCAATGTGTACAAGGACGACAGGATACACTTCAGACTGAGTAAAGATTCACTAATTGTTGTGATGTGCAGATATTGCAACAGATGATCAGTTCCCTTCCTGGCGGCATGTATCTATTACTGGTATATAAAATCGTGATTAGACACAACTTGTTACAGACGGAGCGAGCGTGTTGATGTCACGGTTAGGGCCTTACACTGACAGTGGCATGGACGCGGTCGGACCAGTATTCTTGTCAGCTCTCGACGTTCGCTACACGAGGGAAAGACTGACCACCTATCCTTCTATGCACTCGGGCCTCCTAAATGTGACAGCCACTAACACGCCTCATACCAGCAGCAGGTTCCTGAGGGACTTACCATTTCTTTCTTTCTTTTATGTTTTTTGTTTTTAAATTATTATACAGATGGGTTGACTGGAGAAGGTGCGACCTTGTCTCAAATTTAAAACTGAAATCAGAAACGTGAGACTGAGCTCTCAGTGTGGTAGCCACAGATTAGGGGACAGGTTCAGGGTGGAGTTCACACCCACGACCTGCCCAACACAAGCAGGTGTAACTTTGGCAAGCGGCGTTTGACTGTGATTAAAAAAAAAAAAAATTGGAAAGATATGAGGGATCACCATTGAGTATACAACATTCATAACATTAGATATGCGGATGATACAGTGTAGATTGCAGACAATGGGTACGATCTGCAATAGATTGCAGACAATGGGTAGGATCTGCAATAGACTGCAGACAATGGGTGGGATCTGCAACAATTAGTAGATGCGGTTGTTGCACACAGTGAACAACTAGGGTTAGAATTACATTGTAAGAAGACACAGATTATGGTCGTCACTAGGAAAAAGGAAATACCACAATGCATTACACGGGTAATTGAAAATATTTTGAAACAAATGAATCAGTACAATTATCTCAGAACAATCATTGCATGTGATGGGAGCTGATGGGAGATGCCTTGAAGAAATTAGAACAAGAATCGCCATGGCAAAGACAGCATTTTGCAAGATAGGAAACATACAGGCCAATACAAAGAAGTCATTTGCAACGAGGAAAAGAGTGTTGAAGTGCGACATAGAACCTGTGCTTTTATATGGAAGTGAAGCGTGGACAATAAGCAGTCAAGCTGAAAAACATCTGAGGGCTGTGGCATTGTGGTTTCTGAGGAGAATGCAAACAATACCATGGGCAGACAGAAAAACCAATGGGCAAGTTCTACAAGAATAAGATGAAAACTGATTAGAGAAATTGGACGTAAACTGTTAAAATTGTTTGGACACGTTATGAGAAGAAATAAACTAGAGAACTTGGTGAAAACTAGCAAGTTTGGGGGGGGGGGGGATTAATGGGAAGACAGAGAGGTAATTATCTGGATGGCTTGGCTATGTGACATGGTCGAGACAAGAACACAGAGCTGATCCACGACTCTGGTGATCGCGTGAGATGGCGATACATGACCGCCCATGCTTATCGGCATGGCACATGATGGTGATTAGACTGTGCTCTCCTGTGGTTGTCTGTTGAATGTGTCACGTGTTGGCAACTTTCCGAGGGTCTCCACACACACACACATGTACAACTACCCTCCCCACACAACACACCAGGTACATTGTATCTACTCATGGGTCGGCCTGGGAAAGGGAGGGGACAGACAGCAGAGGGGACCATCATGGCGATGTAACAGCTATTTCACTTCCACACAAAGCTGTGCTTGCCTCATCTGTGAAGTGTGTATTCATTCCCTAACTGCCTTCCATAGTGAACACAAGTGTGCATTCATTCATACACCACCTGCCTTCCGTAGTGAACACAAGTGTGCATTCATTCATACACCACCTGCCTTCCGTAGTGAACACAAGTGTGAATTCATTCATACACCACCTGCCTTCCGTAGTGAACACAAGTGTGCATTCATTCATACACCACCTGCCTTCCGTAGTGAACACAAGTGTGCATTCATTAATACACCACCTGCCTTCCGTAGTGAACACAAGTGTGCATTCATTCATACACCACCTGCATTCCGTAGTGAACACAAGTGTGCATTCATTCATACACCACCTGCCTTCCATAGTGAACATGAGTGTGTATTCATTCATACAATACCTGACTTCTGTAGTGAACACAAGTGTGCATTCATTCATACACCACCTGCCTTCCATAGTGAACACAAGTGTGCATTCATTCATACACCACCTGCCTTCTGTAGTGAACACAAGTGTGCATTCATTCATACACCACCTGCCTTCCATAGTGAACATGAGTGTGTATTCATTCATACAATACCTGACTTCTGTAGTGAACACAAGTGTGAATTCATTCATACACCACCTGCCTTCCGTAGTGAACACAAGTGTGCATTCATTCATACACCACCTGCCTTCCATAGTGAACACAAGTGTGCATTCATTCATACACCACCTGCCTTCCGTAGTGAACACAAGTGAGCATTCATTCATACACCACCTGCCTTCTGTAGTGAACACAAGTGTGCATTCATTCATACAATACCTGCCTTCTGTAGTGAACACAAGTGTGCATTCATTCATACACCACCTGCCTTCCATAGTGAACACAAGTGTGCATTCATTCATACACCACCTGCCTTCCGTAGTGAACACAAGTGAGCATTCATTCATACACCACCTGCCTTCTGTAGTGAACACAAGTGTGCATTCATTCATACAATACCTGCCTTCTGTAGTGAACACAAGTGTGCATTCATTCATACACCACCTGCGTTCCGTAGTGAACACAAGTGTGCATTCATTCATACAATACCTGCCTTCCGTAGTGAACACAAGTGTGCATTCATTCATACACCACCTGCCTTCCATAGTGAACACAAGTGTGCATTCATTCATACAATACCTGGCTTCTGTAGTGAACACAAGTGTGCATTCATTCATACACCACCTGCCTTCTGTAGTGAACACACATGTGCATTCATTCATACACCATCTGCCTTCCGTAGTGAACACAAGTGTGCATTCATTCATACACCACCTGCCTTCCATAGTGAACACAAGTGTGCATTCATTCATACACCACCTGCCTTCTGTAGTGAACACAAGTGTGCATTCATTCATACACTACCTGCCTTCTGTAGTGAACACAAGTGTGCATTCATTCATACACCACCTGCCTTCTGTAGTGAACACAAGTGTGCATTCATTCATACACCACCTGCCTTCCGTAGTGAACACAAGTGTGCATTCATTCATACATCACCTGCCTTCTGTAGTGAACACAAGTGTGCATTCATTCATACACCACCTGCCTTCCGTAGTGAACACAAGTGTGCTTTCATTCATACACCACCTGCCTTCCGTAGTGAACACAAGTGTGCATTCATTCATACACCACCTGCCTTCTGTAGTGAACACAAGTGTGCATTCATTCATACACCACCTGCCTTCCGTAGTGAACACAAGTGTGCATTCATTCATACATCACCTGCCTTCTGTAGTGAACACAAGTGTGCATTCATTCATACACCACCTGCCTTCCGTAGTGAACACAAGTGTGCATTCATTCATACACCACCTGCCTTCCGTAGTGAACACAAGTGTGCATTCATTCATACACCACGTGCCTTCCGTAGTGAACACAAGTGTGCATTCATTCATACACCACCTGCCTTCCATAGTGAACACAAGTGTGCATTCATTCATACAATACCTGCCTTCCGTAGAGAACACAAGTGTGCATTCATTCATACACCACCTGCCTTCCGTAGTGAACACAAGTGTGCATTCATTCATACACCACCTGCCTTCTGTAGTGAACACAAGTGTGCATTCATTCATACAATACCTATCTTCTGTAGTGAACATGAGTGTGTATTCATTCACATAATACCTGCCTTCCTTAGTGAACAATAGTGACAGATCTATTTACACCCCGACCGCACATCGAGCATATGGTGGGTCAATATTACGCCGGCCGTCTTCACTTCCCCAGACATTTCCTGATTCCCATTGTACACGGGATTGACCAGGAAACCCAAGCCCATTTTAAAATCTGCATCCATGCGAATTCGAACACAAAATCACCTGGTCAATAGGCAAGCGAGCGGATCCCACCCCCACCCCCTTGTGTAGTGCTTGTAATGACTTCTTTTACTCATTTGTTTAAAGTGAAGATTGTGAAAGGAACCAAACCGCCAAGAGAGAAAAAGGGTAGCTTTTTATTGATCCCATCCGAAGAGTGAATAATAATTATAATGGGCCACGAAGTTCCAGGTTCATCGTGCACGCATTCCTGAATCACCCCATCTCTTCTATTGGCCACTGGATGTGAACGTCTACAAGTGTTTGTACAGTTACCCACAGCGAAAGGGTTGTTGCCTGGACTACAAGTGGCAGCTGAATGGAGCAGTCGCTGGAGAGGCCATAGATGGAACAGTACAGCTAGACAAGCCTTACTCTCAAACCCACAGGACAACAGAAATTGAGGAATACCTAAAAACTTATGGAGAAGAAAAAGTAGAAATGGAAAAAAATGCTGTGGGAGGACATGGGTACAGCTGCATGGGATAGGAGGGCTGGGATGAGTTGATTCAGACCTATTGCCTCAATGGAAGATAAGAGGCCAAAAGAAGATGAATGGAACAGTACAGTTACATGTTGTTACACTTGTAAGCAACAATCATTCGCTGCCACAACAACTTTACTGCACCAACTGTTGTCAGACTATAGTAGTTAAAAACACAAAAATTTGATAACGACAAAATAATCGATTTTATTCTCTGTCTATAACAAATGTAAATGCAAACAAGGCAAATGTACATGGATACCAATATATGAGGAATCTTGGCTGGCAGGGGACGGCGCAGAATAGAAGGACTCAATGTGGCAGAGTCATCAGTGTCAGCTCTTGGAGAGCAAGACAGGGGGATAAAAGGTAAGACCTTATTACATTCAGTATTATTCCGTATCGCTGAGTCACTCTCTCCAGGGGCAGCTAACTGCCGGCCGAAGGCATTACACAGAGCCTGAACACAGTAGCTCTGATGACAACCCCCAGAAGTCTCAGAAAAAAATGAACTCACGAACCAAATAACACTGCCCAAAATCGAACCCACAACCTTGTGACCTTGAGGCAGATGTTTTGACCATTTCATTAGGGCGACCTATACTAGGAGAGAACTACGATAGTAAGTCAGTCACACAATGGTATAAACCAGCTGAACAATGGTCTAAACCAGCTGAACAATGGTCTAAGCCAGCTGAACAATGGTCTAAGCCAGCTGAACAATGGTCTAAACCAGCTGAACAATGGTATAAAACAGCTGAACAAAGACCTGTCACACAGTGGTAGTTTATAAAGGTGTCATTATGTGGTGTAATCACCTAGCTTGGTGTCTATAAGTGACAGATAGTTATTGCAATACGTGTATGCATATACAAAGATTCATGTGCATGAGATGTTGAAAATATCGGCCATACTCAAAAATGCATCATCAAAGAACAGACAGTTGTTGTAAGGTCTTTGATTTTGGGGCCAGGACTTGCTGCCAAGGATATTCATCAGAAAATGTTGCTTGTCTATGGTGGCGAGTTTGTCGTGAAATGTGTAGACAACTAGGTTCTGTCATGGACGTCAACAAATTGTTGATGAAGACAGAACTAGTCACCCTGTATAGATTGAAGCAGAATCAACTGTCGGAGGCACTGGGGGATACAACCGTGATGAAGAATATATACAACTATATGTGAACACAGCAAGCAAATATCACACATCAGGTCATGGAATTTGGTCTCAGTCAACAATCATGTAGAATATAGACGCATATATGTGAATAAAACTAGCAAATATCACACATCAGTTCATGGAATTTGGTCTCAGTCAACAATCATGTAGAATATAGACACATATATCAGTCAACAATCATGTAGAATATAGACACATATATCAGTCAACAATCATGTAGAATATAGACACATATATCAGTCAACAATCATGTAGAATATAGACACATATATGTGAATAAAACTAGCAAATATCACACATCAGTTCATGGAATTTGGTCTCAGTCAACAATCATGTAGAATATAGACACGTATATCAGTCAACAATCATGTAGAATACAGACACATATATCAGTCAACAATCATGTAGAATATAGACACATATATGTGAATAAAACTAGCAAATATCACACATCAGTTCATGGAATTTGGTCTCAGTCAACAATCATGTAGAATATAGACACATATATCAGTCATCAATCATGTAGAATATAGACACATATATCAGTCAACAATCATGTAGAATATAGACACATATATCAGTCAACAATCATGTAGAATATAGACACATATATGTGAATAAAACTAGCAAATATCACACATCAGTTCATGGAATTTGGTCTCAGTCAACAATCATGTAGAATATAGACACATATATCAGTCAACAATCATGTAGAATATAGACACATATATCAGTCAACAATCATGTAGAATATAGACACATATATCAGTCAACAATCATGTAGAATATAGACACATATATCAGTCAACAATCAAGTAAAAAACATGCAAGTATATGTGAACACAGCAAGCAGATAACATACGTCAGTTCATGGAATTTGGTCAACATCAGTACACCTCATGCCAGTCAGAAATTAAGTGCACACTGTATAGATAAGAAATCAAGAGTATAATTTATAGAAATAAATGAGTATAATTTATAGACAAGAAATAAAGAGTATAATTTATAGACAAGAAACAAACAGTATAATGTGTAGATAAGAAACAGTGTTTAATATATAGATAAGAAATCAACAGTATAATTTATAAACAAGAAATAAAAAGTATAATGTATAAATAAGAAATAGACAGTATAATTTATAGATAAGAATGCTAACCATTGCATTACCACAGCTCATGGTAGAGAGCTCCCCGGCCAGGAAATAAGAGTTTAATTTATAGACAAGATATAAACAGTATAATGTATAGATAAGAAGTAGCGAATATAATGTATAAAGAAGGAATAAAGAGTATAATTTATAGACAAGAAATATAGTCTAAGAAATAAAATTTATTTATCCCCGGGAAGATAAACCCGGTCAACAAATGCCTGCAGAAGTCGGGTGTGTTGGCCCAACGGCGCAAGAATGCAGCTCTGCTGTAAACAGGCACAACGCAATCACGTTCGAAAAAAAAAAGTCTCAGGATGAACGAAGAAGTAGAAGAAGAAATTTATTTATCAAAAGGAAGTAAAGAGTATAATTTATAGAAAATAAATAAAAAATAAAATGTATAGATAAAATATACAAAGTATAATGTATAGATAAAAAAATAATAAAACCATGTTTGCCACTGCACTATCACAGCTCATGGTAGAGAGCTCTACATGAAGGAAAATAGAATTCTGTTACTGTTGGGGTTTGAACTCTGACCACTATCTTTGTAGGAAAGACACTAACCAATGTAGTTTCAGTATAAGGTACGGAAGAGCAAGATTTACAGTGTACAGAACAAATGCAGAATTGTATAATCATAATATGCCTTGCCACAGGCATAGGCTTTCATGTCTCTCTACAGATCTCTGGTCCCTGGTGTTCTTGATCAACTCTGCTGATGATATTCCTCCATGCCACCATCTCATTCCATCCAGCATCATTCCTCTTGGTTGACCTCTGCCTCTTTCCCGCCACTGATCTTTCCAGTTGTCATGATGTTCTCCAATGCCTGTCATTCTCATCACGACTACAGAAAGCTGTTTGTCTCTTTCTTTTAGGTGTATATAATGTTCTAGTTTCATTAGCCTCTTTCTGGCAATCGTTATTAGTTACTCTGGCAGTCCAAGTAATTCACATTTGCCTCAGGAACCGCATCTCTGTTGCTTCTAAGTTCTTCCTAATTTGTTCATTCATATTCAATGATTCACTGTCATACACCAAAGCAGGCTGTATATAATTTTTCAGCACTCTTTTTGTGACATTCAATAATAGTGACTTTTCACATAAGATACTTTTAATTTTCTGAATTGTAGCTTTTGCTTGTCCTATTAATTTACCAGTACAGACAATTATTTTAAAAACTTAACTGTAGAGCAGAAACAAAACACAAAAATGAGCTGCAATGTGTACACAAGCACAAAAGGGCATCACTGTGATTGAAATGCCTTTAAAGCATGACATATCTCAAATAATAGCATTGTGACTAATCTTGTGGTAATCTTTCATTAAAAATGTATCATTTTAATTTGCTGTTTGGAATTAAAAAATATAAAATATGGCAATGTTATTTACACTAGATGTCATGGATAATTCTAAACTCTGGATGAGAAAGAGTACCCACTTTATACAATCAGGCAACAATGTGATAGTGAATGTGATGGTGATACTTATATAAAAGTATAGTACAAGAAACTGGTTCTATGGACAATGGGTCTGTTCAGACAATGCTACAAAGAGAGACAGACAATCAGCAAACGAGGCACAGACAAAATCAGTTGATTACTAACAATTAATGACTGTTGCATTATAGTTGCATACAACACTTCTTGTCTGTTTAGCTGCATAGAACAATGGCCACAGCCCTGGGATACACCCATCTCCACCTTTGCTTGGCTCACACACACATTCTCACACAGTTATATATGCAGCCTGCCTTTGATTGTTTCAGCCCTGTGTATGTGTAATGAGATGGTGTGTCAGTCAAAGACAGTCAGTTCTGTGTATGTGTAATTGGATAGTGGTGCATGCCTGTACACAAGAGTGAGAAAGGGGAGCGGGGCGGAGGGGGGGGGGGGTGAGAGAGAGAGAGAGAGAGAGAGAGAGAGAGAGAGAGAGAGAGAGAGAGAAAGATGATAAGCATAGATGGTTTCTCTGATATGCAATTATTATTTGTTAATTTCCTAGCGCAGGCAAACAGTCATAGCGTCCATGCATCTGCAGAACATCAGTCCAACCAGGCAATTCTGCAGAGATGACCTACATTCAGTGACATAATCCAGCACAGACGGAGGGCTGACAAATGAAGATCACCAAGTGGTATGCTGAGGTAGTGGCAGCGGTGGCATGCGGTGGGACATGTTGTGTTGCTACCGTCTGTGATGTGCTGAGGTAGTGGCAGCGGTGGGAAATATTCTGTGTTGATACCACCTGTGATGTGCTGGATGTTTCTGTTGGTTGCCAGATTAGCAGATTTTGTTCTGATCTCCTCCGACTGAAACGTATGGCCAGCACCCCAGGAGAAACTGCAGACCAGATAAAACTTAGTTATGTACATATTTATATAACGGTTTAAAAAAAAAAAGAAAATGTTGGTTGCATGTCATTTACAGGGTGTGACAACCAACCCCAGCATTCTTAAAGATTTTTGATTTACTAGGGCATTGTTAGATTCAGTAGTTTGCCATTACTTTCTGAGTGACCAAGGCTCATACCATCAAAATCAGTGCAAAGTCTGTACCTTGGATGTCCATTTCTTTTACCCTGGAATTTACGTTCTGTCTTTTTAAAAGAAATGACAAATTCAAGATATTAATGAAAACTATTAGTTGCCAGTTTTCTTGATCCCCTGTAAGCAAAATTGGTAAGAAACAATTTCTGGCACCTTTTTTTTTCCCCCATATACTTTACAGTATTTCTGGCACTACCAGGCATAAAACCTGGCTCTCTGTCTCAGCAAGTAGGCTCATTAAGTGCTATGCCAGCTGGGCTACATAAAATGGCAATTAAATAGCAACATAGTTTTAGTTGATTTATTTTTCTTATGTGTTTTAATGTATTTATACATCCATCCATCCATCAATCATGTGCCATGCCGGTAAGCGTGGGCGGTCATGTTCTGCCATCTCACTCAATCACCACAGTCATGGATCAGCTCCGTGTTTCTGTCTCGACCATGCCACAAGGCCAAGCCATCCAGGTACTTGCTTCTAGGTCTTCCCCTTGGTCTGCTCATCTCGATCTTGCCAGTTGTCACCAAGTTCTCCAGATCATTTCTTCTCATAACATGTCCAAAAATTGTGACTGTCTACGTCTAATGTCTCTAATCAGTTTATTTATACATGTGTTTATATTTTTATGTTTGTAAATGTCCAGCATTCTGTTAGTGGTATTACAGAGACAGAAGTGTTATTTTCTTTGTGAGGAAAGGTATGCATTCATAATTTCTCTGTGTGCTAAAATGCATAGCTTTGGTTTCTCTGTGAGATCAAATGTGAATTTAGTTGTTTCTCTGCAGGTTGTCACACCACTATATTTGTACTATTTTATATAGTAACATATACATATACAGTAATGTACAGTGAAACAACATGTGGCAACATATTAGTTCACACTTGAATATATTAGTTCACACATGAACATGTTAGTTCACATATGAACATATTAGTTCACACATGAACATATCAGTTCACACATGAACATATTAGTTCACACATGAACATATTAGTTCACACATGAACATATTAGTTCACACATGAACATATCAGTTCACACATGAACATATTAGTTCACACATGAACATATCAGTTCACACATGAACATATCAGTTCACACATGAACATATTAGTTCACACATGAACACATCAGTTCACACATGAACATATTAGTTCACACATGAACATATCAGTTCACACATGAACATATTAGTTCACACATGAACATATCAGTTCACACATGAACATATTAGTTCACACATGAACATATCAGTTCACACATGAACATATTAGTTCACACATGAACATATTATTTCCTACATGTATATATTAGTTCACACATAGACATTTCAGTTCACACATGGACATATTAGTTCACACATAGACATATTTGTTCCCACATGTTCATATTAGTTCACACATGAACATATTAGTTCCCACATGAACATATTAGTTCACAAGTAAATAGATGTGTGCTGACCTTGATGTGTGGCTTCTTGTGGAGGTGCAGGAAACGGGTGTGCACACTGAAATGTGAAATATGAATAACATTAGTGAAACTGTGGTAACGCTATGGAAATATAAGCAATATCAAATAACACAAAGTCATGCAGCTTTACAGAATAGAAATACAAGGGCGTTGTGGTGACTAGCCTCCATCAGCAAACAAATACATACACAACACGCAACATATAATCACGGAAAAGAACCTCCAGTGACTACATTAAGGCATAAGAATGGGGTGAGAAGAATAAAAAGATGAAACAATGAGAACAATGAAGAGAAAAGGAAAAATTGTAAAAAGAAATTTTGTTTTGCTACTTATCACAGAATCCCAGGCTGTAATTTTGTTTCTTCAAATTTTCATTTTCTCTTCATTGCTCTAGAATTTTCATCTTTTTATTCTCATGTATGCATTGAACAATCAGAATTCAATGAGTGGTGTGGTCTTTACATCCCCATGTATGCATTGACCAATCAGCATTCAACGGCTGGTGTGGTCAGTACATCCCCATGTATGTATTGACCAATCAGCATTCAACGGCTGGTGTGGTCGATGTCACAGTCACTGCCTTTACTCCCCAAGCATTTGCTGGTGCATACTTTAGACTGGATCTACCTGGGAGCTGAGTTCAATTAAACAACGCCCTTCTTACAGAGGATTTGAACACATGATCACCGCAGTCAGTGCTAGACTCATATTATGAGTATCTGAGCACACAGCACACACTGGCTTGTGTGACCAGTGTCATGCCAGCCATCACACCTGCCACATTGTCTGCTGTCCAATTATGAGGCAGAGCCTATGATCCTTGCACCATGTCATTTATGAGGCACAGCCTATGATCCTTGAGCCATGTCATTTATGAGGCAGAGCCTATGATCCTTGAGCCATGTCATTTATGAGGCAGAGCCGATGATCCTTGCACCATGTCATTTATGAGGCAGAGCCAATGATCCTTGCACCATGTCATTTATGAGGCAGAGCCAATGATCCTTGCACCATGTCATTTATGAGGCAGAGCCGATGATCCTTGCGCCATGTCATTTATGAGGCAGAGCCGATGATCCTTGAGCCATGTCATAAAAAACTCCTGCCTTCAGGTGGGTTTGAATAGAGGACTGCTGCATCACAAGCGAGTTCCCTAGCCACTCTATGATACTGTAGGTCGACAATCATCACGTGCATGAAGTGGCTCTGTGACAAGACAGACAACACTGTCATAAAACCACGGATAAGGAATGATTGAAGATGTCACCTACAACAACCTGGCTGCATGTTTGTGTTGAGTTAGCCACATGTCCTTGTACCTGACGTCGCAATCAACCCCAGCATTTATTGGCTGTTTGTGATTTGCTAGACAAGTTTACATTTAGTAGTTTGCCATTGCTTTATGAACAACTGATACTCATAGTGTTGTGAACATCAACATAAAGCAATTGACTTCCAAATCGCCGTCAACTTACTTTGAACCAAATATGTTGGGATTGTGGAACTGTACTTAAAACCCCAGACCACAGGCACTGGTTTGTGTTTGGACCAAACTGATATTTGACCAGTCACTGTTACAATGAAAGCTTACATCAACAGAAGGGCCATGTCAGCACTCAACTTACGCAAACAGCAGTCCTACGTATGCCCCAGAGCCGGCAAAGATATGCCACCAGGCATGGCACTCAAACAGCATTCCTGACGACCTGCCTACAAACTGGTTTCGTATAGACCTGGCGGGGAGTTGCACACACAAAGGGAAATTGTTATTTATATCACACATCTTCAAAGACAAAGATAATATAACAGAAGGGAAAATGTTGAATTACGTTGATACTTATGAGCAATTATAACATCAGATGGAAGATGCATGGCACAGATTAAGAGCAGTGTAGGTTAAGTAAAAATTGCATTTCAGAAAATGAAAAGTATCTTGTGCAAATAGTCACTATTATTGAATGTCAGAAGCTGAGTACTGACATATTATATAAAACCTGTTTTGCTGTATGGCAGTAAATCAAGGAACATCCATAAACAAATTAGGATGAGCTTTGAAGCAATGGAAGTGTGGTTCTTGAGATGAATGTTGCGAATACCTTGGACTGCCAGAGTAACTAATAACAATTGCCCCAAAGAGGCTAATGAAACTGGAGCAATATATACAACAATAAAAAAAAGAGACAAACAGCTTCCTTTGGTCATGTGATGAGAAGAGAGGAAAACAATGCAACAACTGGAAAGATCACTGGGAGAAAAGGCAGAGGCAGACAAAGAGAAATGATGCTGGATGGACTGAGGCGGTGGCATGGAGGAATATCATCAGCAGAGTTGATCCACCAAGGACCAAGATCTGTGGAGAGACATGAACCCCTATGCCAGCCGGCAAGGCACAAGATGATGATAACGATGATGATGATGATGATGATGATGATGGTGGTGATGATGATGATGATAATAATGATGATCAAGAGTCTGAAACTCAGAATGGAAGTCAAGTGACAAATGACAAACAGTATTTGTCTGTCCATAATTTACTGTCACTGTCAAACTTGGTTGCTGTCAGAGAAGACTTGATTCCACAAGAGAGGAGAAGCTTCAAACTTCAAACAGGCTCTGGTGGCTTCCAGGCTAGACAGGATGTGAAACGACAACATTAGAAATATGACGGCTGTACTTTCATGCTTCGATTTCACCTAGAAACAAAAACATATCAAGTAGTCTGGATATCTTGTGATAATTAAACCTGATCAACGATAAGGGCATAAGTTAAAAAGGTCAACGACCATGTTAAGGTCAAGGACCATGATGACTATAAGGCATACGGTGCTAGACCCATATTTGAATAGACCAATCAGAACTTCAGGGGTCATCATCATACTGGCCTCCTTCACCCCTGAAGACATTTCCTGGCAGCCATGTTTGGCTGACTTTATCTGGCAGCCATGTTTGGCTGACTTTATCTGGCATCCATGTTTGGCTGACTTTACCTAGCAGCCATTTTGTGGCTGACTTTACCTGGCAGCCAGCTTTGACTGACTTAACTGGCAGCCATTGTGTCTGGCTTTATCTGACAGCCATTTTTGGCTGACTTTACATGGCACCCATTTTGGTTGACTTTACCAAGTGCCCAGGCACTATGCTACCACAGCTTCCATTATGGGTATCTGACACCACCCAAAACAAACATCTGGATATAGAGAGAGAGGAGGACCAAAACAGCAGTGGATGGCCAAATACACAACATTGAGTAATGTAAACAAATATGGACAGAACACAACCGAGGTCACAGATCAGGTCTGTGGAACGCAAGCTTTGGGTCCCCATGATCAGGACACTGAACCTGGGATGTCTGGGCGAGGCAACATGACATCCTCGTGTGGGTTATTTAGTTAGTTAGTCTTTCCTCTTGAGCCTAAGGCGGTGCATAGGGCAGACGTCATGGCTCTCCATGTCTGGCGGTTCGCTGCTACCCATTGTAGATCCTGGATGTTCACTTGGCCGTTGAATGAGCCTTCTCTGATGATGGTTCTACGCAGGGTCTCTCTTGGTCTTCCTCGTTTTCTTTTCCCTACTGGTGACCATATGAGGGCTTGGTAGGGGAGTCTTGTCTTGTCCATTCTGAGTACATGGCGGATGTAGTTCCAACGGCATTTTCTTATAAAATTGGATTCAATATCTTGCTTAGTCTCTTGTCTTATTTGCATATTGGTTCTGAAATCTGTCCAGTGGAGGTTTAGAATTTTTCTAAGACATTTGTTCTCAAAATTGTCTAATTTTTTTATCTAAAGCTACCGTTGATTTCCAACTCTCACATCTATACGTTAGCACTGGAATCACACAAGATTTGAAGATTTTATGTTTCGTATGTTTGCTGAGTGTCTTTGACTTCCAGATGTTTGACAGTTTATTGAAGGCACCAGATGCCAATGCGATTCTAGATAATATTTCTGGCATTGAGTCCCCTGTAGATGTCATTTTGCTTCCTAGATATGTGAAGCTGTTGACTTTTTCAAGAACATGGTTGTTTAATTTGGTGTCGTCTGAACTGTTGGTAAGATCAATAGTTTTTGTTTTGTGGGTTATAGACCATGGATTATTTGCAGTTGTGCTTAAATCGGCAAACGATTACCATGCCCTAATTGAGCATTCATTGTTTTCGACTAGTTACACAGGCCGTTCATCTTCTGTGAGAAGGAAGTTTGTATGGAATTATGCACACCTCACACTATACACGTACACACCTAAAATGGAACACAAACTAGACATCCATTTAAACTCATACCAGGAAATAACTCTCATGAATACATGTGCACACATGCACGTACACACACACACACACACAGACAGAGAGAGAGGTACCTGAGATTGGAGCAGTAGATGTTGTCAATGTTCCACAAGAGAAAGCCCAGGGCATACATCAATGAGGCCACCAGGAAGAAGGTCTTGCTACAGTTGCTGGTACTGGCAGGGAGAAATGGAACAATATACCAGCTTATGGTTGACTGGTTCATCCTTGATAGAACAATATCATCATCATTGTGTGCCATGCCGGTAAGCGTGAGCGGTCATATTTTGCCATCTCACTCGAACACAAGAGTCGTGGATCAGCTCCGTGTTCCTGTCTTGACCATACAACGTGGCCAAGCCATCCAGGTATTTACTTCTCTGCTCTCCCTTTGATCTCTTCCTCTCGATCTTGTCAGTTGTCACCAAGTTCTCAAATGTGACCAAAAAATTGTGACTATCAACGTCTAATGTCTCTAATCAGTTTACGATTTTCATTTGTTTCTTGTAGGACTTGGTCATTGGTTTTTCTGTCTGCCCATGGTATTCTTTGCATTTTCTCCAGAAACCACATTTCCACAGCCATCAAATGTTTTTCAGCTTGACTGCTCATTGTCCACGCTTCACATCCATACAAAAGCACAGGTTCTATGTAGCACCTCAACACTCTTTTTCTCGTTGCAAATTATATCTGTTTATTCGTCAATACATTTTTCATCTTGCAAAAGGCTACCTTCGTCATGCCAATTCTTGTTGTAATCTCTTCAAGGCATCTCCTATCAGATGTTATGACTGTTCCGAGATAATTGTACCAATTCAATTGTTTAAAAATAGTCCCTTTTACTTGTATATTACATTGTGGTATTTCCTTCTTCTTAGTGATGACCATAATCTGTGTCTTCTTACAATGTAATTCTAATCCTATTTATTCATTGTGTGCAAACAACCTCATCTACTAAATGTTACAGATCCTGTTCATTGTCTGCAGTCAATACTGTATTATCCGCAAGAAATACATGAAGCTGATGTGTTGATTACTCACAGACAAATCTGATACAACATTTTTATAAGATGAAATACATGAAGCCAATGTAGTGAATACTCACAGACAAGGTGAAATACATGGAACAAATGTGGTGAATACTCACAGACAAGGTGAAATACATGGAACAAATGTGGTGAATACTCACAGACAAGGTGAAATACATGAAGCCAATGTGGTGAATACTCACAGACAAGGTGAAATACATGAAGCCAATGTAGTGAATACTCACAGACAAGGTGAAATAGATGAAGCTAATGTGTTGAATACTCACAGACAAGGTGAAATACATGAAGCCAATGTAGTGAATACTCACAGACAAGGTGAAATACATGGAACAAATGTGTTGAATACTCACAGACAAGGTGAAATACATGGAACAAATGTGGTGAATACTCACAGACAAGGTGAAATACATGAAGCCAATGTGGTGAATACTCACAGACAAGGTGAAATACATGAAGCCAATGTGGTGAATACTCACAGACAAGGTGAAATACATGGAACAAATGTGGTGAATACTCACAGACAAGGTGAAATACATGGAACAAATGTGGTGAATACTCACAGACAAGGTGAAATACATGGAGCCAATGTGGTGAATACTCACAGACAAATTCTGCTGGCCAGCGCCATGATGCAGAAAACCATGACAGCGTAAGAGACCTGCGAGGTCAACAGAGAGTCATGAACACAACAGAGAACTTTGTATAACAACAAGTTTTATACTTAGATCTATGGAAAGTCTCATAACATGAATCGTTATTTTGATGTTATTGTCAGAACAAATGTCTGCCAAGATGGCGGTAGATTTGAATGGAGGTGTCTTGTCTGACCTGAGCTCTAGCGTGTCTGTGAGGATTTGTGGTGAGGAATGTTTATGAATAACGAACAAGATGCTTTCTTTTCACTAATCCTGGCACAGTGGATTGGGCACGTATTCTTTTCCTGTTCTTTCTGCTTTCTTCTCCTTCTTCTTCTTCCTCTACTTCTTTTCTTCTGCTCCTTCTTTCATTTGTTTTTCTCATTCTTTATACTCTTCTTTCTCCTCTTCTTCATTTTTCTATTCTTATTCTCCCCATCCTCTTCTTTCTTCTTTCCTTTCTTCTTCTCCTCATTTCTTGACTTCTTCTTGTCATCTTCTAATGCAGTAGAGGCCCTAAGCCAATTCACACCAAACCCTTTGTGTATTTAGCCATGAATGCTTGGATGTTGCAGTTTTCTACAGGACGAGAGAGTCAGCCAGACACCAAACCTTCATGTTTGCCTCTTATGGCTCTCTTGGATTTGTGACACTATTACAATCCTTTGCTTTCCCAGTGGGTTCACATGTTGGTGGCATTCTCCTGGTGCTACAGGATTCACATGTTGGTGGCATTCTCCTGGTGCTACAGGATTCACATGTTGGTGGCATTCTCCTGGTGCTACAGGATTCACATGTTGGTGGCATTCTCCTGGTGCTACAGGATTCACATGTTGGTGGCATTCTCCTGGTGCTACAGGATTCACATGTTGGTGGCATTCTCCTGGTGCTACAGGATTCACATGTTGGTGGCATTCTCCTGGTGCTACAGGATTCACATGTTGGTGGCATTCTCCTGGTGCTACAGGATTCACATATTGGTGGGATTCTCCTAGTGTGATCTAGGGAGGTAATCAGAGCTCTATGTAGGTGTTTGTATGCAGACAAAGTGATCCCTGATGAAGCAACAGAACCAACCCCCCCCCCCCCCCCCCCCTCAAAAAAAAAAAAAAGAAAGAAAAGAAGAGATAAGACACACAAATCAAAGTTTTTCAAGAAACAAAACACATAGTTAGCTAATAAATATACACATTTGAGTTATATGTCGTCTGTAGGACTGAAGATAACTGCTTAGATTATCATCTGGCTCTTGCCTGCTGTATAATGTTGCAAGCAGTCTGAGTTGTCTCTCTTGTTGTGTGTGTTCCTGGTAGTGAGATCCCTTGATGCTGTAGAATCCCTCTGATGTTATTTCATTGACATCCACGTTGTACACAGCTTGAAAACTCAATATTTCACTGTTGCAGGAAAACAGGAGCAGGCGGATACAATGTATGGGGCACATCATCAGATGAGGTGGACTAGATAAACTAGCCTAGAACACTCTAGAACATGAGTGTAGAACATTCTAGAATCAAGATATATTTGTTGGAACACAGAAAACTCTAAAACATTCTAGAATCAAGATATTAGTTTAGTTTAGTTTAGTCGATGGATCAACATCACGGCACACGGGTGTAACCCATAAGTGCTCCGTTCTCCTCCTAACTCAAACCTGAGTCTGGAGAAACTCAGCTCAGTGCACGACCTCCGTAGCACCGGCGAGGATTCTGAAATACTTTGGATAGATTTTTAACACGAAATTTTGCCCGGGCAGCGCCGTTAGGCGACTCTTTTTCGATTTCCAACTGCCAAGGGATTTTTTACGTGAGCAACAATACACACGGGCGTCCGATCTCACTACCCAGAGACCAGGGGAAATTTTATTACTAGAAGTCCACGTGAAAAAATCCCAGCCCTCACCGGGGCTTGAACCCATGACCTCTAGCATTCGAGGCGGACACCATACCTTGAGACCATGCAGCCCCTCTAGAATCAAGATATATTTGTTGGAACACAGAAAACTCTAAAACATTCTAGAATCAAGGTACAACATTTGTTGGAACAAAAGAGGCAAAGAGAGTGATGGGAAGACTCACCTGATGGAAGATGGGATCATTGATGAGAATATATACCTGCAGACAAAACCAGACAGATCCAGTTAGTGCTCAAGAACATCAGTTTCAGAGAAATGAAGAATCTAATTACAGGTGTACTGTATGTTAGGTGTACTGTATGTTAGGTGTACTGTATGTTAGGTGTACTGTATGTTAGGTGTAATGTATGTTAGGTGTACTGTATGTTAGGTGTACTGTATGTTAGGTGTACTATATGTTAGGTGTACTATATGTTAGGTGTACTGTATGTTAGGTGTACTGTATGTTAGGTGTATTGTATGTTAGGTGTACTATATGTTAGGTGTACTATATGTTAGGTGTACTGTATGTTAGGTGTACTGTATGTTAGGTGTATTGTATGTTAGGTGTACTATATGTTAGGTGTACTGTATGTTAGGTGTATTGTATGTTAGGTGTACTATATGTTAGGTGTACTATATGTTAGGTGTACTATATGTTAGGTGTACTATATGTTAGGTGTACTATATGTTAGGTGTACTGTATGTTAGGTGCACTGTGTGTTAGGTGTACTCTATGTTAGGTGTACTGTATGTTAGGTGTACTATATGTTAGGTGTACTATATGTTAGGCGCACTATATGGTAGGTGTACTATATGTTAGGTGTACTGTGTGTTAGGTCTACTATATGTTAGGTGTACTGTACTGTGTGTTAGGTGTACTATATGTTAGGTGTACTCTATGTTAGGTGTAATGTGTGTTAGGTGTACTATATGTTAGGTGTACTATATGTTAGGTGTACTGTATGTTAGGTGTACTATATGTTAGGTATACTAAATTTTAGGTGTACTATATGTTAGGTGTACTATATGTTAGGTGTACTATATGTTAGGTGTAGTGTATGTATGCAACAATGTTATGTTGCAGGTGTGACTGTCACTTACTGGTGTAATTATGTTACTTAAAACTATGTCAAATACAGGTGTAACTGTCACTTGCAGGTGTAATTGTCACTTACTCGTGTTATGTTACTTACAGGTGGAACTTTTACATACAGCTATAACTGCTACAGGTGTAACACCTGCAGTGTAATTATGTTACAGGTGAAACTGTGGCTTCAGGTGTAATTGAGTGAATTACAGGTGTAACTGTCACTTACAGGTGTAACTGTTTCAATGGGTGTAGCTATGTAACTTACAGGTGTAACTACATCTTTTAAAAGTGTAACTGTTACTCATAGGTATGTTACTTTCAGGTGTAACCATTACTTTTTCCCCCCCGCATATCCTTGTACAGGACATTACAATCAACACCAGCATATTTCAGCTGCTGTTGATGTCTTGGCAAGATTACGCTCAGTAGTTTGCCATTGCTTTCTGAGCAACCGGCTCACGTACCCGCGTAAGAAACCAACGTGACACGATCAACTACCGAATCTCGCGCAGCTGCGTTACCCACGTGAATATACAGGATTACGGAGAAAGTCATTAACCCCTTCACCAGGGAGACCAGCAACCATTAATTATTGGTGAATTATATCACTTACAGGTGAAACAATACCACTTTCAGTGGTGACTTGATCACTTACAGGTGAAACAATACTACTTTCAGGGGTAACTTGATCACTTACAGGTCAAACCATACCACTTTCAGAAGTGTAATTATGTCGCATACAGGTGTAATTATGTCACATACAGGTGTAACAACAGGTGTGACAGATACTTACAAGTGTAACGATGATGCAGTAGCCAATCAACAGCAGACGCATTGTGCTACTTTCTTCGTCTGGTTTGCTCCTCATCAAATATCTGCAACCACAGACAGGCTCACAGTCATTTTGCCATGCATGTGTGTGTGTGTTTCTGTGGGAGTGTATATGTGTGTGTGGGGGAAATTATGTGAGAGTGTGTAGTGATGTGAGGATGTATGGGGTTTGTGTCTGTGTGGGATGTATGTGTGTGTGATGTGTTTGTATGTATGGCTGTGCATGGGAGTGTATGAAGATATATTTTAAATGTGCGTGTGTGTGGGGCTGAATGTATGTGTGGAGGAGAATGTATGTGTGGAGGTGAATGTTTGTGTGTAGATTCAGTGTATGCAGTAGTATGTGGGGATTGTATGACCTCGGTTTCTCATCAATAACTTTCAGAATTTTGTCTTCTTCTTCTGCGTTCATCTGGAGTTTTTCGGATGTGATTGCATTGTGCAGCATTCTTGCGCCATTAGGCTGACACATCCGACTTCTGCTGGCATTTGTTGACCGGGTTAACCTTCCTGGGACTTTCAGAATTTGAAAACCCACACACAGCTTGTGAAATTCTGGTGTACACACATTAGGATTCTCTTTGGTGCTACAGAGTTTATGGACTGAGCTAAAGTTCTCCTTGTGTGATCTAGGAGAGGAGACTAGAGCACGTACAGAGATGTCCTTGCATGAACTAGGAGATTAGAGTATTTACAGAGATGTTATTGTGTGATCTAGGAGACTGGAGAACTTACAGAGATGTCCTTGTGTGAGCTAGGAGACTGGAGAACTTACAGAGATATCCGTGTGTGATCTAGGAGACTGGAGAACTTACAGAGATATCCGTGTGTGATCTAGGAGACTGGAGAACTTACAGAGTTATTCTTGTGTGATCTAGGAGACTGGAGAACTTACAGAGTTATTCTTGTGTGATCTATGAGACTGGAGAACTTACAGAGTTATTCTTGTGTGATCTATGAGACTGGAGAACTTACAGAGTTATTCTTGTGTGATCTAGGAGACTGGAGAACTTACAGAGTTATTCTTGTGTGATCTAGGAGACTGGAGAACTTACAGAGATATCCGTGTGTGATCTAGGAGACTGGAGAACTTACAGAGTTATTCTTGTGTGATCTAGGAGACTGGAGAACTTACAGAGTTATTCTTGTGTGATCTATGAGATTGGAGAACTTACAGAGATATTCTTGTGTGATCTAGGAGACTGGAGAACTTACAGAGTTATTCTTGTGTGATCTATGAGACTGGAGAACTTACAGAGTTATTCTTGTGTGATCTAGGAGACTAGAGCACTTACAGAGATGTTCTTGTGTGATCTATGAGACTGGAGAACTTACAGAGTTATTCTTGTGTGATCTAGGAGACTGGAGAACTTACAGAGTTATTCTTGTGTGATCTAGGAGACTAGAGCACTTACAGAGATGTTCTTGTGTGATCTATGAGACTGGAGAACTTACAGAGTTATTCTTGTGTGATCAGGAGACTGGAGAACTTACAGAGTTATTCTTGTGTGATCTAGGAGACTGGAGAACTTACAGAGTTATTCTTGTGTGATCTAGGAGACTGGAGAACTTACAGAGATGTTCTTGTGTGATCTATGAGACTGGAGAACTTACAGAGTTATTATTGTGTGATCTATGAGACTGGAGAACTTACAGAGTTATTCTTGTGTGATCTAGGAGACTGGAGAACTTACAGAGATATTATTGTGTGATCTAGGAGACTGGAGAACTTACAGAGTTTTTCTTGTGTGATCTAGGAGACTGGAGAACTTACATAGATATTATTGTGTGATCTAGGAGACTGGAGAACTTACATAGATGTTATTGTGCAATCTAAGTGATTTCTAACAAATACCAACATCAAGTCCGCTCTCTCTCTCTCTCCCTCCCTCGCGTGCGTGCGTGTGTGTGTTTGTGTGTGGGGGTGTATGTCTGTGTACGTATGTAACTGGCAGTGTGCTTCTGTGTGTGTGCATGTGTACGCAGGCACTCGCGAGCGTGTGTGCATGTGTCAAATAACATCTGCTTCAAATTGTTGAGTTACAATTGTTCTAAATCATGAAAATTGTTTATTTCACTGCTTTGTCTTAAAACAAGCTGTTTTCTCCTCAAACACACACTTCTACATGTAGAAATAGGATTTTACCCCAAACACAATCTTCTACTTAGGGATAATAGATTTGACAGGGAACACAGTCTTCTAATAAGAGAGAATAGATTCGAACAGGAAACATAATCTTCTATGAGAGAGAATAGATTAGAACAGGAAAATACAATCTTCTACTTAGAGAGAATAAATTTGAACATGAAAACACCCTTCTACTTTGAATAGTTTTGAAGAGGCAACAAAATTGTCTACTTAGAGAGAATATATTTCAATATCAGATGCACTTTTATCTTTTCAGAGAATAGATATGAACACAACAGCACTCTTCTGCTTACAGAGAACAGATGTGAACACTAACAACACTCTTCTACTTACAGAGAACAGATGTGAACACCAACACTAACAACACTCTTCTACTTACAGAGAACAGATGTGAACACCAACAGGACTCTTCTACTTACAGAGAACAGATGTGAACACCAACAGGACTCTTCTACTTACAGAGAACAGATGTGAACACCAACAGGACTCTTCTACTTACAGAGAACAGATGTGAACACTAACAACACTCTTCTACTTACAGAGAACAGATGTGAACACCAACAGGACTCTTCTACTTACAGAGAACAGATGTGAACACCAACAGGACTCTTCTACTTACAGAGAACAGATGTGAACACTAACAACACTCCTCTACTTACAGAGAACAGATGTGAACACCAACAGGACTCTTCTACTTACAGAGAACAGATGTGAACACCAACAGGACTCTTCTACTTACAGAGAACAGATGTGAACACTAACAACACTCTTCTACTTACAGAGAACAGATGTGAACACCAACAGGACTCTTCTTCTTACAGAGAACAGATGTGAACACCAACAGGACTCTTCTACTTACAGAGAACAGATGTGAACACCAACAGTGCTCTTCTACTTACAGAAAACAGATGTGAACACCAACAACACTCTTCTACTTACAGAGAACAGATATGAACACCAACACTAACAGCACTCTTCTACTTACAGAGAACAGATGTGAACACCAACAGCACTCTTCTACTTACAGAGAACAGATGTGAACACCAACAGCACTCTTCTACTTACAGAGAACAGATGTGAACACCAACAGCACTCTTCACTTATAGAGAACAGATGTGAACAACAGCACTCTTCTACTTACAGAGAACAGATATGAACACCAACACTAACAGCACTCTTCTACTTACAGAGAACAGATGTGAACACCAACAGCACTCTTAACTTATAGAGAACAGATGTGAACAACAGCACTCTTCTACTTACAGAGAATAGATTTGAACACTGCTACCCCAGATCATTGGCAGTTCATCCATCAGCTGGGGAGGAGAATACAAACACCTGTAGTCATCACTACCATTTGCTCCCCAGACAAATAGACCAATGGAAATGTGTGAATATTTAATTCTTTGACTGCTCAGACCAAGAGACAAACAAAACTTTGTACAAGATCAAATTCTTCTCTTGGAATATTCTGAGATGTCAAAAGGCACTCAAGTATCTCAGCATGGCTCTGGTCGCTGGTTCTCAAATATCTCCGCATGTCTCTGGTAGCTGGTACTCAAATATTGCCGCATGGCTCTAGTAGCTGGTTCTCAAATATTGCCGCATGGCAGTGGTCACTGGTTCTCAAATATCTCCGCTTGGTTCTGGTAGCTGGTTCTCAAATATTGCCGCATGGCTCTGGTCCTCAAATATCTCCGCACGGCTTTTTTCTCTGGTTCTCAAATATTTCTTCATGGCTCTGGTCACTGGTTCTCATATATTGCTGTATGGCTCTGGTCGCTGGTTCAATCTCCTCCTCCCACAGCCTAGACTGTTGGCTCATTTGTTGTCAGGTAATTTTTGTTATCTGTAGATTAACATTTCTTCAACTCCAGAAATTAATCCTGGATTGAACAGATCTGATGTAAAAGTTAGCTGATATGTTGTAGGATTGAGAAAATGTGATGTAGGATTGAACAGATGTGATGTAGGATTGAGCAGATATGATGTAGGATTGAGCAGATGTAATGTAGGATTGACCAGATGTGATGTAGGATTGAGCCTTTATAGCTCGGGCCGGAGGGAGAATTGTGAAGGAGGACTATGGTGCTTTCACTGGAAGTCATGGCAGTAAGTAAAGCAATAACATGGCTCGAGACACAGACATTCACTAGGGCTTGTTTCCTCAGCGACTCAATGAACATGATCAAGAGGATAGAGGAGGGATCGATCCGAAGAGAATGGTTGCTGCCTCTGGAGCGGTCTCGACTGGCAAAGATTAGTTTCATCTTCGTGCCAGGGCATGCGGGAGTACAAGGAAATGAGCGGGCTGACAAGCTCGCAGGTGAGGCTACTGTGGAGGGCGGACGCGCCATGGACCAGGCCGACATCCTGAATGCTCTACGAGAAGTAAGACTTTTGCGAGAACCAAGTGATGACTGTGAATCTACAACAATGGCCAGACTGCGAGAGCAGCAAATTAAAAGAGGGGTGGCCAAACAAGAACACTACGCAGGAAGCCAAAGAAGATTGATAAACCAACACAGAACTGGCGTCGTTAGCCGCTACACGTTGCGGGATTTGCTGAGGAGGGGATCCGAGCATTTATGGACTGAATGGTTCGATGTGCAATGAGGATGATCTGTCGACTATTAACTAACTAACTAACTAACTGAGCAGATGTGATGCAGGATTGAGCAGATGTTATTTAGGATTGAGCAGATGTGATGCAGGATTGAACAGAGTGGATCAGAGGCCATGATGTCAACCCCAGGCTCATGAAGATCTGATTTAACTGATTGTATAGAACATGTTTCACTAAATAAGAAAGCAATGCTACACTTTTCCCAGATCCTTTGGTAGTGCCTTGGATATCTAGCCCTCTCGGACAAGAGACAAACTGAAGCGTAGCAGGCCAAAAGGCAGCAAACTTTCAAAATTAGTAAAACCTACCCACAATGTTTACAGTATTTGTGATTGTGGTCAACACACATTTTGTTACAGAGTTTGTGCACTGTGCATGACTCTCTGTGCATGATCTATGGGAAGAGACTGGAGCACTTATGGAGAAATCTGTGAGAAATTACAATGATCAATGACCAAAACCAAACTTCTTGTCTTACATTAACTCACACCTCACAATAATTCACACATATTCTTACACTATAGCTTACACTTCAAAATAATTCACAAATCTCACCACAGAATAACTCACAATGAACTCAACAATGTTTCTATCAGGTTTGACATCAACCCCCCCTCCCAACCACACAACCTACCTGCATGCTGTACCTCAAGGTCATGTGGAACAGCCATGACCCAATTCCAACAACTGAAACATAATGAAAAAGCTGTAAACATACTTTTCTCTTCACTAAACAACACTTTTCTAAAGAAAATGTATACCTGACATAAAATAAACAAATAACCTATCATCCAGGGTTAGAGTGCGCAGACGTCAGCATTTGCGTTTATTGTGTCATAATAATGCAGAAATTGTCCTACTTTGGCCATTCCTGGCACTGTTGTAATCATCATCTAGTGCCTGGCAAACTGGCATGGGCTTCATCCAACACTCGACTCTGCCAGACTGAGAGCACAAATGGTACTTCTGTTATATTTCCCCAGTGACGTCCAAGTTAGCATGCCTCTGTGTGTCCATCTTTATGTTCTTAGTGATTTGTTTTTGTTGTCTCGATAAAGACTTAGGACAAAATGTGGATGTGTGTGTGAACTTTCAACTCCCAAGCTTCTCAGTCATTGTGTCATCTCAGGGGTCCCTCCAGGCTGGAACCACACTTAAATCCAAACTGAAGCATCCTTACATGTGTTCTTTCATCTGTGATTGTGTTTTCATTCACACAGCAGTCGTTCACAGATAGTTTTCAAAATATCCCCCTGTCAACTGTGAGTGTTCCAACTACTGGTGCTCTTGAAGATAACATCTTGTTACTTTAGATGTGTTTTACAGCACAATAAGATAACAGAAACAAAACCCCGAGCTGCACACGGGCCCGTAGATATGAATCTGGATCTGTTCTAAAAATCATGACTCAGCAAAATAACAGCATCTATTGCATGCACGAACCCACACAAAATTAGGGCACGGAGATGTGGACTTTAGAATGTGCGGGATGAAACCTTGTCATTATTTATTTCTTACACTGTGGGTGTGGGTGTGGGTGTTGGAAAGCTTGTCATAGACAATGATTTCTTACACTGTGGGTGTGGGTGTGGGTGTTGGAAAGCTTGTCATAGACAATGATTTCTTACACTGTGGGTGTGGGTGTTGGAAAGCTTGTCATAGACAATGATTTCTTACACTGTGGGTGTGGGTGTGGGTGTGGGTGTTGGAAAGCTTGCTATAGACAATTATTTCTACAGGGTGTCTAGTTGGCTGTGTGCCCTAGCTAGATTGTTTTGTTTTTTTACACAAAAGTATTTCTAAGCACCTTATTTCTGCTACAAGACCCAGAAATATGTAGGCATACCATACAGCAGCACTCATTTAACGTTGGAGGTTAACATTCATACAGAAGCACTCATTTAACATTGGAGGTTAACATTCATACAGCAGCACTCATTTAACATTGGAGGTTAACATTCATACAGAAGCACTCATTTAACATTGGAGGTTAACATTCATACAGAAGCACTCATTTAACATTGGAGGTTAACATTCATACAGCAGCACTCATTTAACATTGGAGGTTAACATTCATACAGAAGCACTCATTTAACATTGGAGGTTAACATTCATACAGAAGCACTCATTTAACATTGGAGGTTAACATTCATACAGAAGCACTCATTTAACATTGGAGGTTAACATTCATACAGCAGCAATCATTTAACATTGGAGGTTAACATTCATACAGCAGCACTCATTTAACATTGGAGTTTAACATTTTAGGTTTGATGCTAAGTTTTAGTTTTAGTTTTAGTCAGCATCACGGCATACGGTTTAACCCATAAGTGCTCCCTTTTCCTCCTAACTCAAACCTGAGTCTGGAGAAACTCAGCTCAATGCACGAACTCCGTTGCATCGGCGAGGATCCTGAAATACTTTGGGTAGATTTTTAACTCAAAATTTTGCCCGGGCAGTGCCGTTAGGCTACTCTTTTTCGATTTCCAACTGCCAAGGGATTTTTTACGTGCGCAACAATACACACGGGCGTCCGATCTCACTACCCAGAGACCAGGGGAAATTTTTATTACTGGAAGTCCAGGTGGATTTTTTAAATAAATCCCGGTCCTCACCGGGGCCTGAACCCGGGACCTCCAGCACTCGAGGCGGACACCATACCCTGAGACCACTCAGCCCCTTTGATAAGTTTAAACTTCCTTTGACTTCCACACATTTCCAAGTACTATGAAAGCTTCTCCTGCCTTTTGTATGCTTAAGTTAACATAAGTATTTGTTCCCCATGTTTGTCTACACTGCTTCCCAAACAGTTTATGATTCAGTGTCTTGAAGTGAGATTTCATCAAAGGGGATTGAATTGTTATTTGAACAGAGTAATCTCGTCTTTGTCTTTTCCCTATGCATAAACTGGCATCTGATTATGTGAGTGTGACAGGAGTGCAATGTTGTCGGCAAAGTCCAGATCATGAAGTTGCTTTGCTAGAGTCCATTGAATCCATTTCTGGTTGTATTGTTGTCTTCATAACCCAGACTATAGTCAGTAAGAAATATAGGCATGTAAGTACAAGAAATACGACAAAATGTAGGCATGTTTAAGTAGAAGGAGTAACTCAAGACATGGAAGTGTGTAGTAGTAGTAGGTCTCTTTCAGTCCTGAAGGACTACAAAGTTGTGCTGCTGGGAATGAATGCCTAACAGCACCACTGGTGTCTGTATAGTCCAATGCGAGAGTGACAATCCCTGTCACAGTTTCCGCATCTGTAAGACGAGGCAAGTCTGCAGTGACTTCATTTTATGCCTGTGCCGCCTATCCTCAGTTTGTTGGATCAGATTGCGCTCAAAGAGCACCAGTCCGTTTCGTACATCTCTTCTTCAGGAACACCTGTCTGTTGCAACTCTTTTCCACGTGTCTGGATCTATGCAGAGGGTTTTCATATCTTCTTTACACACATCCCTATGTCGCATTTGGGGTCTTACAGTTGGCCTCTTTCCTGTGGCTAGTTCTCCGTATAGGAGATCTTTGGGAATACATTAATTCTCCATTCGAGATACGTGGCCCAGCCACCGGAGGCGTCTCTGCTTGAGGAGGGAGCGCACTGTGGTAATATCCCCTTTTTCAAGCACATGTTTGTTTGTTACATGGTCTTTTCACGATATGCCCAGGATACGTCTCACACACATCATGTGGAGGGAATTCAACTTTATTTCCTGTCGTGGAAGTGTGTAAGTAGAAGAACTAACTCAAGGCATGAAAGTAGAAGAAATTACCTGACAATGCCAGGAAGCTGTAGATGAAGCGTTTCTCATGGTTTTCCTTGCATCCAAAATAGACCATCACCAGCGGAGCAAATATCATCACTGCATTAGACACTGTGTTCCCTGAAGATAGCAGAGGTGGCCAGAAATGATTACATCACGGCTGGTAACATTCATTCACAAGATACAGAAGTGGTTATATCAAGGCTGATAATATTCATTCACAAAATACAGAAGTGGTTACATCAAAGCTGGTAACATTCATTCACAAAATACAGAAGTAGTAACATCAAAGCTGGTGACATTCACTCACAAGTTACATAAGTGGTTACACCAAAGCTGTTAACATTCATTCACAAGATACAGAAGTGGTTACATCAAAGCTTGTAACATTCATTAACATGATACAGAAGTGGTTATACCAAAGCCGTTAACATTCATTCACAAGATGCAGAAGTGGTTACATCATGGCTGTAACACTCATTCACAAAATACAGAAGTGGTTACATCATGGTTGATAACATTTATTCACAAGATACTGAAGTGGTTACATCAAAGCTGGTAACATGTATTCACAAGATACTGAAGTGGTTACATCAAAAGCTGATTTGTTTAACTCTTAGTTCTATCTTGATGTTTTCCAAGTATATGTAAGCATGTATGTTTACATGTTTGTTTACGGTACTTAAAGGGGGAGATATATTAACCAGGGAGGGGAGATTAACCAGGGAGGACACTTGCCTTGCCTAATAGTCAGTTAAGAGACATAATTATAGGCACCTAACCTGCTCCTTCCCACTCCCTGGGGATACCAAGACCAGTTACTTTTACTTTTCTAGGAACCATTTCCAGCTGTGCACTTGTGTTATCTGTGGACTTTGTCTTTATTAAGCTTAAAAGAGACATTTGTCCCGAGTTTGCTTGCTTGGATTGAGAGCACTGGGGATTTGAACCTGCACCCCTACAATATCAGTGTGAGCGCTTACTTAATATATGAAAAGATGAGACAGCTTGCATGGTACAGAATCATGTTAAAGTCAATTATTGACAGGTGTAGTGATACCTTTCAGTCTTCTTTAGTCTTTCCTCTTCTACCCTGGGGTGTAGAGGTACCTTACAGTCTTGTTCAGTCTTCACTCTTCTACCCAGGGATGTAGAGGTACCTTACAGTCTTGTTTAGTCTGTCCTCTTCTACCCTGGGATGTAGAGGTACCTTATAGTCTTGTTTAGTCTTTCCTCTTCTACCCTGGGATGTAGAGGTACCTTACAGTCTTGTTTAATCTTTCCTCTTCTACCCTGGGATGTAGAGATACCTTACAGTCTTGTTTAGTCTTTCCTCTTCTACCCTGGGGTGTAGAGATACCTTACAGTCTTGTTTAGTCTTCTCTCTTCTACCCAGGGATGTAGAGATACCTTACAGTCTTGTTTAGTCTGTCCTCTTCTACCCTGGGATGTAGAGATACCTTACAGTCTTGTTTAGTCTGTCCTCTTCTACCCTGGGATGTAGAGGTACCTTACAGTCTTGTTTAGTCTGTCCTCTTCTACCCTGGGATGTAGAGGTACCTTACAGTCTTGTTTAGTCTGTCCTCTTCTACCCTGGGATGTAGAGGTACCTTACAGTCTTGTTTAGTCTGTCCTCTTCTACCCTGGGATGTAGAGGTACCTTACAGTCTTGTTTAGTCTGTCCTCTTCTACCCTGGGATGTAGAGATACCTTACAGTCTTGTTCAGTCTTCTCTCTTCTACCCAGGGATGTAGAGGTACCTTACAGTCTTGTTTAGTCTTTCCTCCTCTACCCTGGGATGTAGAGGTACCTTACAGTCTTGTTTAGTCTGTCCTCTTCTACCCTGGGATGTAGAGATACCTTACAGTCTTGTTTAGTCTGTCCTCTTCTACCCTGGGATGTAGATGTACCTTACAGTCTTGTTTAGTCTTTCATCTTCTATCCTGGGATGTAGAGGTACCTTACAGTCTTGTTTAATCTTTCCTCTTCTATCCTGGGATGTAGAGGTACCTTACAGTCTTGTTTAGTCTTTCCTCTTCTATCCTGGGATGTAGAGGTACCTTACAGTCTTGTTTAGTCTTCTCTCTTCTACCCAGGGATGTAGAGATACCTTACAGTCTTGTTTAGTCTGTCCTCTTCTACCCTGGGATGTAGAGGTACCTTATAGTCTTGTTTAGTCTTCCCTCTTCTAGCCTGGGATGTAGAGGTATCTTACAGTCTTGTTTAGTCTTCCCTCTTCTAGCCTGGGATGTAGAGGTATCTTACAGTCTTGTTTAGTCTGTCCTCTTCTACCCTGGGATGTAGATGTACCTTACAGTCTTGTTTAGTCTTTCATCTTCTATCCTGGGATGTAGAGGTACCTTACAGTCTTGTTTAATCTTTCCTCTTCTATCCTGGGATGTAGAGGTACCTTACAGTCTTGTTTAGTCTTTCCTCTTCTACCCTGGGGTGTAGAGGTACCTTACAGTCTTGATTAGTCTTTCCTCTTCTACCCTGGGATGTAGAGGTACCTTACAGTCTTGTTTAGTCTTTCCTCTTCTATCCTGGGATGTAGAGGTACCTTACAGTCTTGTTTAGTCTTTCCTCTTCTACCCTGGGGTGTAGAGGTACCTTACAGTCTTGATTAGTCTTTCCTCTTCTACCCTGGGATGTAGAGGTACCTTACAGTCTTGTTTAGTCTTCACTCTTCTACCCTGGGATGTAGAGGTACCTTACAGTCTTGTTTAGTCTTTCCTCTTCTATCCTGGGATGTAGAGGTACCTTACAGTCTTGTTTAGTCTGTCGTCTTCTACCCTGGGATGTAGAGGTACCTTACAGTCTTGTTTAGTCTGTCCTCTTCTACCCTGGGATGTAGAGATACCTTACAGTCTTGTTTACTCTGTACTTTAGAATGATATAGCGGAGACACCAGAGAGTGAATTATTGTTATCCTGATATACTCTGTACTTTAGAAGAGACACCAGAGAGTGAATTATTGTTATCCTGATATACTCTGTACTTTAGAAGAGACACCAGAGAGTGAATTATTGTTATCCTGATATACTCTGTACTTTAGAATGAAATAGCAGAGACACCAGAGAGTGAATTATTGTTATCCTGATATACACTGTACTTTAGAATGAAATAGCAGAGACACCAGAGAGTGAATTATCGTTATCCTGATATACTCTGTACTTTAAAATAATATAGCAGAGACACCAGAGAGTGAATTATTGTTATCCTGATATACTCTGTACTTTAAAATAATATAGCAGAGACACCAGAGAGTGAATTATTGTTATCCTGATATACTATGTACTTTTTAAGAGACACCAGAGAGTGAATTATTGTTATCCTGATATACTCTGTACTTTAGAAGAGACACCAGAGAGTGAATTATTGTTATCCTGATATACTCAGTACTTTAGAAGAGACACCAGAGAGTGAATTATTGTTATCCTGATATACTCTGTACTTTAGAATGATATAGCGGAGACACCAGAGAGTGAATTATTGTTATCCTGATATACTCTGTACTTTAGAAGAGACACCAGAGAGTGAATTATTGTTATCCTGATATACTCTGTACTTTAGAAGAGACACCAGAGAGTGAATTATTGTTATCCTGATATACTCTGTACTTTAGAATGAAATAGCAGAGACACCAGAGAGTGAATTATTGTTATCCTGATATACTCTGTACTTTAGAATGATATAGCGGAGACACCAGAGAGTGAATTATTGTTATCCTGATATACACTGTACTTTAAAATAATATAGCAGAGACACCAGAGAGTGAATTATTGTTATCCTGATATACTCTGTACTTTAAAATAATATAGCAGAGACACCAGAGAGTGAATTATTGTTATCCTGATATACTCTGTACTTTAGAATGATATAGCAGAGACACCAGAGAGTGAATTATTGTTATCCTGATATACTCTGTACTTTAGAAGAGACACAAGAGAGTGAATTATTGTTATCCTGATATACTCTGTACTTTAGAAGAGACACCAGAGAGTGAATTAGTGTTATCCTGATATACTCTGTACTTTAGAATGAAATAGCAGAGACACCAGAGAGTGAATTATTGTTATCCTGATATACTCTGTACTTTAGAATGATATAGCGGAGACACCAGAGAGTGAATTATTGTTATCCTGATATACACTGTACTTTAAAATAATATAGCAGAGACACCAGAGAGTGAATTATTGTTATCCTGATATACTCTGTACTTTAAAATAATATAGCAGAGACACCAGAGAGTGAATTATTGTTATCCTGATATACTCTGTACTTTAGAATGATATAGCAGAGACACCAGAGAGTGAATTATTGTTATCCTGATATACTCTGTACTTTAGAAGAGACACAAGAGAGTGAATTATTGTTATCCTGATATACTCTGTACTTTAGAAGAGACACCAGAGAGTGAATTAGTGTTATCCTGATATACTCTGTACTTTAGAATGAAATAGCAGAGACACCAGAGAGTGAATTATTGTTATCCTGATATACTCTGTACTTTAAAATAATATAGCAGAGACACCAGAGAGTGAATTATTATTATCCTGATATTCTCTGTACTTTAGAATGATATACTGGAGACAACAGAATGAACTATAGTTATACCAATATACTTTGCACTTTGGAATGATATAAAGGTGACAACAGAAAGTAAATTCTTGTTATCCTGTTATTGTCTATATTTTAGAATGATGTACTGGAGACAACAGTGAATGATTCATTGTTATCATAATATTTATGGATATCTGAAAAGTCTCTAAGGATACACTGAGGCGCACCAGATGGAGTAAGAAGTGTGAATGTATGCTGAACACGGTCTATAATGACATAATGATGACAAGTATGTAATAATAATGCATGAAATAGCAGAGACACCAGAGAGTGAATTATTGTTATCCTGATATACTCTGTACTTTAGAATGAAATAGCGGAGACACCAGAGAGTGAATTATTGTTATCCTGATATACTCTGTACTTTAAAATAATATAGCAGAGACACCAGAGAGTGAATTATTGTTATCCTGATATACTCGGTACTTTAAAATAATATAGCAGAGACATCAGAGAGTGAATTATTGTTATCCTGATATACTCTGTACTTTAAAATAATATAGCAGAGACATCAGAGAGTGAATTATTGTTATCCTGATATACTCTGTACTTTAGAAGAGACACCAGAGAGTGAATTATTGTTATCCTGATATACTCTGTGCTTTAGAATGATATAGCGGAGACACCAGAGAGTGAATTATTGTTATCCTGATATACTCTGTACTTTAGAAGAGACACGAGAAAGTGAATTATTGTTATCCTGATATACTTTGTACTTTAGAAGAGACACCAGAGAGTGAATTATTGTTATCCTGATATACTCTGTACTTTAGAAGAGACACCAGAGAGTGAATTATTGTTATCCTGATATACTCTGTACTATAGAAGAGACACGAGAAAGAGAATTATTGTTATCCTGATATACTCTGTACTTTAGAAGAGACACCAGAGAGTGAATTATTATTATCCTGATATACTCTGTACTTTAGAAGAGACACCAGAGAGTGAATTATTGTTATCCTGATATACTCTGTACTATAGAAGAGACACCAGAGAGTGAATTATTGTTATCCTGATATACTCTGTACTTTAGAAGAGACTCCAGAGAGTGAATTATTATTATCCTGATATACTCTGTACTTTAGAATGATATAGCGGAGACAACAGAGAGTGAATTATTGTTATCCTGATATACACTGTACTTTAGAATGAAATAGCAGAGACACCAGAGAGTGAATTATCGTTATCCTGATATACTCTGTACTTTAAAATAATATAGCAGAGACACCAGAGAGTGAATTATTGTTATCCTGATATACTCTGTACTTTAAAATAATATAGCAGAGACACCAGAGAGTGAATTATTGTTATCCTGATATACTATGTACTTTTTAAGAGACACCAGAGAGTGAATTATTGTTATCCTGATATACTCTGTACTTTAGAAGAGACACCAGAGAGTGAATTATTGTTATCCTGATATACTCAGTACTTTAGAAGAGACACCAGAGAGTGAATTATTGTTATCCTGATATACTCTGTACTTTAGAATGATATAGCGGAGACACCAGAGAGTGAATTATTGTTATCCTGATATACTCTGTACTTTAGAATGAAATTGCAGAGACACCAGAGAGTGAATTATTGTTATCCTGATATACTCTGTACTTTAGAATGATATAGCGGAGACACCAGAGAGTGAATTATTGTTATCCTGATATACACTGTACTTTAAAATAATATAGCAGAGACACCAGAGAGTGAATTATTGTTATCCTGATATACTCTGTACTTTAAAATAATATAGCAGAGACACCAGAGAGTGAATTATTGTTATCCTGATATACTCTGTACTTTAGAATGATATAGCAGAGACACCAGAGAGTGAATTATTGTTATCCTGATATACTCTGTACTTTAGAAGAGACACAAGAGAGTGAATTATTGTTATCCTGATATACTCTGTACTTTAGAAGAGACACCAGAGAGTGAATTAGTGTTATCCTGATATACTCTGTACTTTAGAATGAAATAGCAGAGACACCAGAGAGTGAATTATTGTTATCCTGATATACTCTGTACTTTAGAATGATATAGCGGAGACACCAGAGAGTGAATTATTGTTATCCTGATATACACTGTACTTTAAAATAATATAGCAGAGACACCAGAGAGTGAATTATTGTTATCCTGATATACTCTGTACTTTAAAATAATATAGCAGAGACACCAGAGAGTGAATTATTGTTATCCTGATATACTCTGTACTTTAGAATGATATAGCAGAGACACCAGAGAGTGAATTATTGTTATCCTGATATACTCTGTACTTTAGAAGAGACACAAGAGAGTGAATTATTGTTATCCTGATATACTCTGTACTTTAGAAGAGACACCAGAGAGTGAATTAGTGTTATCCTGATATACTCTGTACTTTAGAATGAAATAGCAGAGACACCAGAGAGTGAATTATTGTTATCCTGATATACTCTGTACTTTAAAATAATATAGCAGAGACACCAGAGAGTGAATTATTATTATCCTGATATTCTCTGTACTTTAGAATGATATACTGGAGACAACAGAATGAACTATAGTTATACCAATATACTTTGCACTTTGGAATGATATAAAGGTGACAACAGAAAGTAAATTCTTGTTATCCTGTTATTGTCTATATTTTAGAATGATGTACTGGAGACAACAGTGAATGATTCATTGTTATCATAATATTTATGGATATCTGAAAAGTCTCTAAGGATACACCGAGGCGCACCAGATGGAGTAAGAAGTGTGAATGTATGCTGAACACGGTCTATAATGACATAATGATGACAAGTATGTAATAATAATGCATGAAATAGCAGAGACACCAGAGAGTGAATTATTGTTATCCTGATATACTCTGTACTTTAGAATGAAATAGCGGAGACACCAGAGAGTGAATTATTGTTATCCTGATATACTCTGTACTTTAAAATAATATAGCAGAGACACCAGAGAGTGAATTATTGTTATCCTGATATACTCGGTACTTTAAAATAATATAGCAGAGACATCAGAGAGTGAATTATTGTTATCCTGATATACTCTGTACTTTAAAATAATATAGCAGAGACATCAGAGAGTGAATTATTGTTATCCTGATATACTCTATACTTTAGAAGAGACACCAGAGAGTGAATTATTGTTATCCTGATATACTCTGTGCTTTAGAATGATATAGCGGAGACACCAGAGAGTGAATTATTGTTATCCTGATATACTCTGTACTTTAGAAGAGACACGAGAAAGTGAATTATTGTTATCCTGATATACTTTGTACTTTAGAAGAGACACCAGAGAGTGAATTATTGTTATCCTGATATACTCTGTACTTTAGAAGAGACACCAGAGAGTGAATTATTGTTATCCTGATATACTCTGTACTATAGAAGAGACACGAGAAAGAGAATTATTGTTATCCTGATATACTCTGTACTTTAGAAGAGACACCAGAGAGTGAATTATTATTATCCTGATATACTCTGTACTTTAG
The DNA here is from genome assembly GCA_963921405.1 of Cepaea hortensis. NCBI lineage: Eukaryota > Metazoa > Mollusca > Gastropoda > Stylommatophora > Helicidae > Cepaea > Cepaea hortensis. The sequence goes on from OY992888.1 coordinate 100,163,501, forward strand.
AAGAGACACCAGAGAGTGAATTATTGTTATCCTGATATACTCTGTACTATAGAAGAGACACCAGAGAGTGAATTATTGTTATCCTGATATACTCTGTACTTTAGAAGAGACTCCAGAGAGTGAATTATTATTATCCTGATATACTCTGTACTTTAGAATGATATAGCGGAGACAACAGAGAGTGAATTATTGTTATCCTGATATACTCTGAACTTTAGAAGAGACACCAGAGAGTGAATTATTGTTATCCTGATATACTCTGTGCTTTTGAATGATATAGCGGAGACACCAGAGAGTGAATTATTGTTATCCTGATATACTCTGTACTTTAGAAGAGACACGAGAAAGTGAATTATTGTTATCCTGATATACTTTGTACTTTAGAAGAGACACCAGAGAGTGAATTATTGTTCTCCTGATATACTCTGTACTATAGAAGAGACACCAGAGAGTGAATTATTGTTATCCTGATATACTCTGTACTATAGAAGAGACACCAGAGAGTGAATTATTGTTATCCTGATATACTCTGTACTTTAGAAGAGACACCAGAGAGTGAATTATTATTATCCTGATATACTCTGTACTTTAGAATGATATAGCGGAGACACCAGAGAGTGAATTATTGTTATCCTGATATACTCTGTACTTTAGAAGAGACAACAGAGAGTGAATTATTGTTATCCTGATATACTCTGTACTTTAGAAGAGACACCAGAGAGTGAATTATTGTTATCCTGATATTCTCTGTACTTTAGAATGATATACTGGAGACAACAGAATGAACTATAGTTATACCAATATACTTTGCACTTTGGAATGATATAAAGGTGACAACAGAAAGTAAATTCTTGTTATCCTGTTATTGTCTATATTTTAGAATGATGTACTGGAGACAACAGTGAATGAATCATTGTTATCATAATATTTATGGATATCTGAAAAGTCTCTAAGGATACACTGAGGCGCACCAGATGCAGTAAGAAGTGTGAATGTATGCTGAACACGGTCTATAATGACATAATGATGACAAGTATGTAATCATAATGCATGAAATAGCAGAGACACCAGAGAGTGAATTATTGTTATCCTGATATACTCTGTACTTTAGAATGAAATAGCGGAGACACCAGAGAGTGAATTATTGTTATCCTGATATACTCTGTACTTTAAAATAATATAGCAGAGACACCAGAGAGTGAATTATTGTTATCCTGATATACTCTGTGCTTTAGAATGATATAGCGGAGACACCAGAGAGTGAATTATTGTTATCCTGATATACTCTGTACTTTAGAAGAGACACGAGAAAGTGAATTATTGTTATCCTGATATATTTTGTACTTTAGAAGAGACACCAGAGAGTGAATTATTGTTATCCTGATATACTCTGTACTTTAGAAGAGACACCAGAGAGTGAATTATTGTTATCCTGATATACTCTGTACTATAGAAGAGACACCAGAGAAAGAATTATTGTTATCTTGATATACTCTGTACTTTAGAAGAGACACCAGAGAGTGAATTATTATTATCCTGATATACTCTGTACTTTAGAAGAGACACCAGAGAGTGAATTATTGTTATCCTCATATACTCTGTACTATAGAAGAGACACCAGAGAGTGAATTATTGTTATCCTGATATACTCTGTACTTTAGAAGAGACACCAGAGAGTGAATTATTATTATCCTGATATACTCTGTACTTTAGAATGATATAGAGGAGACAACAGAGAGTGAATTATTGTTATCCTGATATACTCTGTACTTTAGAATGATATAGCGGAGACACCAGAGAGTGAATTATTGTTATCCTGATATACTCTGTACTTTAGAAGAGACACCAGAGAGTGAATTATTGTTATCCTGATATACTCTGTGCTTTTGAATGATATAGCGGAGACACCATAGAGTGCATTATTGTTAGTTAGTTAGTTAGTTAGTCGACAGATCATCCTCATTGCACATCGAACCATTCAGTCCATAAGTGCTCGGATCCCCTCCTCAGCAAATCCCGCAGCGTGTAGCGGCTAACGACGCCAGTTCTGTGTTGGTTTATCAATCTTCTTTGGCTTCCTGCGTAGTGTTCTTGTTTGGCCACACCTCTTTTAATTTGCTGCTCTCGCAGTCTGGCCATTGTTGTAGATTCACAGTCATCACTTGGTTCTCGCAAAAGTCTTACTTCTCGTAGAGCATTCAGAATGTCGGCCTGGTCCATGGCGCGTCCGCCCTCCACAGTAGCCTCACCTGTGAGCTTGTCAGCCCGCTCATTTCCTTGTACTCCCGCATGCCCTGGCACGAAGATGAAACTAATCTTTGCCAGTCGAGACCGCTCCAGAGGCAGCAACCATTCTCTTCGGATCGACCCCTCCTCTATCCTCTTGATCATGTTCATTGAGTCGCTAAGGAAACAAGCCCTAGTGAATGTCTGTGTCTCGAGCCATGTTATTGATTTACTTACTGCCATGACTTCCATGGTCAGGCTACTTGTGGTTTCAGTAAAAGCACCAGAGCCCTCCTTCACAATTCTCCCTCCGGCCCGAGCTGTAAAGGCCCATGAGCTTCTCACATGTCGGACGACCGACCCATCTGTGTAGATGACCGCGTCACCGTCTAGCGAATTCTCGAAAATCAACGCTTGTACTTCAGCCTCAACAGCAGCCGGATTTTCTTGTCTGCATTTTCTGTCAAGTTGGATGCAAACTGAAAAGGATGTGCAGAAGTCTGTTGGCACTTGCACCCACTCCTCGCCAGGTTCTAAGTCCTCAAGTGAACACACCTGTTGAAGAATGTCTTCGGCTTGACCCAATTATTGTTATCCTGATATACTCTGTACTTTAGAAGAGACACGAGAAAGTGAATTATTGTTATCCTGATATACTTTGTACTTTAGAAGAGACACCAGAGAGTGAATTATTGTTCTCCTGATATACTCTGTACTTTAGAAGAGACACCAGAGAGTGAATTATTGTTATCCTGATATACTCTGTACTATAGAAGAGACACCAGAGAGTGAATTATTGTTATCCTGATATACTCTGTACTTTAGAAGAGACACGAGAGAGTGAATTATTATTATCCTGATATACTCTGTACTTTAGAATGATATAGCGGAGACAACAGAGAGTGAATTATTGTTATCCTGATATACTCTGTACTTTAGAAGAGACACCAGAGAGTGAATTATTGTTATCCTGATATACTCTGTGCTTTAGAATGATATAGCGGAGACACCAGAGAGTGAATTATTGTTATCCTGATATACTCTGTACTTTAGAAGAGACACGAGAAAGTGAATTATTGTTATCCTGATATACTTTGTACTTTAGAAGAGACACCAGAGAGTGAATTATTGTTATCCTGATATACTCTGTACTTTAGAAGAGACACCAGAGAGTGAATTATTGTTATCCTGATATACTCTGTACTATAGAAGAGACACGAGAAAGAGAATTATTGTTATCCTGATATACTCTGTACTTTAGAAGAGACACCAGAGAGTGAATTATTATTATCCTGATATACTCTGTACTTTAGAAGAGACACCAGAGAGTGAATTATTGTTATCCTGATATACTCTGTACTATAGAAGAGACACCAGAGAGTGAATTATTGTTATCCTGATATACTCTGTACTTTAGAAGAGACTCCAGAGAGTGAATTATTATTATCCTGATATACTCTGTACTTTAGAATGATATAGCGGAGACAACAGAGAGTGAATTATTGTTATCCTGATATACTCTGAACTTTAGAAGAGACACCAGAGAGTGAATTATTGTTATCCTGATATACTCTGTGCTTTTGAATGATATAGCGGAGACACCAGAGAGTGAATTATTGTTATCCTGATATACTCTGTACTTTAGAAGAGACACGAGAAAGTGAATTATTGTTATCCTGATATACTTTGTACTTTAGAAGAGACACCAGAGAGTGAATTATTGTTCTCCTGATATACTCTGTACTATAGAAGAGACACCAGAGAGTGAATTATTGTTATCCTGATATACTCTGTACTATAGAAGAGACACCAGAGAGTGAATTATTGTTATCCTGATATACTCTGTACTATAGAAGAGACACCAGAGAGTGAATTATTGTTATCCTGATATACTCTGTACTTTAGAAGAGACACCAGAGAGTGAATTATTATTATCCTGATATACTCTGTACTTTAGAATGATATAGCGGAGACACCAGAGAGTGAATTATTGTTATCCTGATATACTCTGTACTTTAGAAGAGACAACAGAGAGTGAATTATTGTTATCCTGATATACTCTGTACTTTAGAAGAGACACCAGAGAGTGAATTATTGTTATCCTGATATTCTCTGTACTTTAGAATGATATACTGGAGACAACAGAATGAACTATAGTTATACCAATATACTTTGCACTTTGGAATGATATAAAGGTGACAACAGAAAGTAAATTCTTGTTATCCTGTTATTGTCTATATTTTAGAATGATGTACTGGAGACAACAGTGAATGAATCATTGTTATCATAATATTTATGGATATCTGAAAAGTCTCTAAGGATACACTGAGGCGCACCAGATGCAGTAAGAAGTGTGAATGTATGCTGAACACGGTCTATAATGACATAATGATGACAAGTATGTAATCATAATGCATGAAATAGCAGAGACACCAGAGAGTGAATTATTGTTATCCTGATATACTCTGTACTTTAGAATGAAATAGCGGAGACACCAGAGAGTGAATTATTGTTATCCTGATATACTCTGTACTTTAAAATAATATAGCAGAGACACCAGAGAGTGAATTATTGTTATCCTGATATACTCTGTGCTTTAGAATGATATAGCGGAGACACCAGAGAGTGAATTATTGTTATCCTGATATACTCTGTACTTTAGAAGAGACACGAGAAAGTGAATTATTGTTATCCTGATATATTTTGTACTTTAGAAGAGACACCAGAGAGTGAATTATTGTTATCCTGATATACTCTGTACTTTAGAAGAGACACCAGAGAGTGAATTATTGTTATCCTGATATACTCTGTACTATAGAAGAGACACCAGAGAAAGAATTATTGTTATCTTGATATACTCTGTACTTTAGAAGAGACACCAGAGAGTGAATTATTATTATCCTGATATACTCTGTACTTTAGAAGAGACACCAGAGAGTGAATTATTGTTATCCTCATATACTCTGTACTATAGAAGAGACACCAGAGAGTGAATTATTGTTATCCTGATATACTCTGTACTTTAGAAGAGACACCAGAGAGTGAATTATTATTATCCTGATATACTCTGTACTTTAGAATGATATAGAGGAGACAACAGAGAGTGAATTATTGTTATCCTGATATACTCTGTACTTTAGAATGATATAGCGGAGACACCAGAGAGTGAATTATTGTTATCCTGATATACTCTGTACTTTAGAAGAGACACCAGAGAGTGAATTATTGTTATCCTGATATACTCTGTGCTTTTGAATGATATAGCGGAGACACCAGAGAGTGAATTATTGTTATCCTGATATACTCTGTACTTTAGAAGAGACACGAGAAAGTGAATTATTGTTATCCTGATATACTTTGTACTTTAGAAGAGACACCAGAGAGTGAATTATTGTTCTCCTGATATACTCTGTACTTTAGAAGAGACACCAGAGAGTGAATTATTGTTATCCTGATATACTCTGTACTATAGAAGAGACACCAGAGAGTGAATTATTGTTATCCTGATATACTCTGTACTTTAGAAGAGACACCAGAGAGTGAATTATTATTATCCTGATATACTCTGTACTTTAGAATGATATAGAGGAGACAACAGAGAGTGAATTATTGTTATCCTGATATACTCTGTACTTTAGAATGATATAGCGGAGACACCAGAGAGTGAATTATTGTTATCCTGATATACTCTGTACTTTAGAAGAGACACCAGAGAGTGAATTATTGTTATCCTGATATACTCTGTGCTTTTGAATGATATAGCGGAGACACCAGAGAGTGAATTATTGTTATCCTGATATACTCTGTACTTTAGAAGAGACACGAGAAAGTGAATTATTGTTATCCTGATATACTTTGTACTTTAGAAGAGACACCAGAGAGTGAATTATTGTTCTCCTGATATACTCTGTACTTTAGAAGAGACACCAGAGAGTGAATTATTGTTATCCTGATATACTCTGTACTATAGAAGAGACACCAGAGAGTGAATTATTGTTATCCTGATATACTCTGTACTTTAGAAGAGACACGAGAGAGTGAATTATTATTATCCTGATATACTCTGTACTTTAGAATGATATAGCGGAGACAACAGAGAGTGAATTATTGTTATCCTGATATACTCTGTACTTTAGAATGATATAGCGGAGACACCAGAGAGTGAATTATTGTTATCCTGATATACTCTGTACTTTAGAAGAGACAACAGAGAGTGAATTATTATTATCCTGATATACTCTGTACTTTAGAAGAGACACCAGAGAGTGAATTATTGTTATCCTGATATACTCTGTACTTTAGAAGAGACACCAGAGAGTGAATTATTATTATCCTGATATTCTCTGTACTTTAGAATGATATACTGGAGACAACAGAATGAACTATAGTTATACCAATATACTTTGCACTTTGGAATGATATAAAGGTGACAACAGAAAGTAAATTCTTGTTATCCTGTTATTGTCTATATTTTAGAATGATGTACTGGAGACAACAGTGAATGAATCATTGTTATCATAATATTTATGGATATCTGAAAAGTCTCTAAGGATACACTGAGGCGCACCAGATGAGTGTGAATGTATGCTGAACACGGTCTATAATGACATAATGATGACAAGTATGTAATCATAATGCATGAGTAATGGCTGGTCCCAGCAGTGATGATACTGCTGTCACAACTGACACACTCACACACCGACAACATGTTACTTTGCTGTTTAAGTAACACACCACTGGTCGTAGTATTATATAACTTAACTGTATACTAAAAAAAAAAAACACATAGGTTGTAGTTGTACTTATTATGCCTTGTTTTTGAAGCACAATGTAAACAAACAACAAACTATCGGCCGTATGTCAAGACGGCGGTAAGGGCGACAGAACACTCAAATACTAACTAAACTACAATTGTTTTTATTTGAATATAAATATATATCAGTTGTTGCGGGACATGTCAGGCCTATAAGTCAAGCACGAAATACATTTACAAGTATTGAAATGATTGACGCTCATAGAATTAGACTAGAAGTAAGGAAACATTCACAAGTGAAGTGCTTCTCCTTTGGATCTCTAGTATTATACACTGTTTAAATACTATTATTTTGATGACACTGTTGTGTGACAGCATAGTGAGTTATTATAGCACGAGAAAGGCGCCAGCAGCGAGTTCTGGCGGTACAAGAACTTACAGAATTCTGCCACATAGTAACTGACGACATAGTTCTCCTCACACCAGTCGATGGTGGCCGTTGGCCTCCCCCAGTAGCCTTCCAGTGGAGCCATGGATGTGCTAGGACCTGGCTGGCTTGCCTGTCTCCCAGCAGCTACCTGTCCCTGACCTACCTGGCGGAAGTGTACACCTTCTACAGGTGTCGCTTACAGGTTGAACAATTGCACCTGTATTAGGTCAGAGGTCATGAGGGTCCAGGGAGTTTTATATCAGTGTTATAGTTAGTCGACAGATCATCCTCATTGCACATTGAACCATTCAGTCCATAAGTGCTCGGATCCCCTCCTCAGCAAATCCCGCAGCGTGTAGCGGCTAACGACGCCAGTTCTGTGTTCGTTTATTAATCTTCTTTGGCTTCCCGCGTAGTGTTCTGTTCTTGTTTGGCCAGTTCACAAATAAACACACATAGTATTGTTTGGCGCTCACAGTAAGATAAGAAGGAAGTACAGATTAGAGGACGCACTAGACAACATACAATTTGAAAGCTGTAGTTACCGAACGGAATTCGAACCTGTCACCTCCAAATGACGACCGTGCCTCGCTGCTCTGTTTATTTGTGAACTGTCTTGGTGGCCTCAAAGGGTTCCCCAACTGATTGTTTGGCCAGTGTTATAGTTATAAGACAGTGTTATGAGACATTCACCACACTTAAGACACGAGACATTCACCACACTTAAGACACGAGACATTCACCACACTTAAGACACGAGACATTCACCACACACTTTTCTTGTGGGTGTGCGACAACGTTTGCTATGCATGGTACATAGCATCCATTGTTGTAAGTAGATCGCTTTCTAGCCTCATGTCATTCGGGCCAACATCTTCCGACTTCGACGGTTGAAGATTCTGTTCTGTATTCCTCCTCCCATAGACAGGTTGCCTTTCTTGGTTGTTGGGCTCTGTCTGTCCACATTTTCTGTCGGACACTGTTGCCTAGCCTTTTGTTTTCCATACAAGAACATCCACTACAAACAGTACGGCAACAATACACGAAACAATATCTACCTTACACAACAACATTGACAAACAGCACACACTTGTCCTGATTGTAACGGACTCACAGAGCACGCCGCGAAAGGTGAAAACAGGTTATCTTCGTGCAGGATGGGATGCTTCCATTCAGAATTCAAAGATACGGTGCCCCTGTTGGATTTTATCCCTAGGACATACTGGTTTGGTGGGAAACGAGCAAGCGGACAGATTAGCTGGATCTGCACCGTTGGGAGGGGTATGGCATGATAAGGTAGATGTGATCAGAATCCTTCGGGATCATGCGTATAGTGGGGAGAAACTTCGGGGTCATGCGTATAGTGGGGAGAAACTTCGGGATCATGCGTATAGTGTGGAGAAACTTCGGTATCATGCGTATACTCGTATAGTGTGGAGAAACTTCGGGATCATGCGTATAGTGGGGAGAAACTTCGGGATCACGCGTATAGTGTGGATAAACTTCGGGATCATGCGTATAGTGTGGAGAAACTTCGGGATCATGCGTATAGTGGGGTCATGTGTACAGTGTATAGTGTGGAGAAACAGATAGATCATCACTACCTGGGGAGAATGGTGTGGCATGGATTGATCAGCGTTTATGGCCGACACTCACAGGAAAACAACTCACAACTCACAGGAAAGGGCAAACGGACACTGAAACGGAAACTGGTACCATTAGTATTACTGGCTGTCGAAGATAGATGAGGACGGATCACGTATGTGAATATCTCTCTCTCTCTCTCTCTCTCTCTCTCTCTCTTTCTCTCTCTTTCTCTCTCTCTCTCTCTCTCTCTCTCTCTCTCTCTCTCTCTCTCTTTGTTCGTTTGTTCGCTCGTTCGTCCTCTTTCTCTGCCTCTCTCTCACTCCCTCTCTCTTCCTCTCACTACCATCTCTCTCCCCTCTCTCCCCTTTACAGCTTCTCTCTCTTCTTCTGTCTTCTCCTCTCTGTTCCTTCTCTCCCCGTCTCCAGCTCTTTTCCCCTCTCCATCTCACTGACGTCTGATGTATCATTGTTGTGCACCATAAATACACTTCCAGTCTAATGTGTCATTCTTGTATATCATACAGTAGATTCACTGAAGTCTGGTCTATCATGTTTGTATATCATACAGTAGATTCACTGAAGTCTGGTCTATCATGTTTGTATATCATACAGTAGATTCACTGAAGTCTGGTCTATCATGTTTGTATATCATATAGTAGATTCACTGAAGTCTGGTCTATCATGTTTGTATATCATACAGTAGATTCACTGAAGTCTGGTCTATCATGTTTGTATATCATACAGTAGATTCACTGAAGTCTGGTCTATCATGTTTGTATATCAAGAACAGATCCGCTTGGTGTCCGCGTCATGAACGTGTCTACCACACAACATATGACACAAGCTATTGTCCGCGCCATGAACGTGTCTACCAGACAATAGATGACACAAGCTGGTGTCCGCGCCATGAACGTGTCTACCAGACAACATATGACACAAGCTACTGTCCGTGCCATGAACGTGTCTACCAGACAACAGATGACACAAGCTACTGTCCGTGCCATGAACGTGTCTACCACACAACAGATGACACAAGCTACTGTCCGCGCCATGAACGTGTCCAACAGACAACAGATGCCACCAGCTGGTGTCCGCGCCATGAACGTGTCTACCAGACAACATATGACACAAGCTACTGTCCGTGCCATGAACGTGTCTACCAGACAACATATGACACAAGCTACTGTCCGTGCCATGAACGTGTCTACCAGACAACAGATGACACAAGCTACTGTCCGTGCCATGAACGTGTCTACCAGACAACAGATGACACAAGCTGGTGTCCGCACCATGAACGTGTCTACCAGACAACATATGACACAAACTACTGTCCGTGCCATGAACGTGTCCACCGGTCAACAGATGACACAAGCTACTGTCCGTGCCATGAACGTGTCTACCAGACAACAGATGACACAAATTGGTGTCCGCGCCATGAACGTGTCTACCAGACAATAGATGACACCAGCTGGTGTCCGCGCCATGAACGTGTCCAACTGACAATAGATGACACCAGCTGGTGTCCGCGCCATGAACGTGTCTACCAGACAATAGATGACACAAGCTGGTGTCCGTGCCATGAAAGTTTCTACCACACACCAGCTGACATGATCTCGCGAACCTGGAGTAGTTATGATAATGAGGTCTGGTTACCGGCCTCAGTCTAACCACCCTCGGGTTAGTCAGGGCTGGTGACAGCGGCACAACCAGCTTTTAGCGTAAGGGAGAGCGAGCATATGAAACGGCGCCATGACACATATGCAACGGTATCATGACACATATAAAACGACGCCATGGCACATATAAAACAGTACCACGACATATAAAAACAGTACCATGACATATAAAACTTTACCATGACACATAAAACTTTATACTGACACATAAAACAGTATCATGACTCATATCTGTTCTCCGGTGTAATTAAATTACTGCTGGGGTCTGCTTCTGCTGATGCATATGTAGTGGTACTACTGTGAGTCGCCACAGCTTCACTGGCCTCCTCCGGCTCTGATTTTATCTTCCCGGCTGCATAGAATCGTGTCTCTGTGCGCCATTTGTAATGCGAGCAATCCTCTCTGTACTATCAACTGGCGATGATACTTCTCGATAGAACGGCGAGTCGTGAAAGAACACATAAAGCGACGCATAGAATGGCTTTCATCACACAAGTGAACTAGGCGCCACTTTTCAAAAACAAGGCACAGGAGGAGCGGTAGGTGTCCCTGCACCCACCCTAACTACGCCACTGGCTGGCCGTCAAAGCTAACCTTTCTGTCATTGACACTTGTGAATGAATATTCCCTGAACTTCCTCAGGAAGGGGTTGGAGGGGGGGGGGGGCGGCGATGGGGGTAAATAACGTCCCAATATTGTGTAGTTGATGTCCGCATGTGCATATCAGCGCGTGTTTGACTGAGCGCACGTGTCGCGAGCAATCCAACAGCCACAAGTAACGTTAATTTGATAATGGCGCTAGCATTCAAGTATCCCGTTGGTTAATGATTCTGACTCATTCCGTGCCCCGTCGGGGCACGGGGCAGCTTATTGGGTGCAATCAGGGCACCAGGCGTTTACTGATGAGCCAGTGGGAGATAGTTTACACTGATACTAGCGGACGAAGATCACAGAGAGATAATCATGGAGATAATAGGACTGACTCAGATATATCTACCTCGGTTGTCGTTCCTGGCAGGGAGATAAATCAGATTCTGTTGTTGTCGTGGCAGACGTTTCCATGGTTTGTTTCAGTGATTTCTGAAAACAAATACTCTCTCTGCAGGTTATTGCAGGTAATTATTCACTTGGGCAGTCACTATTTTGGATGAGAGCTTCTAAAATAGTCGGCGGGAATACTTGAGTGTCTTCTTTATGGGACGTAACCAAAATGTGACAATATTTATGAATGTTATAGCCCTTGGCATATGAAGACTTGTTTTTCTGACTTCTTTCATTTTGGACTATTTGCTAATTTATTAAATATGTTAGCTAGTTTATTAGTTAATTAGCTAGCTAGTTAATTACATAGTTAGTTAGCTGGTTAACTAGCTAGTTAGTTACATATTTAGATAATTATGTAGTTAGATAGTAAGTTAGTTAGTTAGCTAGTTAGTTATTTGGGGAAGTTAGCTAGCTAGTATGGTAAGTTAATTAGTTAGCTGACTACTTTGTTATGTGGGGAAGTTAGTTGGCTAGAACGTTATTCTGGGGCAAGTGCAGAAATTCATATATCTAGGCACATGGATAACATCAGATGGAAGATTCATCACTGAGATAAAGAACAGAATAGGACAAGTAAAAACTGCATTCTATCAAATGAAGAACATTTTGTGCAATAAGTCATTGTCCTTGAAAGTTAGACAAAGAGTTCTTGTATGTTACATAGAACCAGTTCTAACATACAGCTGCGAGTCCTGGACAATTAGTAAACAGGCGAAAATATCTCTGGAAGCCTTGGAGATGTGGTTTTATAGAAGAATGAGGAAAATTAATTGGACAGCCAAAAATAGCAATCAGGACGTTTTAAGGGAAATTGAATAGCAAAGACATCAGAAACATCATAAAGAGGCAGTCATCTGTTTTTGGCCATGTTATGAGAAGACAAAAAAATGGAACATATTGTGACAAACGAAAGATGTGCGGAACGAGAGATAGAGAAAGACAGCGTGAGAAGATTCTTGACAGTCTTGTGTCATGGCACGGAAGGGAGTCAACACATAAATTGATCCATGACGTCGGAGATCGTAATTTGTGGAGAGGCGTACGCCAGCTGTCAAGGCACTGTATGATGATGAGTTAGCTAGCTAGTTAGTTATTTGGGGAAGTTAGTTAACTGGTTATGTAGTTAGATAGTAAGTTAATTAGTTAGCTAGTTAGTTATTTGGAGAAGTTAATTAGCTTGCTAGCTAGCTAGTTAGTTAGCTAGTTAGTTATTTAGATAAGTTAATTATCTTGTTAGTTTGTTAGGTAAATTAGTTAGTTAGCTAGTAAGCAGGAAATGAAAGCTAGTTACTTAGTTACTTAGTTATTAAGTTAGTTACCTAGCGAGTTAATTAGTCAGCTAGCTAGTTAGTTGGATAGCTAACTAGTTAATTAGCTAGTTAGTCTGTTGGTGGCACGAGAGCGCCAGTCTGGTTGATTTCACGTTCCCTCCCCACAGTTGACGAAATGTCTGTCATCTTCTAAACTACGTCTAGTCAACACACACTGTCCATGGCGTCCCTTCACAGAACTGTCAGCGTTCCCGTGTGATCACATTCAGGGACACGAACAGAACCATGCTCGCTGAGACACTCACACAGTCCGGTGGTGCATGAATTAACGGTAGAAGGAAGAAACAGACATCTAGTAGATGACAAACTTGTCATGACCTCACAAAGCCAGATGTTGGACACACTACGGGACATTGATCAACCCGGTGTCTCTCATGGCTGTCCCTGGACAGGGTTGTCATCTGCCCAGACCTACCTCCAGACCCTTCAGCTAATGTCGGCCAGGTGTCAGACCGGCAGAATATCAGCTCTCCAAGGACTAGACGATCGCCCAGTGTATGCTCTCAGTATCGGGCGCTGCCCAGACTTTTCGCACCTTTGCTGCCATTCTGACAGACCAAATGTTTGGCCTCAGTTAAGTCAGGGCTTAGACATGAACCTGCTCGTCACAAAACAGTTTTATCAGCCTATGTTTGAAGCAGCATCTTGCCCTGGAGTTAGACCAGACTTGCGTGCCGTCTCCTCTACTTACAGCGGTTCCCAGAATGTTCATATAGATTCATACTATTCAGTATCTTCCCGGGACATGTGGGCTTCATGCCTGGGTAAACCGTACTCCAAGAACACAGCCAAAGCCAGAACAGACCAGAAGAAGCACCATGGAGTTCTGACAAAGCAGCTTTCTGTTACAAAATCCGAGCATGTCGCCACAAAACTGAATTCACATCAAGGCGATGTTACTGATGCAGGGAATATCACAGCAAGGACATCGCCACTTCTGCAAGTCAAATCTCTTTCCACGGAACACAGCAGAGCTCACACTTCATATTCTAGCAGACCTGTGCCACGAGACAAGAGCCACAGCGAAGTGGGGCTGCAGACCCCACTTGGCGAGAGTCTGTGCGAACGTAGGTCAGAAGAAACGATCTCACAAGAGTCAGAAGACACCGGGTTAAAGAGGCCCAGAAGCAGGTAGGACTTTTGTTTCATAAGGGTCAGGTAGGAGTTAACTGTACTAATACTAGATACTGAATGTAAGAATCGAGGTCACGACAGTGGGAACATCTTTGCACATACTATGTTCCTCTCTATAAAACACGTCACACACATCCATGCTGATAATTCCAGTAGTAGTTTGATTAAATGTCAGCCTGGCCTTTCCTATACTATCAGGGAATCGTCCAGACCTTTTACTCACTCCCTTCAGGGCCATTCTTTCGAGAGATGGAGACACCGTCAGCCCAAACTCTCCTCTCACTCAGAACATCACTGTTATCATATGGTCAGTTGTCTGCCTACAGGGGCACGAGCCGTCTCAGTACCCCACACACCTGTATGCGCCAGGTAGAACATTCATGATATGCCCGAGGTCTCCATCCTGTCGGATAGCCACCCCCACCCCCAACCTCCCCCACCACCTCCGGGACTATAGTAGACCGCTACAGCAATCGAAGGACTCCACATGGTCAGTGATACTGTGTGTTTGTGGTCAGTGATAGTGTGTGTTTGTGGACAGTGATAGTGTGTGTTTGTGGTCAGTGATACTGCGTGTTTGTGGACAGCGTTAGTGTGTGTTTGTGGTCAGTGATACTGCGTGTTTGTGGACAGCGATAGTGTGTGTTTCCAATAAGGCAACCAGTCAGCCAACCACCCATCTAATTGACCAATCAACCAACCACCCATCTAATTGACCAATCAGCCAACCACCCATCTAATTGATCAATCAGCCAACCACCCACTTAACTGATCAATCAGCCAACCACCCACCTAACTGATCAAACAGTCAACCAATTAGACACCCATCCAACTAACAACCAAGCAACCAGACAACGAACCAAAAAAAAAAACAAAAAAAAAAAACCAATCAATCAAGCAATCAGTCAACCCAGTAACCAGCCTGCCAGTCCAGCGACCAATAAACCAACCACTCGACTATAATTGGATTACGGTGAATGAGACAAAAGACAGGAAAGAGACGAGGTGCGACTGGCTTGTACTGCTCATTCAGTGATGTATGTGGTCCAGGAATGATAAAACACTATAGATACAATAATTTAGGCACTTCAGATTAGCAGTTCAGTATCAATCAATCCATCATGTGCCATAAGCGTACGCGGTCATATTTCGTCATAGCACTCGATCACTAGAGTCGTGGATCAGTTCCGTGTTTCTGTCTCGACTATGCCACGTGGCTAAGCCATCCAGGTATTTACTTCTCGGTCTTCCCCTTGGTCCTTCTCTTCGATCTTTCCAGTTGTCACCAAGTTCTCAAATTCATTTCTTTTTATAACAGCTTGTATGTATATATGGTTGATCATTAGTCTGTCGCCAGCTTGTGTGTGTGTATGTGTGTGTGTGTGTGTGCGTGTGTGTGCGCGCGCGTGCGCTCGAACGCGATTGTGGGTGTGTACCCGAGCCGCTGACACTCGTGTAGTCATACATGGGAAAGCTTTAAGAAAACTGCAGGCTTCCGGTGTAAATGATGAGCAAGACCAACTATCCGGGGTGGGCCACTTCTGTTCAGGGTGGAATGCAAACAATTACAATTAATCTATGTGATGCATTCGGCTTAAAATAGTAATTAATCAGGATTAACATATTATGTGAGTGGTCACGACAGCTCGTGCAAGACCTCACATGGCTGCAAAAATGGTGCCGACGGCATCGGCAACCTGTGGCCATCAACATTGCCGGAGGTGATATTCTGTCTGTGGCTGGCCGACTGTGACATTTGGTGTGCCACATCTGTTCACATCAGTTGTATTTAGTTTTTAGTTGTCTAATTAGTTGACTTAGTTGAGCTGTAAATAAAAAGATGTAAACTGCTACGAGAAAAAGAGTGTTGATGTGCTACACAGAACCTGTACTGTTGTATGAATGTGAAGCGTGGGCAAGACAATTAGCAGACAAGCTGAAAAACATCTGATGGCTGTGGAAATATTGTTTCTGGGGAAAATGCAAAAAATACTATGGAAAGACATAAAAACCAACGACCAAGTCCTACAAGAAACAAATGAAAATCATAAACTGATTAGAGAAATTAGACGTAGACAATCAAAATTTTGTGGACAAGTTAAGAGAAGAAATAAATTAGAGAACTTGGTGACAACTGGTAAGATCGAGGGGAAGAGAACAAGGGGAACATAGAGAAGTAAATACCTGGATGGCTTGACCAACGTAGCATGGTCGAGACAAGAACACTGAACTGATCCATGACTCTGGTGATCGAGTGAAATGGCGAATCATGACCGCCCACGCTTTCCGGCATGATGGATGGATGGATGGATGGAGTTGAGATGTGCATGAACCGATATCACAACACTCGAGACACTTCCACACTTGCTCCGTCGCCACCTGCAACAGCCAGCGAAGAGTCCCAATACGAATGGTCCCAGTAGCACTCTGATTATGTGTCCCTCTGCTGTCCTCGGAGTCCTAATTGTCGGCCAGATCCACTGGTCATTTCCTGCAGCACCATTACCTCCAGGTTGTGAGGATCTACCATTTCTTCTGTACCATCCACATGATCCCACAAGAACTCCCGACCACGTCTGCCTTATCAGGTACCTTTACCCCACCCAGCGTTGCAGACCCAGCCAATCTGTCCGTCTGCTCGTTTCCCGCCACACCAGCATGTCCGGGGAAACAATTCCAACAAATGCTCTCTTTTTTTAAATTTTAAATTCTGGTATTGAAGCCTGTCACTCTGCCCGAAGCAAGCCTGTCTTCAGCTTCCTCATCACACTTTGTGAGTTCGTTACAATCACGACACGCGTGAGCTGTTTATCCTCCAGCTAGCGGAACGCCGTCATGAATGCTTCCACCTCCATTCTCAGACTAGATGTTGTGGTATCATATGCTAGGCTCTCCTGCATCAAAATCCGTCTACCAAGCTTGGCCACGAGTAGTATACAATGTTGTATTTACTTCGTATTTGTGGTTTCAAACCACCGATAAATCGTTCTTTACAGGGTTATCCGGCCATCTTGTTTTGTCACAAAACTGGCCCTCCATTGACCCAGATATTTTGAACTTGGCGGGTATTTTTCTTAGTTCTGGGTGACTACTTCCGACTGACGTCCGGTTCCGGGGCGGGGCGGCGGTGGTGGGGCGGGTGGGGCGGACAATGAGACAAGCCCCGGTCATGTGGAATACTTATATAAGTAGACCAAATAGTTGCCGGGTTCGAGTCCCAGTGTGTGTTTGTGTGTGTGATCGACCTCCAGTCATATCGATCTCCTTCGATGAGGAGACCGGAGTCAGTATGACAGAAATTGATTTATTTCATCTCTCGAGCGAACCCGAGTAGGTCAAGTAATGACCGTCTTAATAAACTTTTACATGCTTCGACAGGTTTTCCTTACCCATGTATAACCTTTAACCGTTTGGTGAAAACCTGTTTTATGAATATTCTAATCGACCATAGAATTTTATTTAAAATTAAACCCAAAACTTAATTAAACCGTCTAAATTCTTTTATGTATAGTGGACCTATTAATTTCAATAAAAAAACTTTGAGTCTCCATTAAAATAAGCCATAAGTTCCCGAGATATACATTAAAATATACAATATTATTAAACCCCACAGTTATATCCCTTAATTATAAACGGATACCAAGGGGACAGTAATCGGTCCCTTGACTAAACCAGAATTGTCCCCCTTCTACACACTAACTTCCCCTGACCCCCAATCGTTACCTGCGCGCACAAGCTACAAGTGACGCTTCAAAGAACACGCCCCGCGAGAAAAATACAAGGGCTGACCAGCGACCGCGAGATTAAACGATACCGCTCATGTAGAACGCCTACGGAATTGTCAATTAACATGGACGGCCTTCAATGCTTATAGTAGATAGCGGTCAGAAGCTTGTGAAGGGAATATCTGTGGCGAAAAAATAAAAATATTCCTATCCGAAACCGTTATATATATTATTTGAAATATTAAATATAAATAGATATGTATGTATTTATGAATTTATTTATTTATTTAATTATATATGTATGTAATTCTATAGCTGTAGGTAAGTTGTCCCAGTGGCTATATATACGAACTTGCCTTGATGACATAGTCACGCGGGATATGTGTGCGCGTCTGTGTGTGTGTGTGTGTGTGCGTGCGCGCGTGTGGTCTATCAATTACAGGACATCACAGTCAGTCCCAACATCCGGTGGAGTGGTGTGCTTGCTGGCCATGCTTGCGGTTCTCATTTTGAATGAACGACAATCATGTCACGTGCGTATGCGTACGCGTATGTGTATATACATGCGTGTGTGCATGCGCGCACGCGTGTGCTATCAATTACAGGACATCACAGTCAACCTCAACATTCTGTGGAGTTTCGTGTGTGCTAAGCAAGTTTGCAATTGTCATTATATACGAACGACAGTCATGTCATGTGCGCTATCGTGCGCGTGTGTGTGTGCGTGCGCGCGCGGGTGTGCTATCAATTACACGACGTCGCATTCAGACCCATCATTCGGTGGAGTGGTGTGTTTGCTGGGTAAGATTACTGCTGTCTTATTGTGTCACAGAATGATGATAGTTTAGTGATTCCCAGATAAAATTAAATGTAACATTAATGGCAATATCGGAGAAGGGTTAACAATCGTGTCGTTCAATCTGAGAGAAGGATAAATGGAAGGTTAGTGACCGAATATAAAAATAGGATACCGTGTAAGGAGTCATTGACCAGCTCTGTCAACGGGAAAACGAACGGACAGAACGACGGGGGAAACTTCAACACCGGGCCAACAGCGGGAGACGGTGATCAAAGAATAGATCTCTTTGAGGTGCGACGAGCGATGAACGGAGGAACAGAAAGGAACGAGCAATTAACAATACGTGAATTCACAGACGTTTGATATGGTAACTTACGGCAAATTTGATTGCAGATCAAACAAACAACGAAGGATTGGACACTGAGTATAAATTGGTAGAAAAGTGGTTTTGTATTTAGTGTGCTACCAAACTGGACGGAAAGCTGGATTTATGTGTCCTGTAAATGAATAGAAATCCCCTCCCTTATAATGGGATAGAGTGCTTATGTGCGGATAAATTTCGATTCGGGGACTTACATTAATGTTATATATATAAGGTAACACTAATATTAGAGTAATATTAGCATAGGGAAATATGTGTTTGTGCTTAGGGTTTACTATTGCTTTCTATTTAGTGAATAGTTTAGACTTTAGTGAATTCTGCTGTTTATGTCAGAGTATTCTTTCGGAAGCTGTTCATTACGGCTGGAGAAAGACAATCACATAAACAGTAATATGAAGCAGACTTAAATCATCTGATTTAATGTTTATTACCCAAGTTCCACTACACAGCCTGACATATCAAAGAAGATAAACCAGTACATCTCTTGTACAGAGAAAGCCGTGTTGATAATAAAGGAAAGAACTGTCACTTTAATCAGTCACTTCACAGGTGCAGTGAAAATATGTCACTATAGCCAATTCAACCTAAACAGTCAATAAGATGGGGTGACATAACGAATGGCAAGAAATATGGTTTGGTGAAGTTCAGTGAAAGACCTTTATTCAAGCAGAGCAAATAGGCTAAAATATAGTGCAATTAGGTAATCACCTAAAAGAAACATTGAAGAACACAAGAACATTTAACATAGAAGTAGACATTTATATACAGTGATGATGTGTATTCAGTGGTGGACTATACTCCCTTCCAAAACAGGACATATCTGAACTTCAGTGACTTACCTTTATTGGATTATGTTTCTGATGATAAAACATTGACAATTGTTTTCCATAATTGGAGTAAGTCCAGACTCAAGCCGGAAAGGAGCATCCAGGGTGAGACCGTTTCAATTCTATGTGAATGTCTGATGTTTTGGCCGTTTGAATAGGCTAGAGAAACTACGAACACTAACGTCTACAAGTCCTATCTTGCACTCACATTAGCAGACACTAACAACTACAGATACACATTCAATACATACAACTGACATAGTTTTCAACAATAAACAGGTTATTAATTGTTGGAGGAAACTGTTGTCAGGGTATGTTATGAAGGAGAGAAAGAGAGAGAGAGAGAGAGAGAGAGAGAGAGAGAGAGAGAGAGAGAGAGAGAGAGAGAGAGTATGAAAGACGGAAGGGAGGGATGTAGACAAAAGTCATTCAATACTCCCAATAGTAGAAGCATATTAAAGATGTGCTTGTCGAGTCCACTTTCCTCCAGGGACGATTAGTCACATAAATGGTGGAGCGAGCGGGGTAGAACATAATACCTACATTAAAGGACAGGCATAACAGGGCGTATGCATAGAGGGGTACCTGCATATTGGCACAGGCATAGCGGAGTACCTGCATGTTGGGACATACTGATTGGAATAAATATAAGTATACATTGATGACTTTAAATGGAAGGACGTCCATTGGATATATGGTGCCATTTCATTTAGGTTAGTGACATTACATTAATGCTGGTGACTTTACAGTGAGAAAGTTCCAGACAGGGTGAATGTGGATAGGTGGTAAGACACATCACATACCTAGTCACACGGGCACACGTCTACATAAGTCTTTATCCTATATCTTCTCTATTGATGGAGAGATTGTTTGTATTGTATTGTGTGGTGTCATAGATAAAATATAATAGATAGACATAGAGAAATTGATATAGGTTATAATAGATTATCTGGTTATAGTGAGTACTTCTTTACTGCCTTGAGGTGTCTTTACTCAACTTGCTGACTTAACTGCTTTAACTATGGCCACTCCCAAAATAACTACCGCCGAACTGAGGGCAAACGGAGAGGAAATTGGTTTGTCTGGTTCGGACTTAACTGATTACATACAGGAAAGGGAGCGAGAATTTCGCCAGGCGGAGAGGGAAGATCGAAAGGCCCAGTTGGAAGCAGAAAGGGAAGATCGAAAAGCCCAGTTGGATGCAGAAGAAGCCACAAAGATCAGAGAACATGAATACCGCATGAAAGAGCTAGAACTCAAGACACAAACTAAGGGAGAAATAGATGGAGTGGAAGGAAGTTCTTCTTCACCTGGTGCAACCCACATGAGTGGACATGGGTACCATGCCATGAAGTTTCCCTTAGCTGTCTATGATCAGTCTAAGGAACGCTTTGACCAGTACGCGTCTCGCTTTGAAGCAATATCAGTCGCTATGGGGCTGGATAGGAACAGATGGGCTGTTAAATTATCCCAGGGATTAATAGGTTCGGGATTCGAGGTGTACACACGCTTACCACCAGGACAGGAAAATAATTTCGAGGAATTAAAAGCCGCTTTGATGAAGCATTTTGACATCACAGCACAAACGTATAGGAAGAAGTTTAGATCGTCTAGACGAGAGCCGGGAGAGCTATTCGCCGCCTACAGTTTAAGGCTTAAATCATATCTCCAAAAATGGATGGACTTGGCAGAGTTCAAGCGGACTATGAGAGTCTGGAAGAAATGATGGTGGTCGAACAGATGTGACAGCAAATGTCAGAACCACTGAAGACATTTTTAGGAGAACAAGGGGCGGAACGGCTGGATGTTGTGAATAAGCTGGCGGAACGATTCGTAGAGGTATATGGGGAGACTGAGGAACTAAGTACACAAACCAAAGGTCAGGAGAAACAAGAGAAAAAGAAACCTAAAAACTGGGAAGGAGAAAAAGTGGAACCTTATATAAAGACGTCAACGGAGAGTTCTGAGAAGGTGAAGGAAGGAAACCATAACACCTAGAATTCTCCAGCTAAACGACCGTGGTCCGAGAAGTGGTGTTCATTCTGCAAGGTACCCTCTCATAACACGAAGGACTGCAGATCGAAACCTAAAAGTTCTTACTTCGCAGCATGCAAAGTGATTCCTACGACGGTGATCACAGACAAGGCTGAGGTCGGCGAAGGAGCTAGGAACAAAAAGGACACACGAAAACCTAGGAAGGGAACATGGTGCACACACTGCCGGTCGAAAACACATAATAATGTGGACTGCAGATGCAAGGCAGAAGACGCCAATTGCATAACCAACCTCGAGGAATCAAAAGAGGAAGGCAAGGAAACGGTCAAGGAGATGGAAGACACTCCGGACCAGGAGAGGCCACCTGTGGTCGAACTGATTGAAGTCAATGGCCAGCAGGTTGTTTGTCTCTACGATACCGGTTTGGATGGGGAAGCTGTGATATACGCCAGCTTGGTACGCCCAGACCAACTTACAGGGGAGACCATAGAAATACAGCCGGCAATGAGGAGTGCGGTTACCATGACGCTGCCAATCGCCAAGGTGGAGATTAAATCCAGGTACGTCACGGGCATTATTCCAGCGGTTGTATTATCTGACTCCTTATTTCCCATGATCATTGGCACGAAATATGTCTTTTTGGGGATTCCCAAACAGCCAGCCCACAGGGGAGCAGTTGCCAGTGGATCTCAAGGGAAGGGAAAAAAGGCAGAGACACTATGCGACAACTCAGTGATAGGAGAATTGCATACTGCCCAGAGGAAGGACACTACGTTGCGTCCCTGCTACAGGAAGCTGCAAAGAAATTCTGAGCCACCAGAACGGGGACAGTACTTTCTGAAGAATCGACTACTCTATCGGAGAGCTGGGAGGGGAGACAATCTGCACGAGCAGTGGGTGGTTCCAGAGGCCCACCGTCCTCACATTCTTCAGAGTGGACACATCATAGGCGTGAATCGACATATGGGTGTCAGAGAAACATTGCAGCAGATTTCCGGCCATTATTGCTGGCCAGGAATGACCGGAGATGTATGCCGGTTAGTGAAGTCTTGTTCAGAGTGCCAGAAAGCACCATCCAACAAGCGAATTAAGAGGAAACTAGCTCTTAAGGTGGAAGACAAAGTGGAAGTATGGGGTCCAGAAGAGATTAATATACTACAAGTAGGATGGAAAGGACCTTATCCTGTGGAAAAGGTTGTGTCCAAGAACATCTACAAAATCCGGATCGGGGAAGAGAAGAAAAATCTCCCTAGACATCTCATTAGGAAATATGAGGAGAGATCCGAGAGTAAAGCTTCGCACTTTATGGTGATGGCAGCCATTGGGACAAAGGTTACCAGTCCAGACGAAGACCAGAGATTGCCAGTACAACATAGGAGGGCCTATGGGACAGTACGTGATAGGTCAGATTTACCCAACGAAAGGAGGAGGGAAATCACACGTCAGGGAAAGGACAAGAGTGAAACCTTCAATAGTAACCAAGTTCAGAAGGGGTGGGTAACGGCGGGAAAGGCGAGAAATACCCAGGACTCCAACCGAAGATTGGCTGACCAGATCCCATATCGTCCAAGATGGTCCTGGAAGCAAAAGTCCAGGAGGTTTGGGAAAGACGACTCGGTCCAACGCGGACGAGGTGGAACATCCCCAGAGGCAAAGCCGGGGGAAACCAAGAGGACATGGAAGCAGTGTTACAATCAGGATGGGACAATCCGTCTGTATTGTGAGCCGTCGCTGACGCAAGTCGAGAGAAAGTCGACCAGACGTACAGGAGCGATGAGCCAACACTAGTTTCAGTCATGAGTAGTATGGTAGGGTGCCTATGAGGTCGCCTACTGGATGAGGAGGTGAGCCATGTGAGGATCCAAACATATCATCAACACGTGATGTTCATAGCTACTTCGCAGAAGCTCAACGCACGGTGGATGTGATGGACGTTGTTGCTGCAACAGGAATTCACAGTGGAATACATCCCGGGTAAGGATAATGTAGGAGCGGATTTCTTATCTAGACATCCAACTTCAGAGGAAGAGGAATAGGTTGGTGGATCATAGGAATCAAAACTACATTGAAGAAGAGTCGACGCGGTCAACTCTCTTAAGAGGGGGCCTTTGTCACAGAATGATGATAGTTTAGTGATTCCCAGATAAAATTAAATGTAACATTAATGGCAATATAGGAGAAGGGTTAACAATCGTGTCGTTCAATCTGAGAGAAGGATAAATTCAAGGTTAGTGACCGAATATAAAAATAGGATACCGTGTAAGGAGTCATTGACCAGCTCTGTCAACGGGAAAACGAACGGACAGAACGACGGGGGAAACTTCAACACCAGACCAACAGCGGGAGACGGTGATCAAAGAATAGATCTCTTTGAGGTGCGACGAGCGATGAACGGAGGAACAGAAAGGAACGAGCAATTAACAATACGTGAATTCACAGACGTTTGATATGGTAACTTACGGCAAATTTGATTGCAGATCAAACAAACAACGAAGGATTGGACACTGAGTATAAATTGGTAGAAAAGTGGTTTTGTATTTAGTGTGCTACCAAACTGGACGGAAAGCTGGATTTATGTGTCCTGTAAATGAATAGAAATCCCCTCCCTTATAATGGGATAGAGTGCTTATGTGCGGATAAATTTCGATTCGGGGACTTACATTAATTCTATATATATAAGGTAACACTAGTATTAGAGTAATATTAGCATAGGGAAATATGTGTTTGTGCTTAGGGTTTACTATTGCTTTCTATTTAGTGAATAGTTTAGACTTTAGTGAATTCTGCTGTTTATGTCAGAGTATTCTTTCGGAAGCTGTTCATTACGGCTGGAGAAAGACAATCACATAAACAGTAATATGAAGCAGACTTAAATCATCTGATTTAATGTTTATTACCCAGATTCCACTACACAGCCTGACATATCAAAGAAGATAAACCAGTACATCTCTTGTACAGAGAAAGCCGTGTTGATAATAAAGGAAAGAACTGTCACTTTAATCAGTCACTTCACAGGTGCAGTGAAAATATGTCACTATAGCCAATTCAACCTAAACAGTCAATAAGAGGGGGTGACATAACGAATGGCAAGAAATATGTTTTGGTGAAGTTCAGTGAAAGACCTTTATTCAAGCAGAGCAAATAGGCTAAAATATAGTGCAATTAGGTAATCACCTAAAAGAAACATTGAAGAACACAAGAACATTTAACATAGAAATAGACATTTATATACAGTGATGATGTGTATTCAGTGGTGGACTATACTCCCTTCCAAAACAGGACATATCTGAACTTCAGTGACTTACCTTTATTGGATTATGTTTCTGATGATAAAACATTGACAATTGTTTTCCATAATTGGAGTAAGTCCAGACTCAAGCCGGAAAGGAGCATCCAGGGTGAGACCGTTTCAATTCTATGTGAATGTCTGATGTTTTGGCCGTTTGAATAGGCTAGAGAAACTACGAAGACTAACGTCTACAAGTCCTATCTTGCACTCACATTAGCAGACACTAACCACTACAGATACACATTCAATACATACAACTGACATAGTTTTCAACAATAAACAGGTTATTAATTGTTGGAGGAAACTGTTGTCAGGGTATGTTATGAAGGAGAGAGAGAGAGAGAGAGAGAGAGAGAGAGAGAGAGAGAGAGAGAGAGAGAGAGAGAGAGAGAGAGAGAGAGAGAGAGAGATAGTGTATGAAAGACGGAAGGGAGGAGTGTAGACAAAAGTCATTCAATACTCCCAATAGTAGAAGGATATTAAAGATGTGCTTGTCGAGTCCACTTTCCTCCAGGGACGATAAGCGACATATTGAACGAACGGTAGTCATGGCACATGCGCGTCTGTGTGTGTGTGTGTGTGTGTGTGTGTGTGTGTGTGCTTTCAATTACAGGACGTTGCAGTCAACCTCAGTATTCTACGAAGTGTCTGACCTCCGGGGGCAAGTTTTGCAATTGTCATTATATACGAACGACAGTCAGGTCGTGTGCGCTAGCGCGCGCGTGTGTGTATGTACAAGCATGTGTGCGTGCGCGCGCGCGGGTGTGCTATCAATTATAGGACGTCGCATTCAGACCCATCATTCAGTGGAGTGGTGTGTTTGCTGGGTAAGATTGCTGCTGTCTTATTGAACGACCAAAAGCTATGCCTTGTACTATAGCTGTGAGCGTGTGTATGTGTGTGGGTGTGCGTGCGTGTGTGCTATCAATTACAGGACGGCGCAGTCAACCCCAACATTCTATGGAGTGGTGTGCTTGCTGGGTAAGATTGCTGCTGTCTTATTGAACGAACGGCAGTCATGTCACATGCGTAGGCGTGCTTGTATGTACAGGCGTGTGTGTGCGCTATCAGTTACAGGACGTCGTATGCAACCCCAACATTGATTGGTTGGTCGTGTGCCACCATGCTTTACCGTGTCACAGCATGACCAAAGATAGGTCTTGTACTATACCTGTGTGTCTATATTTTACATAGCACAATTAAGCTGTAAGGCAAGCCATTTACAGGACCTTGCACTCAGCCCTAACATTGATTGGTTGGTCGTGTGCTATCATGATTCGCCGTGTCACCTCACGACCAAAACTATACCTTGTACTATAGTTGTGTCTGGCTATTACATACTGCAGTAAAGTTTTAACGCATTGCATTTACGTTGCAATCAGTCCCAGCATTCATCCTTCTTGGACAAGCTTGCCGTTGTCATTCTGAACGACCGACAACCATGATCTTCTGCGGTCTCTGTCAGCAGGATTACCATCATCACCATCAGCCAGCACCACCACCAAAATCATTATCATCATCATCAACAGCAGCATCGTCATCAGCTGAAGGTGACCGATCGGGTGACTCATCACAGGGCTATGTCGGCGGAGTGGACGTACGTGAACGTGTTCAGACATGTCTTTAGGGAAAACTGGAAGATAACTCAGAGGGTACTGACAGTATAACGATACAGCTGAGCAAATATGACGATGCTTGCGGTCATATGTCTAAGGTATAGAATCGAAACACGTGACTAAAACCGATTAAAGATGGCGTCGCACTCGATCACATGTGTAAGTGTACATACGCGTGACTAAAACCGTTCAAAAAATGTCGCTGTACCTGGTCTCGTGTCTTATGGGATACATCCTAAACACGTGACTAATGGTCAAAGACGGAGCCGCATCCGGTCACATGACCAGAGAATATACTGCTGAGTCAGGAGTCTTCACCAACAGATATCGTGTATATAACACCCACCATTCGCCGTCTAGATGTCCCGGTCTCAGTGAACATCGTTCAGGTCACAATGTGCCAAGTCTATAATAGTAAGATGGGGTTTTTGATAAGTCTTTCACATTTTCGGTGTGGTTCTCCAAGTAGGCATACAGTTAACCTGTCAATACTAGTATAATAAAGAGATATATGATGCTAATCACATATAACTGGAGTATGTACTCTGCTGGCTGCGACACCTATCAACACATGCACATGGCTGATCCAGCAACTCTGCATACAGAAAGTAGTGTCCTTAGGACCGGCAATGTCCCACAAGGAGCGCCTCGACCACTGATTTTTGCATTTGCCAATAGCAACTAATGATACAACCGAGACACGAGTGTAATGACCCAGTAGGTCAAAAACAGTGGTAATGGAAGAAACCATCGTGGAAACTAACACACAAAATACCCCAGAGGGGGAAAGAAATTTGTTCTGGTGCATGTGTGGTCGGCGAGTGCCACGACTAGAGATTGTCTGCTTCTGTCAACTGGTCGCTATATACACAGTCATTGGCGTATCACTATTCAATCTGTCTCGAGACAGCGTCGACACAGTCGAGGGCAAGTTGTGGATAGCTCTTCTAAGCAGCTGTCTGGGTTACATGCTACCAAACCCTAAAATATGAGCTTCTACCTGATATTACCGAGTAATGCGTCGCCGAACATGTTTCCCAAGAACACACCGGGTCACTATTTCGTCAAGTTACCGCAGACTATTGAGGTGAGTCAACATTTCGAAGTGGGTCTGGCCGAAATTCAGTTCCCAACTACTACTGCAATGTGCTAGAGAATGAAGTATGGTTAAGATACATACCACCAAACGGTAGAGTGATAAGAAAGGCGTGTCCCTCGGGCCTGTACAGTTCACCAGACGCGTTTATAACTGCCCTGAATCGCCTAATGAAAGATCGGAAGGTGGACGAGCAGCTCTGTGTTCTATTCCATTTCGACAATACATCAAAGAAAGTCATCGTGAAAATACTCGAACCCGGGGCCACTATTACATTTAGTGAGAAGTTGCAAGAGATACTAGATACAATTGAAGGTGAAGGGGCGATAGACCTGAATTCCGACCTACAAAATGTCTACGTATACTGCGATCTCATTGCGGCGAGACCAGTCGGAGATGTCCTGGTCCCACTACTAAGGACGGTTCCTATCATGAATCAGCACTCGACCTCAGTGTTTCGCGCCTACGACAATCCTCATTACATACCGCTGAGTCGTTACTTCTTCGACACGGTGGAAATACTTCTAACCACTGATACGGGTACAAAGGTCGCATTCACTATAGGAACTTCAGTGCTGACGTTACATTTTCGAGTTCGGAAGAGATCAGACCTAGAATAACGGTAAAATACGGGGCGCTACGTCGAAACCACAGACTGTCCGAAGACATGATGTGCCCGATACTCAGATGATTGATGCCTCGGTTATCTACAAGACTCAGATATCAGCCCACCAATCAGGAGACCAGTTTTATGACTACAGGCTAAGTGACCTATACATACCTGACTACCAGCCGGAAAAACCAACCTACTCAGACAGTGGTGTGAAGAAACCCAGAAACAACATACAGTGTGTATAGCTCTGTATGTGAAAATAAAATGATGTGATGATACTATGTAAACCACCTCATATCACATCATCCATTTCGTATAATGGCATTATGCATTTTTATTCTTGAAAAATGTACTGAAATACTGTAAAATGTACTGAACTACTGTAAAATAAACAGGTCTATATTATAATTATGTCTTGGTTGTTGAATTTTTTTTATTTTTTTTAAGTGTTTACGGTGTATATAGTTGTCATGTGATGAGAGACTGAAGGGCAAAAATGTTGGTCAAGTAATACAATTTGTTAGCCAAAAGAGAAAAATTTTTGACTACAGTTTCAACCATATTTATAAAACACTCACCCAATCTTATGAAAAGTAGGCAAATTTGTTAACCAAATGTGAAAAAGTTAGTCGAATTTCAAACCAAACTTATAAAAATCTCAGTCAAAACATGAAAAGTAGGAAAATTTGTTAACCAAACGTGAAAAGTTTGGCCAACTGTCACCCAAACTTATGAAAAGTGGGAAATTTTGTTGTCCAGCGGTGAAAAGTTTGACCAAATTTCACCCAAACTTATGAAAAGTAGGAAACTTTGTTAACCAAATGGCAAAAATCTTGGCCAAGTAAGAAAATGTGTTAACCAAATGTGAAAAGATTAACCAAATTTCAAACCAAACTTATAAAAATCGCAGTCAAACATATGAAAAGTAGGAAAATTTGTTAACCAAACATGAAAAGTTTGGCCAACTTTCACCCAAACTTATGAAAAGTGGGAGATTTTGTTGTCCAGATGTGAAAAGTTTGAACAAAGCTCACCCAAACTTATGAAAAGTAGGAAACTTTGCTAACCAAAGGTGAACAGGTTAGCCGAATTTCAAACCAAACTTACAAAAATCTCAGTCAAACATATGAAAAGTAGGAAATTTGTTAACCAATCGTGAAACGTTTGGTCAACTTTCACCCAAACTTATGAAAAGTGGGAAGTTTTGTTGTCCAGATGTGAAAAGTTTGACCAAATTTTCACCCAAATTTATGAAAACTAGGAAACTTTGTTAACAAAATGGTAAAATTCTTGGCCAAGTAAGAAAATGTGTTAACCAAATGTGAAAAGTTTAGCCAAATTTCAAACCATACTTATAAAAATCTCAGTCAAACATATGAAAAGTAGGAAAATTTGTTAACCAAACGTGAAAAGTTTGGCCAACTGTCACCCAAACTTATAAAATGTGGGAAATTTTGTTGTCCAGATGTGAAAAGTTTGACCAAATCTCAACCAAACTCATAAAAGTAGGAAACTTTGTTAACCAAATGGCAAAAAAAAAAAAAACTTGGTCAAGTAAGAAAAGGTGTTGACCAAACGTGAAAAGTTTGGCCAAATTTCACCCAAACTTATGAAAAGTGGGAAATTTTGTTGTCCAGATTTGAAAAGTTTGACCAAATATCACCCAAACTCATAAAAAGTAGGAAACTTTGTTAACCAAATGTGAAAAGTTTGGCTAAAGTTCATTGAAACTTATAAAAAGTAGGAAATTTTGTTAACAAAACAGGAACAATTGAAGCCAAATTTCAGCCAAAACTTATAAAAAGTAGGACAATTCCTTAACCAAAGGGTCTGCCCAGTTGGCAAACAACAGTTGTATTTCAGAAAATTAAATGTATCTCATGTAATAAGTCACTATGGTTGAATGAACAAATAAAATCTCCACAATTAAATTGTACAAAAATTAACAAATAAATTTCTACATGAAACATTCAAATTGGGAACATAAAAGAGAAATTTAGCGCACACGACCTGACTGTCGTTCGTATATAATGAAAATTGCAAAACTTGCCCCCGGAGGTCAGACACTCCGTAGAATACTGAGGTTGACTGCAACGTCCTGTAATTGAAAGCACACACACACACACACACACACACACACACACACACACACACACACACACACACACACAGAGACGCGCACGTGCCATGACTACCGTTCGTTCAATAAGACAGCAGTAATCTTACCCAGCAAACACACCACTCCACCGCATGATGGGTCTGAATGCGACGTCGTGTAATTGATAGCTCACCCGTGCGCGCGCACGCACACACACACGCGCGCGCTAGCGCACATGACATGACTGTCGTTCGTATATAATGACAATTACAAACTTGCTTAGCACACACGAAACTCCACAGAATGTTGAGGTTGACTGTGATGTCCTGTAATTGATAGCACACGCGTGCGCGCATGCACACACGCATGCATATACACATACGCGTACGCATACGCACGTGACATGATTGTCGTTCATTCAAAATGAGAATCACAAACATGGCCAGCAAGCACACCACTCCACCGAATGTTGGGACTGACTGTGATGTCCTGTAATTGATAGGCCACACGCGCGCACGCACGCACGCACACACACACACACACACAGACGCGCACACATATCCCGCGTGACTAAGTCATCAAGGCAAGTACGTATATATAGCCACTGGGACAACTTACCTACAGCTATAGAATTACATACATATATAATTAAATAAATAAATTCATAAATACATCCATATCTATTTATATTTAATATTTCAAATAATATATATAACGGTTTCGGATAGGAATATTTTTATTTTTTCGCCACAGATATTCCCTTCACAAGCTTCTGACCGCTATCTACAATAAGCATTGAAGGCCGTCCATGTTAATTGACAATTCCGTAGGCGTTCTACATGAGCGGTATCGTTTAATCTCGCGGTCGCTGGTCAGCCCTTGTATTTTTTCTCGCGGGGCGTGTTCGTTGAAGCGTCACTTGTTGCTTGTGCGCGCAGGTAACGATTGGGGGTCAGGGGAAGTTAGTGTGTAGAAGGGGGACAATTCTGGTTTAGTCAAGGGACCGATTACTGTCCCCTTGGCATCCGTTTATAATTAAGGGATATAACTGTGGGGTTTAATAATATTGTATATTTTAATGTATATCTCGGGAACTTATGGCTTATTTTAATGGAGACTCGACATTTTTTTTATTGAAATTAATATGGTCCACAATACATACTAGAATTTAGACGGTTTAATTAAGTTTTGGGTTTAATTTTAAATAAAATCTATGGTCGATTAGAATATTCATAAAACAGATTTTCACCAAACGGTTAAAGGTTATACATGGGTAAGGAAAACCTGTCGAAGCATGTAAAAGTTTATTAAGACAGTCATTACTTGACCTACTCGGGTTCGTTCAAGAGATGAAATAAATCAATTTCTGTCATACTGACTTCGGTCTCCTCATCGAAGGAGATCGATATGACTGGAGGTCGATCACACACACAAACACACACTGGGACTCGAACCCGGCAACTATTTGGTCTACTTATATACGTATTCCACATGACCGGGGCTTGTCTCATTGTCCGCCCCACCACCGCCGCCACCCGCCCCCTCGCCGCCACCACCTGCCGCCGCCACCGCCGCCCCGCCCCGGAACCGGAAGTCAGTCGGAAGTAGTCATTACGACAACCAGAAGTAGTCACTCAGAACCAAGAAAAACACCCGCCAAGTTCAAAATATCTGGGTCAATGGAGGGTCGGTTTTGTGACAAAACAAGATGGCCGGATAACCCTGTAAAGAACGATTTATCGGTGGTTTGAAACCACAAATACGAAGTAAATACAACATTGTATACTACTGCCACGAATCATTAGGCACACCTGTTACCTCTTAACAAAGAGCCATCCGTGTAGATGATTACATCGCTTGGGCGCAAATTGTCGTTGATCAGTTGCTGCACCTCCCATTAAGTGCAGCTTGTCGGTTAATCCCTACATCCCTGATACAGTGTTATTATGACCCTATACAGGTGTGACAGAGAGAAAAGAGGAGGAAGAAGAGGAGGAAGTGAGGAGAGAGAGAGAGAAGAGAAAGAAGGTGATAATGAGGGAATTGATTGAAGTAGTGTGAAGCCTAAAAGTTCGTTCCTCAGTCGAACTCTGCCTACAACGCACTATCTTTGATAATAAGGAAAGAGGGGGAGAGAGAGAGAAGAAGAAAGAGGATGAGAGTAAGGGATACGACATATTTAGGTTCATGTCTCCGCGTGAGAACAATAGTTAATTATACTATTGCACCATCAATGTCTCGTGGTGTATGTTATCAGGTTATAGAAGAGATGTACAGCCCACCTCACAATGTCTCTAAACTACTCTAATCTACACAATCTCAGACTGACAAGTCGAAATAAAAGGCAACTCAAACATATATTTATTTCCTTCTGAACAGTAACAGAGTGACAATCTACAACATAATCGCATCGAGTAACCAGTACATACATTGCAGACACATAATGCTTAACCAACTCTAATAATACAATGCTGCATAACCTCACAAGGGAGAGATAGATAGTATAAGTCTATGCAACTGGATGTTAGGGGAATGCCACCTATGACCGCCTATTAATCGCATCGAGCAAAGAACTAAAGCTAGGATTTCCACCGGCCTTTTGTCTATCTCGCAGTAACCGTTCTGCAGGCCTATAAGTGGCCCATTTACTTAGTCAGAATACCCAGGGGTCATTTTGTTCAGATGAATATCTGTTTATTCAGATATGCCCGGTATGCTTGGGTATCTCCAGTTTACCCAGGCAATGCCTGAAACATTATAAAACAATACCCGTGAGTTTTATGTCAAAATAAACTTTAGTCTTTCACTACCTACAAAGTCCTTAACATCTATCGCTTCTTTATCTATACTAGTATTAGTATATCTTAGCCATAACATAAATTAAGAACAGTATTGTAAACACAGCAATCTATCGCCTACATATATTTAACTAACATTATTATCGCCTATTTCCCGACGCGCCGCCCACAGCCAACATTAAGTATTTAACCATTTACCCGGATTTCGTGTAGATTTGAACTCGCTGCCTGTACCACGCAAGGCCAGCCTTTCGCCACCTTAGCTACACAGCAGCAGAAGCGCGACCTCCTTTCACCCCTGTCTAGTCGGACAAAAGACACGCATTCTTTTTCCATACCGCTTCTTCCCCGGCGGGTATTGTCCTCCGTTCTCATTGTTTGGGTTGACCGAGTGATCGCTAGCGCCTTCATACTTTCCTCTGTCCGTTTACTGTGTTTGGTCGCCGTGTTTATATTCTTGTAGTACGTTTTTCGTTCCGTAATTACATGTTGCACTCGCCTAGTTCTCATTAATCTTGTAGTCTAATTGCTTAGTTTACATGCACAAATATAGTTTATCTACACTCTGCTAATCTAACCGATTAATTTGACTCCCATCACCCTATTTCAGCCATTTAGATATAGGTCATTCGCAGGACGTCGCATTCAATCCTGATCCTTTGCCGGGTGTTCGTGATTTCTTAGCACGTTAACCTACGGTAGTTTGCTATAGCTCTCTAAACTAAGATACCTGATTATCATATACAACTATACTAATTAGGTCTAAGTCTTACGTCAACTTACATTCTTCTGCCGTCCCGTTGTCCTTCTGGGTTTCATTTGTCTATGCCCCATCAATCGCTTGTCGTGGATCCCACTTGACCTTTCCGTTCTATCTGACTTTTAGTCTTCTGCGTGGTTCCAACCGCAGTGTCTCTGGCTATTGTCGTCCTATCTGACGTTTAGCCATCTACTGCAACTAACGAGCGGTCTCCTTAGCTGGCGGTCCTCTTAACTCAAGTGGCTTTCTTGCACTTTAGCGACCCTCGGATTCTGCGTGTCTTTCCCTTCTTTGGCTTATCTGCCTTGGGTAGGTTCCGTTCACAGATCCTTAGTCGTTCTCACTCCTATCAGTGATTCAGACGAGTTCTAGCATGGGCGCTTGTTCGTCTTCCTTCACTTCCTCCTCCTCCAGATACTATACAGACTTGGGCACGGATTAGCCACAATTTCTGAAGTCCTGTTACTATGTTTATTGGGCTGCCCCAAGAGGGCCCAGGCCCCCGCCGCTCCCGGAGTCCACTCTCGACTGACCAACTCTCTCCTGTTCAACCCTCCAAACTGACTGGATCCTAAAGTATATATCGTTTCTCGAGTTGGCGCCTTTCTTGAATCACGTGACGTCGCTGACCCCTGTCATGAAGAACTACCCAATCGGCATTTAGCTGTGCCGCATAATTAATTCTCCTTAATCCGCTTTATTCTAGATCCCTTGACACCACTAGGTTATAGTTTGAGTTTAAGGACCTATTCTTGCCGCCTTTGCCTGTTTTGGGTCATTGGGCGTGTCCGTTCCCATATATCTAGCCCCATCCGTTGTATTTCTTGCCCATTTGACAGTTCCTATGCTAAGTTTGGCTTCATGTTTCCTGAATTTCTTATTTCACTAACAACGAAAGGTAAACCGGCGGTTAGCGGGCCGTGTCCAAGTCAGCGCCCGGCCACTGACAAATTTTGAACTTATACTGGTCGGTGAACTTTCTGTTTCAAAAATATTCCAGTTAATGTCCTCCGATAAACTTAGGCGGTAGGTGAAAAGCCATTTTCCAAACCGTCTCACAGGTCTGAAATTTTCAGTTTTCCAGTTTAAAAAAAAAAAAAAAACTTTTTGTTTTAAAGTGACCTCAAATGTCGATTATTTCAAGCAATGACATTTCGATCTATCAAATTTTTGGTAAACTGTGGACTTCCATATTTGGCCATTCAAATAAATTTAAGTATGTCTTCTGATTCTTTCTGGCTTACAATTCTTGCCCAGGCAATGTAATCATCTACTCAGATAGCTATGTGCTAAGAGGTAAAATAAGTGCCTGGAGTTTATAGACAGGTTACTTACTGGACGGTGTGTAGTACAGGAGAGCCTGGCATATGATACCACAATATCTAGTCTGTTAATAGAAGTAGAGGCGGCCACTGCAGCATTCTGCGAGCTGAAAGATAAACAGCACACACACGCCGTGATTGTAACATAGAGGACAAACAGCACACAAATGCCACGATTGTAACCTAGAGGACAGACAGCACACAAATGCCACGATTGTAACCTAGAGGACAGACAGCACACACATGTCGTGATTGTAACCTAGAGGACAAACAGCACACAAATGCCACGATTGTAACCTAGAGGACAGACAGCACACACATGTCGTGATTGTAACCTATAGGACAAACAGCACACAAATGCCACGATTGTAACCTAGAGGACAAACAGCACACAAATGCCACGATTCTAACCTAGAGGATAAACAGCACACAAATGCCACGATTGTAACCTAGAGGACAAACAGCACACAAATGCCACGATTGTAACCTAGAGGACAGACAGCACACACATGTCGTGATTGTAACCTAGAGGACAAACAGCACACAAATGCCATGATTGTAACCTAGAGGACAAACAGCACACAAATGTAATGATTGTAACCTAGAGGACAGACAGCACACAAATGCCACGATTGTAACCTAGAGGAAAAACAGCACACAAATGCCATGATTGTATCCCGGAGGACAGACAGCACACAAATGTCGTGATTGTAACCTAGAGGACAGACAGCACACACATGTCGTGATTGTAACCTAGAGGACAAACAGCACACAAGTGCCACGATTGTAACCTAGAGGACAGACAGCACACAAATGCCACGATTGTAACCTAGAGGACAAACAGCACACAAATGCCACGATTGTAACTTAGAGGACAGACAGCACACACATGTCGTGATTGTAACCTAGAGGACAAACAGCACACAAATGCCATGATTGTAACCTAGAGGACAAACAGCACACAAATGTAATGATTGTAACCTAGAGGACAAACAGCACACAAATGCCACGATTGTAACCTAGAGGACAGACAGCACACACATGTCGTGATTGTAACCTAGAGGACAGACAGCACACAAATGCCACGATTGTAACCTAGAGGACAAACAGCACACAAATGTCGTTATTGTAACCTAGAGGACAAACAGCACACAAATGCCACGATTGTAACCTAGAGGACAAACAGCACACACATGTCGTGATTGTATCCTGGAGTACAAACAGCACACACATGTCGTGATTGTAACCTGGAGGACAAACATGATACACATGTCGTGATTGTATCCTGGAGGACAAACAGCACACACATGTCGTGATTGTATCCTGGAGGACAAACATGATACACATGTCGTGATTGTTACCTGGAGGACAAACAGTACACACATGTCGTGATTGTAACCTAGAGGACAAACAACACACATGTCGTGATTGTAATCTGGAGTACAAACAGCACACGCATGTCGTGATTGTAATCTGGAGGACAAACAGCACACACATGTAGTGATTATATCCTGGAGGACAAACAGCACACACATGTCGTGATTGTAATCTGGAGGACAAACAGCACACATATGTCGTGATTATATCCTGGAGGACTAACAGCACACACATGTCGTGAGTGTAACCTGGAGGACAAACAGCACTCACATGTCGTGATTGTAATCTGGAGGACAAACAGCACACACATGTCGTGATTGTATCCTGGAGGACAAACAGCACATACATGTCGTGATTGTATCCTGGAGGACAAACAGCACACACATGTCGTGATTGTATCCTGGAGGGCAAACATGATACACATGTCGTGATTGTATCCTGGAAGACAAACAGCACACACATGTCGTGATTGTATCCTGGAGGACAAACATGATACACATGTCGTGATTGTTACCAGGAGGACAAACAGCACACACATGTCGTGATTGTATCATGGAGGACAAACATGATACACACGTCTAGATTGTTACCAGGAGGACAAACAGCACACACATGTCGTGGTTGTATCATGGAGGACAAACATGATACACACGTCTAGATTGTTACCAGGAGTACAAACAGCACACACATGTCGTGATTGTAACCTGGAGGACAAACAGCACACACATGTCGTGATTGTTACCTGGAGGACAAACAGCACACAGATGCCGTGATTGTAACCTGGAGGACAAACAGCACACAGATGCCGTGATTGTAACCTGGAGGACAAACAGCACACACATGACGTGATTGTTACCTGGAGGACAAACAGCACACAGATGCCGTGATTGTAACCTGGAGGACAAACAGCACACAGATGCCGTGATTGTAACCTGGAGGACAAACAGCACACACATGCCGTGATTGTAACCTGGAGGACAAACAGCACACAGATGCCGTGATTGTAACCTGGAGGACAAACAATACACACATGTCGGTATTGTAAAGGACTCATAGAGCACACACATGTCGGTATTGTAAAGGACTCATAGAGTACACATACCGTGATTGTAAAGAACTCATAGAACACACACATACCGTGATTGTAAAGAACTCATAGAACACACACATACCGTGATTGTAAGGAACTCATAGAACACACACATACCGTGATTGTAAGGAACTCATAGAACACACACATACCGTGATTGTAAAGGACTCATAGAGCACACACATATCGTGATTGTAAAGGACTCATAGAGCACACACATATCGTGATTGTAAAGGACTCATAGAGCACACACATATCGTGATTGTAAAGGACTCATAGAGCACACACATATCATGATTGCAAAGGACTCATAGAGCACACACATATCGTGATTGTAAAGAACTCATAGAGCACACACGTATGATGATTGTAAAGGACTCATAGAGCATGCTGAGAAGGATGAAGATAGGCATGCTTCAAGTAAACCATCAAAGGCAGGGAGCTAAAGACTTTATCGTGCACGAGAACTCTGGTGTCTAGTTGAGGTAGCTGATTCACTGCCTCTTTGTTTCTTCTTACACAGAACGACGTTCACTGCCCAGCAGCTGCAACTGATGGAGATTGCCTTCAGAAAGACTCCTTACCCGGACATGGCGACCAGGCAGAATCTAGCCGACCAGTTGGGTCTGCACGAGTCACGTGTTCAGGTTGGTCTTTACTTCCAAGTTCTTCTCTCCATCCCATGTGTAAAGTTCCCCCCCCCCCCCCATTTCTTCATTTATCTCTATCCCATGTGCAAGTTTATCATTTCAAAAATTCTCTCCATCCCGTGTGTAAGTGTGTCTTTTTTCCCCATTTCAGCATTTCTCTCTATTCCTTGCGTAAATGTGTCTTTTTTCCATTTGTACATTTGTCTCTACCTCTGGTGTAAATGTGCCATTTCCAGTTCTACATTTCCCTCTATCCCGTCTGTAAATGTGCCATTTTGAGTACCACATTTCTCTGTATCCCGTGTGTAAATGTGTCTTTTCCAGTTCTATATTTCTCTAAATCCCGTGTATAAATGTATCTTTTCCAGTTCTATATTTCTCTAAATCCCGTGTATAAATGTATCTTTTCCAGTTCTATATTTCTCTAAATCCCGTGTGTAAATGTGCCTTTTCCAGTTCTATATTTCTCTCAATCCCGTGTATAAATGTATCTTTTCCAGTTCTATATTTCTCTCAATCCCGTGTGTAAATGTGTCTTTTCCAGTTCTATATTTCTCTCAATCCCATGTGTAAATGTATCTGTTCCAGTTCTACATTTCTCTATATTCCGTGTGTAAATGTGTTTTTTCTATTTCTACATTTCTCTCTAGACGGGCCTGCGTTCCCAATTTGTGATCCTCTTTCGTTCGTTGGTTCTATCATTCGCGTGTTTCTAATTCACACACAAAAGCATTGATTTCATGCTGAGTTATAATGTTTGAGTTTGGTATGAAGTTAATATCTGTTGCCTTCCACCAATTTCCTGGTGTTCTCGTTGCTGTTTGTATTCTGATTCTTATACCAGTAACTTCTTAACACCTCTACCCCCCGACACCCCTTCCCTACAAAAAAAAAAAAAAAAAAAGAAAAAGAAAAAAAAAAGACAATAATAATGGTAAATTATCTCAAAAAACAACTAGCCCCCCCCCCCCCCCCCCCCCAAAAAAAAAAAATTCCCATATGTATGGCAAGTTACACCTTCCTTAGGTATTTATAATGTCCATGTTAAACATTGCCTCACTAAGTCATGTATTATTGATTACTTTTCATGCGTTTTAATGCTTATTGTTCTTTTCTTGTCAAAGATTTGCTTCATAAGAGATGTTGAATGAAAGAATGTATGAGAGGAAATAGAGAAGAAGGGCAGAATGTCAGACGTGCCTGCGTGCCCAATTCTTAATCCTTTGAAAATAAAGATTGTTGGTTGTCTTTACAAAGAAAGAAAATCATGCAGTAGGACCTGGCCATGTCTCTGTGTTGTAGGCCTGGATGCACGGGGACATCTGTAGCCCGTCTTGTCCTCAATTAGCGGACGACAAACCTCGGCGTGGGATCCTCGTCCGACCACGCTCATGACCTCATCATTGCAGCCCCCTTTCAATTACTCTAACGTATCTACTCCCTCCCGTCTCGTTGTCTATATTACTATTTAAGTAAGTGTATGACTCCTCTTCTTAAAGCTGGGTTTCACCTGGTTGATCGGGCGATCATCTACATTATTTATTCTCATTGTCTTTGTCTTTTCTCCAGGGATGCTTAGACCTAATAGATGTGACCTCTCATTAAATGTGTTTGGCTTGTTTTACATCCGATTTGGCACGTGGGACGGGAGGAAAATATCATCAGCGAAGTTCAGATCTTCTACTGCAATGAAGGAGGAATATGATACAATAAGCACAGTTATGGAACAATTGAAGTATTTAGAACATAACTGGATGGTTTAGATCAGTGTTTCCCAACCTTTTTTGTATCATGCCCCACTTAAGCCTTTCTAAAATTCATATTGCCCCCCTCCCCCGCCCCATGCCCCCCCCCCTCAACATATACATTATTTTTAATATTCAAAAATTGAAATGTTCACTAAAGAAACTTGAATGATAGGTTTTAGGAAGAAATTAGGTAATTATTGAG
Organism: Cepaea hortensis; assembly: GCA_963921405.1. Taxonomy (NCBI): domain Eukaryota; kingdom Metazoa; phylum Mollusca; class Gastropoda; order Stylommatophora; family Helicidae; genus Cepaea; species Cepaea hortensis. The sequence goes on from OY992888.1 coordinate 100,204,069, forward strand.
CAAACACAGTAAGTAAATTTTCAAAACATATAATGGAGAACTGAAATTCAAGTACAAAATAATTTTAATGAAAGATTTTTCTATATTATTTTAATTATTAGTAATTATTTATTATTTAAATTTAGTGAGATCCTTGCGCTTGATGCTTGCTGCAAAGAGATCTTATGTCAGGTTCCAATTTAGTTAACTTTAGTCTCAAGTCTGCCCGTTTTGTTATATTCAGCCGATTTCTTCCATTTTCGAATTGCCCCCCTTAACAGTCAAATTGCCCCCCTGTGGGGCGTGGGCCCCACGTTGGGAAACACTGGTTTAGAAGATCTTAACACTGTGAACTTCTTGCTTGGAGCAAGGTGAAAGATTTCACCAAGATATAAAAACATTGGAAGAGAGGTTCCAGGGACTTTGGGATGCCCACATGATGGCAGATTACTGTTGGACTCTTAAGTGTGACTGTCCGGGCATGTCACATTCCAGGAAGTCCTCGAAAAGAATCTTTTTGTGTTGACTACAGATAACAAAATTGCTTGTGATACAGTTTTAATACATTTTGTGTGTGTGTGTGTGTGTGTTTCATGTGACGGAAATAAATGCACAGTAATTACATATAATATGAATGCAGATTACAGTCACAAGGCCACCAGATGACACATAACCCTAGGCATGTATATAACAAGTGCCCTACTAAGAAGATCATTTTTAGTTATCTCAAACACTAGAGCTGATAGAAAAAAAAAATAAGTTTTGCAATCGGCAACACAAAATACCCATATGTCTATGGGTATTTTGTGTTGCCGATTGCAAAACTTATTTTTTTTAATTTATGTAAGGCACAAAAAATGTGTGTAAACCAGTGTAATGTTGACACTCATGCTTGTCCCTTCTTTGGCAGCTTCGCCAGACGTCTTCGCTCCGGTCTACCGGTATTTCTTCGGTCTCCCAGTCTGCTAAATAATTCGTGCAGTCATTCCGTTAAGGTGTTTATATTGGCTGTACAAGTTTCTGCTTCATCAAATCCGTCCCAAGAAGCACGGGAGGTCGGCAATGAAACAGGCCACCTCAGCCACCTGGTGCTGTTCGGTCAAGAAAACGTGATCCTAGCACCATATCCCACGATCCCGCGAAATCACGCAAGTGTCATCCTTGACCTCTGACCTTTCCTAGATTGAACCAGAGCCGTGCCGTGCTATGATACAGAGAGGCGGCACAGTAAGGGGGCTTCATAAGGGGCCGGCATTTTTAAAGAAAACAACATGTAATGGACGACATTTCGAAGGAGGTAAATATCGGTGATACTAAAGACGAGGCTGTGACGAGGGCCAGAATGTGTGAGTAATACATGTGTTGTTGACATCCCCAGGTCTGGTTTCAGAACAGACGAGCCAAGTGGAGGCGACTCGGCCCCGAGAGCATTCTTCGTGTCAAGAAAGGTGAAGGTTTCAGCCAATGTTGATGTTTTACAGCGTCCGGATTTTTCCCTCCTTTGAGTTGGGAGGAGGGAGGGATGGGAGGATGTCTGACTATACTGATAATTTTTAGAGTATCTAGGACAATATATGTAGGTGTTTAATTGAGTGTACGGACACAACTTGTAATATAGATGTTTACTTGAACTTACGGACAAAAAATTGATGTTTGCTTGTGGATGTACTGATGTTTTCTGGAGACATTTTGATGTTGCTAGAGACATATTGATATTTTCTGAAGAGATATCGATGTTTGCTAGAGACAAATTGATGTTTTCTGGAGACATATTGATGTTTGTTAGAGACATATTGATGTTTGCTAGAAACACTGATGTTTGCTGGAGACATATTCATGTTTGCTGAAGACATACTGATGTTTGCTAGAGACATTGATGTTTGCTGGAAACATTGGTGTTTGCTAGAGACATTGATGTTTGCAGGAGACATACTGATGTTTCCTAGAGACACATTGTTGTTTGGTAAAGACATATTGATGTTTGCTGGAGACATACTGATTTTTGCTGGAGACATATTGATATTTGCTGGAGACATATTGATGTTTTATATTGGGCATACTGATGTTTGCTGGAGACATTTTGATGTTTGCTAGAGACATATTGATGTTTGCTAGAGACATATTGAAGTTTGTTGGAGACGTATTGATGTTTGATAGAGGCATATAAATGTTTGCTAGAGACATATTGATGTTTGCTGGAGGAATATTAATGATGAATGGAGACATTGGTGTTTGCTAGAGACATATTGATGATTGTTGGAGACGTTGATGTTTGCTAGGGACATTGATGTTTGCTGGAGACATTGATGTTTGCTAGAGACATCTATGTTTGCTAGAGACACATTGACTTTTGTTAGAGACATTGATCTTTACTGGAGACATATTGATATTTGCTAGAGACATTGATGTTTGCTGGAGACATATTGATGTTTGCTAGAGACACATTAATTTTTGCAAGAGACATTGATGTTTGCTGGAGACATATTGATGTTTGCTAGAGACATTGATGTTTGCTGGAAACATAGGTGTTTGCTAGAGACATCGATATTTGCTGGAGACCTATTGATGTTTGCTAGAGACATATTGATGTTTGCTAGAGACATTGATGTTTGCTGGAAACATTGGTGTTTGCTAGAGACATCGATATTTGCTGGAGACCTATTGATGTTTGCTAGAGACATATTGATGGTTGCTAGAGACAAATTGATGTTTGCTAGAGACATATTGATGTTTGTTGGAGACATATTGCTGTTTCCTAGAGACATATTGATGTTTGTTGGAGACATATTGATGTTTCCTAGAGACATATTGATGTTTGTTGGAGACATATTGATGTTTCCTAGAAACATATTGATGTGTCCTAGAGACATATTGATGTTTGCTGGAGACATATTGATGTTTGCTGGAGACAAATTTATGTTTGCTAGAGACATATTGACGTTTATTAACGGCATATTGATGTTTCCTAGAGACATATTGATGTTTGTTGGAGACATATTGATGTTTCCTAGAGACATATTGATGTGTCCTTGAGACATATTGATGTGTCCTAGAGACATATTGATGTGTCCTAGAGACATATTGCTGTTTGCTAGAGACATATTGATGTTTGCTGGAGACAAATTTATGTTTGCTAGAGACATATTGACGTTTATTAACGGCATATTGATGTTTCCTAGAGACATATTTAAAAAAAAAGTCGCTTAAAAGTCGACAGGGTCGACTTCATTGCACCGGGTGTTTATCCCATATGGCTCGTCTCTTTCCGCAGCGCGGAAAGCGTCGCACAAAGCACGAACTCCGTAGCTTTTAGCGACGACCCACAGGAGTCTCCGAAACATTTAACTCGTAAACCGAAGGGTGCGGCCCGGAATCGAACCCACAACCCTCGGAGCACGAGTCAAACGGCTTGACCACTTCGCCACAGAGACTCCCAAAGAGATATATTGATGTTAGACATATTGATCCTAGAGACATATTGATGTTTCCTAGAGACATATTGATGTTTGCTGGCAGCCAAATGTCCATAATACTATAGATGTGCACATCCTGAGTTGAGTGTTGTTCCAGGTTGTTCCGGAAGTCAACAGGTGTTATACAGTCTCCTGCGGTGTCACACAAATATGGCTGTCTATCTTGTCATGGTTGTATTACTTGCGCCTGCTCAACTTCGTCGTCTTCCTCTTCTTGTGCTGACTCATTCTAACCTCCTCTTACACGTCTTTCATATCGTCGTCGTCATCATCATCATCATCATCATCATCATCATCATCATCATCATCATCATCATCATCATCATCATCATCATCATCATCATCATCATCATCATCATCATCATCATCATGGTTCACTCACACATACAAGCAGATGATGATGATAGTGGTGGTGGTGGTGGTGGTGGTGATGATGATGATGATGATGATGATGATGATGATGATGATGATGCCCCAAGTAACACACCCACATACAGACACAAGTGGATGGTAGCTACAACAGAGCCATGGAAATCGATGTCCGACACCCTGTAAACACCCAATCAAACACCCTATAAACACTCCATCTAACACCCTAAAACACTCTATAAACATCCCATCAAACACCCCAAATAAACACTATATAAATACCACATCAAACACCATATAAACACCCCATCAAACACTCTATGAATATCCCATCATACACCATATAAATACCACTTCAAACACCCTATCAACATCCCATCAAACACCCTATAAATATCCCATCAAACACCCCAATAAATATCATTTAACACCCCATCAAACACCATATAAACACCCCATCAAACACTCTATAAATATCCCATCAAACACCCCAAATAAACACTATATAAACACCACATCAAACACCATATAAACACCCCATCAAACACTCTATGAATATCCCATCATACACCATATAAATACCACTTCAAACACCCTATCAATATCCCATCAAACACCCTATAAATATCCCATCAAACAGCCCAATAAACACCATATAAACACCGCATCAAACACTCTATAAACACCCCATCAAACACTCTATAAACACCCCATCAAACACTCTATAAACACCCCATCAAACACTCTATAAACACCCCATCAAACATTCTATAAATACCCCATCAAACATTCTATATTACCCCATCAAACACTCTATAAACACCCCATCAAACATTCTATAAATACCCCACCAAACAGCCCAATAAACACCATATAAACACCCAATCAAACACTCTATAAACACCCCATCAAACACTCTATAAACACCCCATCAAACACTCTATAAACACCCCATCAAACACTCTATAAACATCCCATCAAGCATTCTATAAATACCCCATCAAACATTCTATAAATACCCCATCAAACAGCCCAATAAACACCATATAAACACCCCATCAAACACCGAACCAAGCCCCAGATATAATGACCTTATTTCACTTTCCGACGTCTGTCTCTACCCCCATAACCCATCTCCAGATATAATGATCTTATTTCACTTTCTGACATCTGTCTCTGCCTCCCATAACCCATCTCCAGATATAATGATCTTATTTCACTTTCCGACGTCTGTCTCTGCCTCCCATAACCCATCTCCAGATATAATGATCTTATTTCACTTTCCGACGTCTGTCTCTGCCTCCCATAACCCATCTCCAGATATAATGATCTTGTTTCACTTTCTGACATCTGTCTCTGCCTCCCATAACCCATCTCCAGATATAATGATCTTATTTCACTTTCCGACGTCTGTCTCTGCCTCCCATAACCCATCTCCAGATATAATGATCTTATTTCACTTTCCGACGTCTGTCTCTGCCTCCCATAACCCAGCTCCAGATATAATGATCTTATTTCACTTTCCGACGTACCTACCATAACCCAGCTCCAGATATAATGATCTTATTTCACTTTCCGACGTCTGTCTCTACCTCCCATAACCCAGCTCCAGATATAATGATCTTATTTCACTTTCCGACGTCTGTCTCTGCCTCCCATAACCCAGCACCAGATATAATGATCTAATTTCACTTTCCGACGTCTGTTTCTATCTCCCAGAACCCAGCCCCAGATATAATTATCTTATTTCACTTTCCGACGTACCTCCCATAACCCATCTCCAGATATAATGATCTTATTTCACTTTCCGACGTACCTCCCATAACCCAGCCCCAGATATAATGATCTTATTTCACTTTCCGACCACTGTCACCTGCCTGCATAACTCCCGCTCCTGGCACAGGTACTCACACTGACCTAACTGTGACACGTCTACAGGTACCGGGTGTTTAACTATTGAAGCTCATCTGGCCTTGACGACACCTGGC
>OY992888.1:100214877-100224877 GCA_963921405.1 Cepaea hortensis
ATCATTATCTTAGTCATAATCATCATCTTAGTCATCATCATCTTAGTTATCATCATCTTAGTCATTATCATCTTAGTCATTATCATCTTAGTCATCATAATCTTAGTCATCATCAATATCATCCAAGTCACCATCATTATCTTAGTCATTATCATCATCTTAGTCATCATCATCTTAGTCATCATCATTATCTTAGTCATCACCATCAGCCTAGTCATCATCATCTTAGTCATCATCATCTTAGTCATCATCATCTTAGTCATCATCATTATCTTAGTCATTATCATCATCTTAGTCATTATCATCTTAGTCATCATCATTATCTTAGTCATTATCATCATCTTAGTCATTATCATCTTAGTCATCATCATTATCTTAGTCATTATCATCATCTTAGTCATTATCTTCTTAGTCATCATCATTATCTTAGTCATTATCATCATCTTAGTCATTATCATCTTAGTCATTATCATCTTAGCCATCATAATCTTAGTCATCATCAATATCATCCAAGTCATCATCATTATCTTAGTCATTATCATCATCTTAGTCATCATCATCTTAGTCATCATCATTAACTTAGTCATCACCATCAGCCTAGTCATCATCATCTTAGTCATCATCATCTTAGTCATCATCATCTTAGTCATCATCATTATCTTAGTCATTATCATCATCTTAGTCATTATCATCTTAGTCATCATCATTATCTTAGTCATTATCATCATCTTAGTCATCATCATCTTAGTCATCATCATCTTAGTCATTATCATCTTAGTCATCATCATTATCTTAGTCATTATCATCATCTTAGTCATCATCATCTTAGTCATCATCATTATCTTAGTCATTATCATCTTAGTCATCATCATCTTAGTCATCATCATCTTAGTCATAATCATCTTAGTCATCATCATCATCTTAGTCATCATCATTATCTTAGTCATTATCATCATCTTAGTCATTATCATCTTAGTCATCATCATTATCTTAGTCATTATCATCATCTTAGTCATCATCATCTTAGTCATCATCATCTTAGTCATTATCATCTTAGTCATCATCATTATCTTAGTCATTATCATCATCTTAGTCATCATCATCTTAGTCATCATCATTATCTTAGTCATCACCTTCAGCCTAGTCATCATCATCTTAGTCATCATCATCTTAGTCATCATCATTATCTTAGTCATTATCATCTTAGTCATCATCATCTTAGTCATCATCATCTTAGTCATCATCATCTTAGTCATCATCATCATCTTAGTCATCATCATTATCTTAGTCATTATCATCATCTTAGTCATCATCATCTTAGTCATCATCATTATCTTAGTCATCACCATCAGCCTAGTCATCATCATCTTAGTCATCATCATCTTAGTCATCATCACCTTAGTCATCATCATCTTAGTCATCATCATCTTAGTCATCATCATCTTAGTCATCATCATCTTAGTCATTATGATCTTAGTCATCATCATCTTAGTCATCATCATCTTAGTCATCATCATCTTAGTCATCATCATCTTAGTCATCATCATCTTAGTCATCATCATCTTAGTCATCATCATCTTAGTCATCATCATCTTAGTCATCATCATCTTAGTCATCATCATCTTAGTCATCATCATCTTAGTCATCATCATCTTAGTCATCACCATCAGCCTAGTCATCATCATCTTAGTCATCATCATCTTAGTCATCATCATCTTAGTCATCATCATCTTAGTCATCATCATCTTAGTCATCATCATCTTAGTCATCATCATCTTAGTCATCATCATCTTAGTCATTATCATCTTAGTCATTATCATCTTAGCCATCATAATCTTAGTCATCATCAATATCATCCAAGTCATCATCATTATCTTAGTCATTATCATCATCTTAGTCATCATCATCTTAGTCATCATCATTATCTTAGTCATCACCATCAGCCTAGTCATCATCATCTTAGTCATCATCATCTTAGTCATCATCATCTTAGTCATCATCATTATCTAAGTCATTATCATCATCTTAGTCATTATCATCTTAGTCATCATCATTATCTTAGTCATTATCATCATCTTAGTCATTATCATCTTAGTCATCATCATTATCTTAGTCATTATCATCATCTTAGTCATCATCATCTTAGTCATCATCATCTTAGTCATTATCATCTTAGTCATCATCATTATCTTAGTCATTATCATCATCTTAGTCATCATCATCTTAGTCATCATCATTATCTTAGTCATTATCATCTTAGTCATCATCATCTTAGTCATCATCATCTTAGTCATCATCATCTTAGTCATCATCATCATCTTAGTCATCATCATTATCTTAGTCATTATCATCATCTTAGTCATCATCATCTTAGTCATCATCATTATCTTAGTCATCACCATCAGCCTAGTCATCATCATCTTAGTCATCATCATCTTAGTCATCATCATCTTACTCATCATCATTATCTTAGTCATTATCATCTTAGTCATCATCATCTTAGTCATCATCATCTTAGTCATCATCATCTTAGTCATCATCATCTTAGTCATCATCATCTTAGTCATCATCATCTTAGTCATCATCATCTTAGTCATCATCATCCTAGTCATCATCATCTTAGTCATCATCATCTTAGTCATTATGATCTTAGTCATCATCATCTTAGTCATCATCATCTTAGTCATCATCATCTTAGTCATCATCATCTTAGTCATCATCATCTTAGTCATCATCATCTTAGTCATCATCATCTTAGTCATCATCATCTTAGTCATCATCATCTTAGTCATCATCATCTTAGTCATCATCATCTTAGTCATCATCATCTTAGTCATCATCATCTTAGTCATCATCATCTTAGTCATCATCATCCTAGTCATCATCATCTTAGTCATCATCATCTTAGTCATTATGATCTTAGTCATCATCATATTAATCATCATCATCATCATCATCATGATCATCATGATCATCATCATCATCATCATCATCATCATCATCATCATCATCATCATCATCATCATCATCATCATCATCATCATCATCATCATCGTCATCATCATCATCATCATCATCATCATCATCATCATCATCATCATCATCATCACGATCTCTGTCATCATCATCATCATCATCCTAGTCATCATCATTATCTTAGTAATCAACATCATCTTAGACATCACCATCTTAGTCATTATCATCATCTTAATAATTATCATCTTAGTCATCATCATCTTAGTGATCATCAATATAATCCTAGTCATCATCACTATCTTGGTAATCAATATCATCTTAGTCATAATCATCATCTTAGTCATCATCATCTTAGTTATCATCATCTTAGTCATCATCATCTTAGTCATCATCATCTTAGTCATCATCATTATCTTAGTCATCATCATCATCTTAGTCATCATTATCATCATAGACATCATCATCTTAGTCATCACCATCATTTTAGTCATCATCATCTCAGTCATCATCAATATCATCCAAGCCATCATCATTATCTTAGTCATAATCATCATCTTAGTCATCATCATCTTAGTTATCATCATCTTAGTCATTATCATCTTAGTCATTATCATCTTAGTCATCATCATCTTAGTCATTATCATCTTAGTCATTATCATCTTAGCCATCATCATCTCAGTCATCATCAATATCATCCAAGCCATCATCATTATCTTAGTCACAATCATCATCTTAGTCATCATCATCTTAGTTATCATTATCTTAGTCATTATCATCTTAGTCATTATCATCTTAGTCATCATCATCTTAGTCATTATCATCTTAGTCATTATCATCTTAGTCATCATCATCTTAGTCATTATCATCTTAGTCATCAGCATCTTAGTCATCATCATCTTAGTCATCATTATCTTAGTCATTATCATCATCTTAGTCATCATCATCTTAGTCATCATCATTATCTTAGTCATCACCATCAGCCTAGTCATCATCATCTTAGTCATCATCATCTTAGTCATCATCATCTTAGTCATCATCATTATCTTAGTCATTATCATCATCTTAGTCATTATCATATTAGTCATCATCATTATCTTAGTCATTATCATCATCTTAGTCATTATCATCTTAGTCATCATCATTATCTTAGTCATTATCATCATCTTAGTCATCATCATCTTAGTCATCATCATCTTAGTCATTATCATCTTAGTCATCATCATCTTAGTCATCATCATCTTAGTCATCATCATCTTAGTCATCATCATCTTAGTCATCATCATTATCTTAGTCATTATCATCATCTTAGTCATCATCGTCTTAGTCATCATCATTATCTAATCATCACCATCAGCCTAGTCATCATCATCTTAGTCATCATCATCTTAGTCATCATCATCTTAGTCATCATCATTATCTTAGTCATTATCATCTTAGTCATCACCATCTCAGTCATCATCATCTTAGTCATCATCATCTTAGTCATCATCATCATCTTAGTCATCATCATTATCTTAGTCATTATCATCATCTTGGTCATCATCATCATAGTCATCATCATTATCTTAGTCATCACCATCAGCCTAGTCATCATCATCTTAGTCATCATCATCTTAGTCATCATCATCTTAGTCATCATCATCTTAGTCATCATCATCTTAGTCATCATCATCTTAGTCATCATCATCTTAGTCATCATCATCTTAGTCATCATCATCTTAGTCATCATCATCTTAGTCATCATCATCTTAGTCATCATCATCTTAGTCATCATCATCTTAGTCATCATCATTATCTTAGTCATTATCATCATCTTAGTCATCATCGTCTTAGTCATCATCATTATCTAATCATCACGATCAGCCTAGTCATCATCATCTTAGTCATCATCATCTTAGTCATCATCATCTTAGTCATCATCATTATCTTAGTCATTATCATCTTAGTCATCACCATCTCAGTCATCATCATCTTAGTCATCATCATCTTAGTCATCATCATCATCTTAGTCATCATCATTATCTTAGTCATTATCATCATCTTGGTCATCATCATCATAGTCATCATCATTATCTTAGTCATCACCATCAGCCTAGTCATCATCATCTTAGTCATTATCATCTTAGTCATCATCATCTTAGTCATCATCATCTTAGTCATCATCATCTTAGTCACCATCATCCTAGTCATCATCATCTTAGTCATCATCATCTTAGTCATCATTATCTTAGTCATTATCATCATCTTAGTCATCATCATCTTAGTCATCATCATTATCTTAGTCATCACCATCAGCCTAGTCATCATCATCTTAGTCATCATCATCTTAGTCATCATCATCTTAGTCATCATCATTATCTTAGTCATTATCATCATCTTAGTCATTATCATCTTAGTCATCATCATTATCTTAGTCATTATCATCATCTTAGTCATTATCATCTTAGTCATCATCATTATCTTAGTCATTATCATCATCTTAGTCATCATCATCTTAGTCATCATCATCTTAGTCATTATCATCTTAGTCATCATCATCTTAGTCATCATCATCTTAGTCATCATCATCTTAGTCATCATCATCTTAGTCATCATCATTATCTTAGTCATTATCATCATCATAGTCATCATCGTCTTAGTCATCATCATTATTTAATCATCACCATCAGCCTAGTCATCATCATCTTAGTCATCATCATCTTAGTCATCATCATCTTAGTCATCATCATTATCTTAGTCATTATCATCTTAGTCATCACCATCTCAGTCATCATCATCTTAGTCATCATCATCTTAGTCATCATCATCATCTTAGTCATCATCATTATCTTAGTCATTATCATCATCTTGGTCATCATCATCATAGTCATCATCATTATCTTAGTCATCACCATCAGCCTAGTCATCATCATCTTAGTCATCATCATCTTAGTCATCATCATCTTAGTCATCATCATCTTAGTCATCATCATCTTAGTCATCATCATCTTAGTCATCATCATCTTAGTCATCATCATCTTAGTCATCATCATCTTAGTCATCATCATCTTAGTCATCATCATCTTAGTCATCATCATCTTAGTCATCATCATCTTAGTCATCATCATCTTAGTCATCGTCATCTTAGTCATCATCATCTTAGTCATCATCATCTTAGTCATCATCATCTTAGTCATCATCATCTTAGTCATCATCATCTTAGTCATCATCATCTTAGTCATCATCATCTTAGTCATCATCATCTTAGTCATCATCATCTTAGTCATCATCATCTTAGTCATCATCATCTTAGTCATCATCATCTTAGTCATCATCATCTTAGTCATCATCATCTTAGTCATCATCATCTTAGTCATCATCATCTTAGTCATCATCATCTTAGTCATCATCATCATCTTAGTCATCATCATTATCTTAGTCATCACCATCAGCCTAGTCATCATCATCTTAGTCATCATCATCTTAGTCATCATCATCTTAGTCATCATCATCTTAGTCATCATCATCTTAGTCATCATCATCTTAGTCATCATCATCTTAGTCATCATCATCTTAGTCATCATCATCTTAGTCATCATCATCTTAGTCATCATCATCTTAGTCATCACCATCAGCCTAGTCATCATCATCTTAGTCATCATCATCTTAGTCATCATCATCTTAGTCATCATCATCTTAGTCATTATCATCTTAGTCATCATCATCTTAGTCATCATCATCTTAGTCATCATCATCTTAGTCATCATCATCTTAGTCATCATCATCTTAGTCATCATCATCTTAGTCATCATCATCTTAGTCATCATCATCTTAGTCATCATCATCTTAGTCATCATCATCGTAGTCATCATCATCTTAGTCATCATCATCTTAGTCATTATGATCTTAGTCATCATCATCTTAGTCATCATCATCTTAGTCATCATCATCTTAGTCATTATCATCTTAGTCATCATCATCTTAGTCATCATCATCTTAGTCATCATCATCTTAGTCATCATCATCCTAGTCATCATCATCTTAGTCATCATCATCTTAGTCATTATGATCTTAGTCATCATCATCTTAGTCATCATCATCTTAGTCATCATCATTATCTTAGTCATCATCATCTTAGTCATCATCATCTTAGTCATCACCATCAGCCTAGTCATCATCATCTTAGTCATCATCATCTTAGTCATCATCATCTTAGTCATCATCATCTTAGTCATTATCATCTTAGTCATCATCATCTTAGTCATCATCATCTTAGTCATCATCATCTTAGTCATCATAATCTTAGTCATCATCATCTTAGTCATCATCATCTTAGTCATCATCATCTTAGTCATCATCATCTTAGTCATCATCATCTTAGTCATCATCATCTTAGTCATCATCATCCTAGTCATCATCATCTTAGTCATTATCATCTTAGTCATCATCATCTTAGTCATCATCATCTTAGTCATCATCATCTTAGTCATCATCATCTTAGTCATCATCATCTTAGTCATCATCATTATCTTAGTCATTATCATCTTAGTCATCATCATTATCTTAGTCATCACCATCAGACTAGTCATCATCATCTTAGTCATCATCATCTTAGTCATCATCATTATCTTAGTCATCATCATCTTAGTCATCATCATCTTAGTCATCATCATCTTAGTCATCATCATCTTAGTCATCATCATCTTAGTCATCATCATCTTAGTCATCATCATCATCTTAGTCATCATCGTCATCTTAGTCATCATCATCATCTTAGTCATCATCATCATCTTAGTCATCATCATCATCTTAGTCATCATCATCTTAGTCATCATCATCTTAGTCATCATCATCATCTTAGTCATCATCATCTTAGTCATCATCATCTTAGTCATCATCATCTTAGTCATCATCATTTTAGTCATCATCATCTTAGTCATCATCATCTTAGTCATCATCATCTTAGTCATCACCATCAGCCTAGTCATCATCATCTTAGTCATCATCATCTTAGTCATCATCATCTTAGTCATCATCATCATCTTAGTCATCATCATCTTAGTCATCATCATCTTAGTCATCATCATCTTAGTCATCATCATCTTAGTCATCATCATCTTAGTCATCATCATCTTAGTCATCATCATCTTAGTCATCATCATTATCTTAGTCATCATCATCTTAGTCATCATCATCCTAGTCATCATCATCTTAGTCATCATCATCTTAGTCATAATCATCTTAGTCATCATCATCTTAGTCATCATCATCTTAGTCATCATCATCTTAGTCATCATCATCTTAGTCAACATCATCTTAGTCATCATCATTATCTTAGTCATCACCATCAGCCTAGTCATCATCATCTTAGTCATCATCATCTTAGTCATCATCATCTTAGTCATTATCATCTTAGTCATCATCATCTTAGTCATCATCATTATCTTAGTCATCACCATCAGCCTAGTCATCATCATCTTAGTCATCATCATCTTAGTCATCATCATCTTAGTCATCATCATCTTAGTCATCATCATCATCTTAGTCATCATCATCTTAGTCATCATCATCTTAGTCATTATCATCTTAGTCATCATCATTATCTTAGTCATCACCATCAGTCTAGTCATCATCATCTTAGTCATCATCATCTTAGTCATCATCATTATCTTAGTCATCATCATCTTAGTCATCATCATCTTAGTCATCATCATTATCTTAGTCATCATCATCTTAGTCATCATCATTATCTTAGTCATCATCATCTTAGTCATCATCATCTTAGTCATCACCATCAGCCTAGTCATCATCATCTTAGTCATCATCATTATCTTAGTCATCACCATCAGCCTAGTCATCATCATCTTAGTCATCATCATTATCTTAGTCATCACCATCAGCCTAGTCATCATCATTTTAGTCATCATCATCTTAGTCATCATCATCTTAGTCATCATCATCTTAGTCATCATCATTATCTTAGTCATTATCATCATCTTAGTCATCATCATCTTAGTCATCATCATTATCTTAGTCATCACCATCAGCCTAGTCATCATCATCTTAGTCATCATCAATATCATCTAAATCATCATCATCATCTTATCTTAGTCATCATCATCTTAGCCATCCAAAACAATGTTTTCCCGTGATGAATTTGAATAACGAAGACACAAACAATAGATTGCACGATTTATTGCCTGGCATATTTCGCTGCATCTCGTCAGGTACATACTGCAGAAATCACACAACTTACGTGAATTAACTAGATAAATCCTTCAAACTGAAATATGCACATGTTCGCACAGTAATGTCGATTGTCTACCTCGGTAATTTTAAACTGACTAACATGACTTTCTGCTTGCACAAGGACGGCTTACGAAGGTTTATTATTATAGCTTCAGCAAACTTTAACAATCGACTACTTTGTGTGTTGAACAACACACGGAAGGCACTGTTTCTTTCAACCACATGACCGCTCTCGAGCACGTGTCTCCCGACCGATGAAGCTAGACTGTTCCAGTGTGTCGGCCTGCCTAGGCTACCATCTTCTGTGTGTAGTATCTTGTCCAACCAATTCGGAATGTGTTCCGAAACCCTGCAATGTAACTGTTAAAGCGCCACTGTCTACAGCCCAAACCGAAACCTGAAGTAACTACAGTCCCTAAACTCAAAGTATTCATCCAGCTAACCTTCCGAGGAGATGACGTAATGCAACATCTGCGGGACATCATCATCCTAGTCATCATCATCTTAGTCATTATCATCTTAGTCATCATCATCTTAGTCATCATCATCTTAGTCATCATCATCTTAGTCATCATCATCTTAGTCATCATCATCTTAGTCATCATCATCTTAGTCATCATCATTATCTTAGTCATTATCATCTTAGTCATCATCATTATCTTAGTCATCACCATCAGACTAGTCATCATCATCTTAGTCATCATCATCTTAGTCATCATCATTATCTTAGTCATCATCATCTTAGTCATCATCATCTTAGTCATCATCATCTTAGTCATCATCATCTTAGTCATCA
>OY992888.1:100229877-100306369 GCA_963921405.1 Cepaea hortensis
ATCATCTTAGTCATCATCATCTTAGTCATCATCATCTTAGTCATCATCATCTTAGTCATCATCATCTTAGTCATCATCATCTTAGTCATCATCATCTTAGTCATCATCATTATCTTAGTCATTATCATCATCTTAGTCATCATCGTCTTAGTCATCATCATTATCTAATCATCACCATCAGCCTAGTCATCATCATCTTAGTCATCATCATCTTAGTCATCATCATCTTAGTCATCATCATTATCTTAGTCATTATCATCTTAGTCATCACCATCTCAGTCATCATCATCTTAGTCATCATCATCTTAGTCATCATCATCATCTTAGTCATCATCATTATCTTAGTCATTATCATCATCTTGGTCATCATCATCATAGTCATCATCATTATCTTAGTCATCACCATCAGCCTAGTCATCATCATCTTAGTCATTATCATCTTAGTCATCATCATCTTAGTCATCATCATCTTAGTCATCATCATCTTAGTCATCATCATCCTAGTCATCATCATCTTAGTCATCATCATCTTAGTCATCATTATCTTAGTCATTATCATCATCTTAGTCATCATCATCTTAGTCATCATCATTATCTTAGTCATCACCATCAGCCTAGTCATCATCATCTTAGTCATCATCATCTTAGTCATCATCATCTTAGTCATCATCATTATCTTAGTCATTATCATCATCTTAGTCATTATCATCTTAGTCATCATCATTATCTTAGTCATTATCATCATCTTAGTCATTATCATCTTAGTCATCATCATTATCTTAGTCATTATCATCATCTTAGTCATCATCATCTTAGTCATCATCATCTTAGTCATTATCATCTTAGTCATCATCATCTTAGTCATCATCATCTTAGTCATCATCATCTTAGTCATCATCAACTTAGTCATCATCATTATCTTAGTCATTATCATCATCTTAGTCATCATCGTCTTAGTCATCATCATTATCTAATCATCACCATCAGCCTAGTCATCATCATCTTAGTCATCATCATCTTAGTCATCATCATCTTAGTCATCATCATTATCTTAGTCATTATCATCTTAGTCATCACCATCTCAGTCATCATCATCTTAGTCATCATCATCTTAGTCATCATCATCATCTTAGTCATCATCATTATCTTAGTCATTATCATCATCTTGGTCATCATCATCATAGTCATCATCATTATCTTAGTCATCACCATCAGCCTAGTCATCATCATCTTAGTCATCATCATCTTAGTCATCATCATCTTAGTCATCATCATCTTAGTCATCATCATCTTAGTCATCATCATCTTAGTCATCATCATCTTAGTCATCATCATCTTAGTCATCATCATCTTAGTCATCATCATCTTAGTCATCATCATCTTAGTCATCATCATCTTAGTCATCATCATCTTAGTCATCATCATCTTAGTCATCATCATCTTAGTCATCGTCAACTTAGTCATCATCATCTTAGTCATCATCATCTTAGTCATCATCATCTTAGTCATCATCATCTTAGTCATCATCATCTTAGTCATCATCATCTTAGTCATCATCATCTTAGTCATCATCATCTTAGTCATCATCATCTTAGTCATCATCATCTTAGTCATCATCATCTTAGTCATCATCATCTTAGTCATCATCATCTTAGTCATCATCATCTTAGTCATCATCATCTTAGTCATCATCATCTTAGTCATCATCATCTTAGTCATCATCATCTTAGTCATCATCATCTTAGTCATCATCATCTTAGTCATCATCATCATCTTAGTCATCATCATTATCTTAGTCATCACCATCAGCCTAGTCATCATCATCTTAGTCATCATCATCTTAGTCATCATCATCTTAGTCATCATCATCTTAGTCATCATCATCTTAGTCATCATCATCTTAGTCATCATCATCTTAGTCATCATCATCTTAGTCATCATCATCTTAGTCATCATCATCTTAGTCATCATCATCTTAGTCATCACCATCAGCCTAGTCATCATCATCTTAGTCATCATCATCTTAGTCATCATCATCTTAGTCATCATCATCTTAGTCATTATCATCTTAGTCATCATCATCTTAGTCATCATCATCTTAGTCATCATCATCTTAGTCATCATCATCTTAGTCATCATCATCTTAGTCATCATCATCTTAGTCATCATCATCTTAGTCATCATCATCTTAGTCATCATCATCCTAGTCATCACCATCAGCCTAGTCATCATCATCTTAGTCATTATCATCTTAGTCATCATCATTATCTTAGTCATCACCGTCAGCCTAGTCATCATCATCTTAGTCATCATCATCTTAGTCATCATCATTATCTTAGTCATCATCATCTTAGTCATCATCATCTTAGTCATCACCATCAGCCTAGTCATCATCATCTTAGTCATCATCATCTTAGTCATCATCATCTTAGTCATCATCATCTTAGTCATTATCATCTTAGTCATCATCATCTTAGTCATCATCATCTTAGTCATCATCATCTTAGTCATCATAATCTTAGTCATCATCATCTTAGTCATCATCATCTTAGTCATCATCATCTTAGTCATCATCATCTTAGTCATCATCATCTTAGTCATCATCATCTTAGTCATCATCATCCTAGTCATCATCATCTTAGTCATTATCATCTTAGTCATCATCATCTTAGTCATCATCATCTTAGTCATCATCATCTTAGTCATCATCATCTTAGTCATCATCATCTTAGTCATCATCATCTTAGTCATCATCATCTTAGTCATCATCATTATCTTAGTCATTATCATCTTAGTCATCATCATTATCTTAGTCATCACCATCAGACTAGTCATCATCATCTTAGTCATCATCATCTTAGTCATCATCATTATCTTAGTCATCATCATCTTAGTCATCATCATCTTAGTCATCATCATCTTAGTCATCATCATCTTAGTCATCATCATCTTAGTCATCATCATTATCTTAGTCATCATCGTCATCTTAGTCATCATCATCATCTTAGTCATCATCATCATCTTAGTCATCATCATCATCTTAGTCATCATCATCTTAGTCATCATCATCTTAGTCATCATCATCATCTTAGTCATCATCATCTTAGTCATCATCATCTTAGTCATCATCATCTTAGTCATCATCATTTTAGTCATCATCATCTTAGTCATCATCATCTTAGTCATCATCATCTTAGTCATCACCATCAGCCTAGTCATCATCATCTTAGTCATCATCATCTTAGTCATCATCATCTTAGTCATCATCATCATCTTAGTCATCATCATCTTAGTCATCATCATCTTAGTCATCATCATCTTAGTCATCATCATCTTAGTCATCATCATCTTAGTCATCATCATCTTAGTCATCATCATCTTAGTCATCATCATTATCTTAGTCATCATCATCTTAGTCATCATCATCCTAGTCATCATCATCTTAGTCATCATCATCTTAGTCATAATCATCTTAGTCATCATCATCTTAGTCATCATCATCTTAGTCATCATCATCTTAGTCATCATCATCTTAGTCAACATCATCTTAGTCATCATCATTATCTTAGTCATCACCATCAGCCTAGTCATCATCATCTTAGTCATCATCATCTTAGTCATCATCATCTTAGTCATTATCATCTTAGTCATCATCATTATCTTAGTCATCACCATCAGCCTAGTCATCATCATCTTAGTCATCATCATCTTAGTCATCATCATCTTAGTCATCATCATCATCTTAGTCATCATCATCTTAGTCATCATCATTATCTTAGTCATCACCATCAGCCTAGTCATCATCATCTTAGTCATCATCATCTTAGTCATCATCATCTTAGTCATCATCATCTTAGTCATCATCATCATCTTAGTCATCATCATCTTAGTCATCATCATCTTAGTCATTATCATCTTAGTCATCATCATTATCTTAGTCATCACCATCAGTCTAGTCATCATCATCTTAGTCATCATCATCTTAGTCATCATCATTATCTTAGTCATCATCATCTTAGCCATCATCATCTTAGTCATCATCATTATCTTAGTCATCATCATCTTAGTCATCATCATTATCTTAGTCATCATCATCTTAGTCATCATCATCTTAGTCATCACCATCAGCCTAGTCATCATCATCTTAGTCATCATCATTATCTTAGTCATCACCATCAGCCTAGTCATCATCATCTTAGTCATCATCATTATCTTAGTCATCACCATCAGCCTAGTCATCATCATTTTAGTCATCATCATCTTAGTCATCATCATCTTAGTCATCATCATCTTAGTCATCATCATTATCTTAGTCATTATCATCATCTTAGTCATCATCATCTTAGTCATCATCATTATCTTAGTCATCACCATCAGCCTAGTCATCATCATCTTAGTCATCATCAATATCATCTAAATCATCATCATCATCTTATCTTAGTCATCATCATCTTAGCCATCCAAAACAATGTTTTCCCGTGATGAATTTGAATAACGAAGACACAAACAATAGATTGCACGATTTATTGCCTGGCATATTTCGCTGCATCTCGTCAGGTACATACTGCAGAAATCACACAACTTACGTGAATTAACTAGATAAATCCTTCAAACTGAAATATGCACATGTTCGCACAGTAATGTCGATTGTCTACCTCGGTAATTTTAAACTGACTAACATGACTTTCTGCTTGCACAAGGACGGCTTACGAAGGTTTATTATTATAGCTTCAGCAAACTTTAACAATCGACTACTTTGTGTGTTGAACAACACACGGAAGGCACTGTTTCTTTCAACCACATGACCGCTCTCGAGCACGTGTCTCCCGACCGATGAAGCTAGACTGTTCCAGTGTGTCGGCCTGCCTAGGCTACCATCTTCTGTGTGTAGTATCTTGTCCAACCAATTCGGAATGTGTTCCGAAACCCTGCAATGTAACTGTTAAAGCGCCACTGTCTACAGCCCAAACCGAAACCTGAAGTAACTACAGTCCCTAAACTCAAAGTATTCATCCAGCTAACCTTCCGAGGAGATGACGTAATGCAACATCTGCGGGACAGGCTCACCACAGCAGTCGGGTGAACTTTCTGTGCTGCAGCTCTAGTCATCAGGTACCGAAACACACCGATCTCCATCCCAGCAGTAAAAGAACCTGTAGCTTTATACGCCAAATCAAATTGTATTTACCAATTTACATGCAGATTCGAGGCCATCTACATAGGTAGAACTGAGCGACAGTTACATTGCAGGGTTTCGGAACATATTCCGAATTGGTTGGGCAAGATACTACACACAGAAGATGGTAGCCTAGGCAGGCCGACACACCGGAACAGTTAAGCCTCATCGGTCGGGAGACATGTGCTCGAGAGCGGTCACGTGGTTGAAAGAAACAGTGCCTTCCGTGTGTTGGTCAACACACAAAGTAGTCGATTGTTAAAGTTTGCTGAAGCTATAATAATAAACCTTCGTAAGCCGTCCTTGTGCAAGCAGAAAGTCATGTTAGTCAGTTTAAAATTACCGTGGTAGACAATCGACATTACTGTGCGAACATGTGCATATTTCAGTTTGAAGGATTTATCTAGTTATTTCACTTTATGTTGTGTGACTTCTGCAGTATGTACCTGACGAGATGCAGCGAAATATGCCAGGCAATAAATCGTGCAATCTATTGTTTGTGTCTTCGTTATCTTAGCCATCATCATTTTAGCCATCATCATCTTAGCCAGCATCATTTTAGTCATCAGCATCATCTTAGTCATCAACATTATCCAAGTCACATAATCATCTCAATCATCATCATCATCTTAGTCAACATCATGCTAGTCATCATTATCATCTTTGTCATCTGCCACGATGCTACTGGGTTATGGGTGGCCGATTAACTGGCGGCTTTTGTAGACACTTCTTCTTGCTTGCTGCTCGTGTCCAACAAGGGATATGACTACTTCTTCTTTTTCCCCAGTCCGCATCAAGGTTATTTTCTCTACATATAACTTAGCTGATAGTAATTCTTTAACCTCCACACATTACTGGACTTACTACGAACGCCACTCGACATAACTGAACAATAGTGAACTCGAACAGTAGTCGACTCAAACACCAGTTGTAATTTTAGGTGTATATTATTCTACACAGACTAGGGTTGACATCAGCAATTTACAACTCAGATATTCGACAATACTTCTACATACCGTTTTCTAAACACAACCTAATTCTTTAAAAGAGTGGCGCTGTATTGGCCATTACTCTAGACTTGATATGGTCCGCACTGAATGAAACCAACTCGTAGACTGCCTTGTCTGGACTCTACTTCCTGTCACTTGGCAAGTGATACCCCAACGTTTTTCACGTTGTGTGCAAAGTCCACTTTTCACGTTCCGGTGTTCACTTGCTGAACACGGCCATAACCTCTAACATCTAATCTGGGTTATGACTTGACTATGCCATGACATCCTCAAGGTCATGGCACATCAACATCATCATCTTAGTCATCATCATCTTAGTCATCATCAGTATCATCCTAGTCATCAACATTATCTTAGTCATCAACATAATCTTTGTCATAATCATCTTCTTAATCATCACTATCTTAGTCAACATCATCATCTTAGTCATCATCAACATCCTAGTCATCATCATCTTAGTCCTTAGTCATCATCAACATCCTAGTCATCATCATCTTAGTCATCATGATTATCATCCTTGTCATCATTACCTTAGTCATCATCATCATATTAGTCATCATCATCATCATCCTAAAAATCATCAGCATCTTAGTCATCATCATAATCTTAGTCATCATCATAATCTTAGTCATCATTATCTTAGTCATCATCACCATCATCTTAGTCATAATCATCTTAGTCATCATCACCATCATCTTAGTCATAATCATCTTAGTCATCATCATCTTAGTCATCATCACCATCATCTTAGTCATAATCATCTTAGTCATCATCATCTTAGTCATCATTATCATCTTAGTCATTGTCAGAGTCTAAAGTATTGCCAGCAGAGATGCAGGAACATCGTTACGCCCGCCAGGCGAATAGTCCCTAGCGGGGATGCTGTAACATCGTTACGCCCGCCAGGCGAGTATTAATTACCTGCCTGCGAGGTTGCTGGCTGACGAGACAGCCAGCGGTCAGGCAAGGACAAAGCAGGACGCACGCAGGCCTCGTGAAGCCACTTCAGGTGGGCAGGCGCGTTGCGAGAAATAGCCAGACAGCTCTGGGACTCGGACTCGACTTGACGTATGATGAGAGAAAGGTTTCGTGTAGTTCTGTGCCCGAAAGTCGAGTGCTTGTACATCTTGTGAGATAGACTGTAAGCGGTGGGTTGCCTGTAAGTGTATTGTTATAACTTATGTATTGAAATGATCATCTCTAGATCGTATTGCATGTGATCTGTAAATAAATCCATTGAAACTTCGTGTAGTTGAGTCTCAAGTCAAATCACGTTGTACTTGTACTGTCTCACATGTGTTAGGTTTAACGAGCCAGGTTTAAGACCCTGACATGTGTGGACGTAGTGGCATTCGTCCGGCTTTAAAATGAACGTGGTTTAAGTAATTAACATTTAAACCTAGAGTTGTGAACTTAGAAATTTTGGTCCAACTTTAGAGTACATTTAAATGTGATTGTGAAGGCTCATTTTGGTATATATTATTACATTGTTTAAACATGGAAACTAGATGTGAACGTAAAGTACATACATATTGTTTGATCTTGTAAACGTGTAAAACATTTGTGATTGTGGAACTTGTCACCGTTTTGACCTTGTCGACATTGTGAAGTTGTCGCCATTGTGACCTTGTCGCCATCTTGTAAACTTGATGTCTATGTCCTTACTGAATGTCATCTTAATGTAAGTGATGTGTCATCAATGTTGTAGAGTGTTGAGATATAGTCAGCTTGTCTTTGTAAAGTGAGTTGTGTAAAGCAGAAAGTTTCGGAAAGAAAGTAACTTGTGGTTTGAAAAAAAAAAAAATTGTTGACTGACGACATTACGACCTACAATTACACTCAACGCCATACAAACCTAATCAAAACTTAGTGACAAGCATACACACCACATCAAATAGACGCTAATTTATTTCCTCCAAAAACAAAGCAGGTTTTCTGTGCCATCTGAAACCCTTGCCCGTAGAGGTCATTTGTGTTCTGAAGTAGCGATCCTACAGTTCCTAGCCCAAATTTCAACCGTTCTTCACCGCATCCAGGACACTTGAGTATATTTTTCTTTCTATATACTTTCGGATGCAAATTTAGGCACATATTGTAAGTAGAACATAATTGTAAATTATTCACTTTACTAACAACTTGTAACAACTTGTGTGTCTGATATTTCAGTTGCATTGAAATTTTCCATCATGTCGTCATTAAATGATTTCATCGATATGGGTTTAAAATTAAAGTTAACAGGTGACGAGTTGACAAAGTGGAGTGAAACTAAATACTCTGAACACCTTCGTGAGAAAGCTAATGAACGCGATGAAAGAGCAGCTGAAAGAGCATTAAAGCAGGCAGAGACTGGCGCAGCCTTAAAGCAAGCAGAGATAGCAGCTCAAAGTAAACGAGAAGAACTGGAAGTACAGCTAAAGATTAAACAACTTGATACTGAGACTGCCACAAACAAAGAGTCCAAGAAATCTGAGAGACTGGAGAAAGAAAACCAGTACAAGAAATATCAAGGTATCGTAAGAAATTATACCTCCGGTGACTGCATTGCAGCCTTCACCCAAAATTTTGAGACTTTAATGGACCATTACCAGATTCCATTGTCAGAATGGAATATAATTTATATGAGAAGTTTATCAGGGGAGCCTCTGAAAGTCATAGAGACTATCCCCAAAGACCTCAGAAAAGATTACCATTATCTAAAATCAAAGATTATGGCACATTTTATGTTAGATGAGGCAGGTTACAGAGAACAATTCAGCAAGTTGAGCCCCAAACCGACTCAAACGTTCTCTGACTACCTCTGCTTATTCCGAGACACATTTACCAAATGGACTTCAGCAGCTAAAATTGATAAGAACTATCAAAAGTTAGAAGATCTTATCATTAGAGATAAAGTCATTTCATCCATTCCATCAGCATTTTCAAAGTTTTTGCAAGAGAATGAATGTACAAGTGTAGAGCAGATTGAGAGGCGTGGTTCGGCTTATTACACAGCCAACAAACATTGTTTTGCCAGTGAAGCTACTGAAACCAACTTTGTAGCATCGGCTAACTATGACAAACCCTATAGTAGGCAAAAACCTTATAAGCCTACATCTGAGAAGTACAACCATTGTAAATATTGTTGAATTTCACATCATCAAGGTGAGATGTGCGACAAGAACCCCGCATATCTTACATATTTACAGAACATCGTAAACAGACAAGATAAGGAGAGTAAATCCTTTAGAAATTTGCGTAAATGTTTCCTCTGTAAGGCGTATGGACATTATCGCCATGATTGTAAAGGTAGGCAAATGACCAAGAAAGCCAATGCCGCCTTATTTGATAGTTCATCATCAGATGAAGAACAATCAGAGAAACACCCTGTGAACTCAGCACAGGCTTTTGATATGTTTAACGCAAATAAATGTACTGTTTGTAATACCTTTTATGAAGATGGCATTTTAACATGCGGCCACTCCATTCCTATTGCCAATGAAGAAGCTAATTTGGTAATAGACTCCAAAGGCAGAATAAACATCCATCAGGGATACGTGAATGGCAAGTCTGCTACAGTCCTTCGGGACACGGGAAGTTCACTGATTGGACTGAAGAGAACGTTCATAATGCCTACAGACTATACAGGCAGGCACGTAACATGCAGAACATTCTCTGGCAATATTGAAAATACCCACTAACATGGGCATATATTCAAACACCTTTCCTCACTGGGAAAGTAAAATGCGCAGCATTAACAAACCCTGTGTGTGATATTATAATTGGAAATTTACCAGAGGTGAATGATATGCCTCATAACATAACATCTCTTTGCATTGATGAGATCACAACATCACCATCAAATGTCATCATTGATAATGTTGTACCACCTAATGAATGTATGGTAGCTAATGTAGCACTAAGATCTCATGACATCATTGATAAAATTGTTTCATCACCATCTGATATCATTGAATGTGTGAACGCAGTAACCAGATCTACTGCTAGAATGCAAGATGAAATTAATCAGACTGAGGCTATAGAAATGCTTAGCCCAGTATTACTACCTTCTAAAACCATGAAGGGGACTTTTGTAACAGCCCAAAAGGCTGATCCTTCATTGTCTAAATATTTTAATCTGATCGGCCAAAAGCCAAAGTTAACCAAAAATGCAAGATGGCATTTTGCTTTGAAAAATTGTATCCTCACCAGGTATTATACCAGAGGTGACACCACAAAAGAGCAAACTGTTTTGCCAATTGAGTATCGTAAGCAAGCCTTACATCTTGCCCATGATATACCTCTTGCAGGGCATATGGCATACGCTAAGACCAGATCAAGATTATTATCACAGTTTTATTGGCCCAAATTCTGCAATGACATTAAGCAATATTGGAGGAGTTGTGACATCTGCCAAAAACTTGTAAAGAAAGGTAAAAACCCACAGGCAAACTTACAAATTACTGACTTAGCCAGTCGACCTTTTGAGAAAATATCTGTCGACATAGTGGGCCCTCTTAATCAGATAACAACCAGAGGGAATAAGTATATATTAACTATCATTGATCAATGTAGCCGCTGGCCTGAAGCGATTCCGCTTAAGAACATAACTGCCAATGATATAATGGAAGTTTTCTTCCATATATTTTCACGGATAGGATTTCCAGACACTATCCAATCAGATAGGGGAAGTCAGTTCATCGCCGCATCTACTCAAGCTTTCACCAAAATGTTAGGAGTGAAGCAATGTTTCAATTCCCCGTACCATCCTCACTCGAGTGGAATTATAGAAAAATTTAACGGTGATTTAAAGCATATGCTTGCTAAAGTCACGCAAGAGCACCCCAATAACTGGGCCATATATTTACCTGCTATTCTCTTTGCTTATCGCGAGGTGCCACATGCTAGTACAGGTTTCTCTCCTTTTGAACTTATCTATGGTGCCAAACCACGTGGCCCATTAAACATCTATCATCAAATGTTAACTGAATCCACTCCTTTACTGAAACCCATATCATCATACGTATACGTTACATCATTGCGTGAAAGAATCATCAAATCTTGAATAATTGCAAAGGATGCACTAAAATTATCTGGTGCTACATATAGACAATATGCTGACAAAGGTAACAGGACAATAACGTTGACACCTGGACAGGACGTTCTTCTTCTCCTACCTAGTGACAGACACTTATTGACCGATTCTTGGCAAGGACCATTTAAAGTGACGAGACAGATTTCACCTGTAGACTACGAGATTCAAATAAAAGACAAACACAAAATACTCCACGTCAATATGCTAAGACCATATTACAATAGAGACAACGAACAAGACGATACAACAGCCTGTACAGTGATAATAGACCATGAAGATGACGAGGCTAGTGACGAAATTCCAACACCTGCATTAGACACGACAAACTGCTTGAAGGAAATTAAAATCAACCCAAAGTTAACTCAAGCAGAAACAGACAGTTGCAAACATCTCATACAACAGTACAACACCATTTTCTCCAACAACCCAGGACAAACAGAATTAGTACAACATCACATCACACTCACGTCAAATACACCCATAAAATGCAGACCATACACCATTCCATTGCATTACAAAGAACACTTACATCAAGAGATCATTAGCTTAGAAAAAAAACAACATCATTAGACGATCCCAATCAAATTTCTCATCTCCAATGGTCATAGTACGCAAAAAGGACAATACAATAAGACTCTGTGTCGACTATAGGTAATTAAATAAGATAACTCTTTTAGATCTAGAACCAATGGTCAACTCTGAAGATCTATTGACAGAACTGACAGACGCTAGGTTCTTTACGAAGGTAGACATGACTAAAGGTTACTGGCAAATAACGGTAGACGAACAGAGCAGACATCTAACAGCATTTGCCACACCTTGGGGATTGTACGAATGGTGCAAACTTCCATTTGGGCTTGTCAATGCCCCAGCGACATTCGTACGTATGACACGACTTCTACTAGTAGACATACCGAATATTATTTGTTACATAGACGACATTTGTGTTCACACAAAGACGATGACAGACCACATAAAGACATTAGAACAGACATTTGAACGCATTAGACAACACGGACTGACGGTAAAGCCTGCAAAAGTAGACATAGCCTATCAGGAAATATCCTTCTTGGGGTACAAAATATCTAATGGCTTTGTCACGACAGACGATAACATTGTGTCCAAGATACTAAAACTCTCACTTCCGACTACGAAAAAGCAAGTCAGAAGTTTGTTGGGACTTATACATTATTATAGGCAGTTCATACCAGATTTTGCTGAACTGATCGAAGTATTTACTAACCGACTAACAAAAGATCAACCTGAGAAAATTGTAAACAATGAATGCCTAAAATTTGCATTCCAGAAAGTATTATCTTATTTTTCTGATAATAGCTTAAACAATCCCATTCTAAAATTGCCCAATTTACAAATCCCTTTCAGATTACGCACAGACGCGAGCTCCGTGGCGATTGGAGCAGTCTTGTTACAGGAGCACAATAACATCCTACATCCTGTGTACTTTGTCTCCCGAAAATTAAAACCGAGAGAACGTGCTTGGTCAACACTACAGTTGGAAGCCCTAGCTCTAGTGGTGGGTATAACTAAATTGTCCAGATTCCTCCTGGGACGTCATTTTATTGTGGAGTCTGACAGTAGTCCATTGAGATTTATCAATTCAGGTGTACCTTCCAACCAAATGATAGCTCGCTGGTCTCTTAAACTTCAAAATTACAGCTTTGAAGTTCGACACATTGCGGGCAGAACCAACACGATTGCCGATCTTTTGTCCCGTTGTCCGACCGACCCAGTAAGCACCAATGTCTGAGTGCAGTGTGTAAAATACACTCAGACCAACACAGCCATCCATCAGTGAAGTTTTTTTTTCACGCAAGCTGTGTATGTCTATTATATGATGTGATAGGGTTTATCCCCAATATATATAGTTTTCTTATTTTATTATTAACGTAGTGATTGTCGTGAATAATTGTGTAGTGTGTGGTAGAAAGTGAACTTTATTAATTGTATATATTACGAAACAAGAACAGTGCCACATTCGCTCTGAACTTACCGCAAGCGAACTGTCCAATTTATCCGTGGTATCTGCATTTGGAACATATCCAGTGATATTTTAACTCCGTGTGTGAAAGTGTGACCTGAACATTGACATCTACACCACTGCAGTCAATCGAAATCCAGAAGTTTTTCCAGTGAAACAACCAACACATGAACAATCAGAACATTGCACATTCCGTGTTACTACATCAGACCGGAACAAGTTTGTTCTACAAATTTCAACATCAACGGTTCGTGTGTACTTCCGGATGATTTAGAAATTTAGTTCAAAATTAGCAGACGACAAACAAAAGCTTAAAAAGTTATAACACTTCTAAACTATTTACGATTCAATAATTTCGAATACACGAATTGTGTATTAATATTTTTCATTTAGTGTAATCTTAGAATCATATCTTGATTAATTTATTCATACTATCGACATTTTTTCGCTAGTATGGAGAAACATCAAGCTATGACGCTGAGAAATAGAAGAATTATGGTAAGATATTATATTTCATAATTTTTGAAATGATGTCCCTTTCATTTAATTGTTATTACATTATTACACCAAGGGCGATAAATTGAAATGTATACGATTATGTGTTGTATATAAATAGTCATGTTGTTGCCAGATTGTTAACACGCCAAGAAGCCATCTACTGGGCATGGTAGAGTGTTACCGACATTGCAGACCGACACAAGAACTGCTGGCCAAATGAGGTCAGAGTTTGAGCGTTGAATGCGACTTATATAAAGCCGTATTACGGTCTTGCCAGATGTTTTTTGTTTCAAAAAGCATATTATTACTTTTTTTTGAAAGGCTGCAAGGTAGTTGCTTGGGAAGCTGTTACTACCGATCTGACTGGGTCAATAATGCAATTAAGGTAATCAGCCATCGAGAGGATGAAACTTGACAAGTGTTAAAGGTTGAACACCACATATCTTTAGATACAATGTCCATGTCTTATGTGTTTCTATGTCAAGATGTGTATTCTTATGTATTTCTACACCAATGTATATAACAGAAGGGTTGACTCTGACAAGGGTAAAATATTAACTCGCTATGTATATACAGTATACATGAAAGATGACATCTTTCATGAAGAAGCCCCGGGGGAGCATGTCAGAGTCTAAAGTATTGCCAGCAGAGATGCAGGAACATCGTTACGCCCACCAGGCGAATAGTCCCTAGCGGGGATGCTGTAACATCGTTACGCCCGCCAGGCGAGTATTAATTACCTGCCTGCGAGGTTGCTGGCTGACGAGACAGCCAGCGGTCAGGCAAGGACAAAGCAGGACGCACGCAGGCCTCGTGAAGCCACTTCAGGTGGGCAGGCGCGTTGCGAGAAATAGCCAGACAGCTCTGGGACTCGGACTCGACTGGACGTATGATGAGAGAAAGGTTTCGTGTAGTTCTGTGCCCGAAAGTCGAGTGCTTGTACATCTTGTGAGATAGACTGTAAGATGTGGGTTGCCTGTAAGTGTATTGTTATAACTTATGTATTGAAATGATCATCTCTAGATCGTATTGCATGTGATCTGTAAATAAATCCATTGAAACTTCGTGTCATTGAGTCTCAAGTCAAATCACGTTGTACTTGTACTGTCTCACATGTGTTAGGTTTAACGAGCCAGGTTTAAGACCCTGACAGTCATCATCTATATCATTCTAGTCATCATCATCTTAGTCATCATCATCTTAGTCATCATCATCATCTTAGCCATCATCATCTTAGTCATCATCATCTTAGCCATCATCATCTTCATCAATTTTGCCCGGGCAGCGCCATTTGGTTACTCTTTTTCGAAATCCAACTGCCAAGGGATTGTTTACGTGCGCAACAATACACACGGGCGTCCGATCTCACTACCCAGAGATCAGGGGAAATTTTATTACTGGAAGTCCAGGTGGATTTTTTAAATAAATCCCGGTCCTCACCGGGGCCTGAACCCTGGACCTCCAGCACTCGAGGCGGACTTTAAACCTCGAGACCACTCAACCCCCGATAATGGTGTTCCGGTGTTAGCTGCCCTGCTGTTACACACAGAAACGTTAGCCATATTACTGTAGGGACTTGTACCGCTGTGTGTTCCGGTTGTTCCACCGCCAGCACGAGATGTTTACGGCTGCCTCGCGAAGTTGTTTGTGTGCCCACGTTCTTGCTTGTCCTTTGATGCCCAACTGTTTTAGCTCGTCGTAGATAATATCGTCAGCATCCCCACTAATTATAAGCGACAGCATCTTTCCTGCAGCAGCAACAACTTCAGCACCAGCAACAACAACAGCACAATTGTTCCTACAACATCTGTATGCTGTTGGTTCTAGGGTATTCATATGTCTCAGCCATAGACTTCCTGTATGTGTTTTAGCAATGTTTTCTCACGTTTGTGTTGTATTAGCCAGGTGTTTCTACTGCTGTAGCTAGTTTTAGCCATGTTTGCTTGAACCTGTGTTGTCTTAGCCAGGTGCTAGTGCTGCTGTAGCTAGTTTTAGCAATGTTTTAACCGTTTTCTCACGTCTTTGTTGTCTTAGCCAGGAGTAGTGCTGCTGTAGCCAGTTTTAGCCATGTTTTCTCACGCGTTTGTTGTCTTAGCCAGGTGTTTCTACTGCTGTCGCTAGTGTTAACCATGTTTTAGCAATGTTTTCTCACGTCTTTGTTGTCTTAGCCAGGAGTAGTGCTGCTGTAGCCAGTTTTAGCCATGTTTTCTCACGCGTTTGTTGTCTTAGCCAGGTGTTTCTACTGCTGTCGCTAGTGTTAACCATGTTTTAGCAATGTTTTCTCACGTCTCTGTTGTCTTAGCCAGGTGCTAGTGCTGCTGTAGTTAGTTTTAGGCAGTTTTAGATGTTTTCGAACCACGCGTTAGCCATCTTGAAGTTATATCTTAGCCATGTTTCTCTCCTTTCTGTGCCTCT
Organism: Cepaea hortensis; assembly: GCA_963921405.1. Taxonomy (NCBI): domain Eukaryota; kingdom Metazoa; phylum Mollusca; class Gastropoda; order Stylommatophora; family Helicidae; genus Cepaea; species Cepaea hortensis. Next base: position 100,246,047 of record OY992888.1, read on the forward strand.
CCTTTCTCTCCCTCTCCCCTCTCTCCCTCTCTCTCTCTGTATAATACATACATATATCACCCAGTGCCTTTCTCCACAAATTGCGATCTCCGACGTCATGGATCAGTTTGTGTGTTGACTCCCTTCCGTGCCATGACACAAAACTGTCAAGAATCTTCTCACGTTGTCTTCCTCTATCTCTCTTTCCACTAATCTTTCCGGTTGTCACAACATGTTCCAGTTTTTGTCTTCTCACAATGTGGCCAAAAGTGATGACTATTTATTTCTGATGTTTGTGATAAGGTGTCTTTGAGACTTAGTTCCCTCAAAATGTCCAGATTGCTCGTTTTTGCTGTCCAGTCAATTTTCAGCAATCTTCTATAAAATCACGACTCCAAGGCTTCGTCTGTTTACTAATTATCCAGGATTCGCAGCCATATGTATCAATTGGTTCTATGTAACATGCAAAAACTCTTTATTTAACTTTGAAGGACAATAACTTATTGCACAAGATGTTCTTTATTTGATAGAATGCAGTTCTTTGCTTGTCATATTCTGTTCTTTATCTCAGTGATGCATCTTCCATCTGATGTTATCCATGTACCTAGATATCTGAATTTCTGCACTTGCCCCAAAATGTCGTCATTTACTTTAACTGCACATTTAGGCACAATCTGCTTCTTTGATATCACCTTAACTTCTATCTTTCTGTTATTAAAGCTAAGGCCCTTCTACAACCACTGTATCTATCATTTCCTGTAGTTCCTTCTGACTTGTTGCTATAAAGACGGTGTCGTCAGCATAACGTAAGTTATTTATATTATGTTCACCAGCCAGGATCCCTGATATATTTTCTGTAGATCTCATTAAATGTTCACTGTACAATGAAAACAAATCAGGAGACAATACACAACCTTGTCTGACTCCCTTCTTTTGATTTGTTATTGATTCTTATATCTGCTGTTTGCTGCCAATATAACTTCTTTATTAATTGCAGATCTTTCCCGTCGATGTTCAGTTGCTTCAGTGATTGTATTATTTCCTCATAATTCACAATGTCTAGTCTATTGTGTGATCCATGAAACATACTCTTAGATCTGTGTTCACTTTTATAGCTCTTTCTCATAGTGTCCCGAGATTACACAATCGTTGTTTGTGCACTTTCCCTCATCAAATCCACACTGTTCATCACTAATTTCTGGTTTAACCTTATTTCTTATTCCTTTCATAATTATTCTCAGTAACAGCTTTGTCATGTGACTCATAAGACTTATTGTGCGATGCTCTTCTCATTCTAAAGCGCCTGGTTTCTTTGGCAGAGCTATAAAGTTGGATTTTAATAGGTCACTAGGAATTTACCCACTAGTGAAGATGTTACTTAGGAATTGTGTCAATATTTCGATTCCAAAATTACCTAGAGCCTCAACTTTCTCCAATAAAATGTTGCCTGCACCTCGTGCCTTTCCTTTCCTCATGCGATGTAGTGCATCGTCAACTTCCGCAGCAAGTATAGGTGGACCCTCGCCATTGTTTTGAATATTTACATCCGGTCTCCTATCATCACACACCTCTTCCAGATATTCCGTCCATCTGTTGACTATTTCATCTTGCTCCATCACTAGTGCACCGTTCCTCGATTTTAAACATCCAGTGACATTTCGTGTTTTCCCACCTGTTATTGTATTTATTCGTTGATACATGGAATATGGGTGTTTTCCATAGTTTGTCCCAATTTCCACGCACTGTTGATTCAGACATGCTTCTTTAGTCACTTTGCATTTATTTACCATTTCTGTATGCATTCTATTACATTCTTCTTCATCTTGCTTTTTCCTTCTTCTGTCGTGCATTATCTACAAAATTTCATATGTCATCCAATTCTTTGTTGCTATTCTATGTTAGGTGGCGTGATTTCTTTTGATGTCTGTTGGATTGATTCCTCAACGTGTCCCATTGCTCATCAATAGTCTGTATTATCATCATGGCATTATATCTATTCTGTACGGCAACATTGTACCTTTCTCAAATTTCTGTGTCTGTTTTAAGTAATGCTAGATCTTACTTGTTGTTCTTTGGGGTTTTCTTTATGTTTTTAAGTCTTAAGCTCATCTTTCCTATAACTAGCACATGGTCGCTATGTCTATCTGCTCCTGGTCTAGATTTTGCTCCTACTAAACTGCTTCTAAATCTCTTTGGAATCAGCATGTAGTAAATTTGATTGCGTATATAATCGTCGGCCGCTCTCTCTGGCCGAGGGGTTACAATACTTTCTCCGTAATCCCGTTTATCACGCAGAGTCTCGTAGCGGGCGAGAACTGGGAGCGGTTCTACCCCCGCTGGTGACTTGCGGGATAACTGAGCCGGCCGCTCAGAAAGCAATGGCAAACTACTGAGCGTAATCTTGTCAAGAAATCAACAGACAGCTGAAAGATGATGACATTGACAGCGATATGGTAATTTGTCTTGATTATGTTTACAACATTCATTTCATAATGTTTATCTTTCTTCCTATGTAAATGTATAATGCTCTTGATGAACGAAAGATGAGTGATTGGAAGGGCCGAATGTAAGACGGGCCTGCGTGCCCAATTTGTGACCCTTTTAAAATAAAGTTGATTTGATTTGATTTGATTTATCTCTCTCTATCTCTCTCTATCTCTCTCTATCTCTCTATCTCTCTCTATCTCCCTATCTCTCTCTATCCCCCTATCTCTCTTTATCTCTCTCTCTCTCTCTCTCTATCTCTTTATCTCTCTACTAACTGCATGAGGCGCTGGACGCAGTTAAGGGTCAGCGACTGATAAGAGGGAAATCATGGATGGCTCAGGCGGAGGATACGATCAGACAGGTGTGCCCCTTGGAGAACATTAGGCGAGGAGAGGAGTGGGTCAGAGTGCCAGCGGAGCAGTCAGAATTGTGCAGAGTTATGATCACATTAAGCCGGGAGTGCAGGGAGTGGCCAGCAGGGGCCACGGAAGTGGAAATCTAGCAACTAATTCAGGACAATGCTCACTCGAGTGATGTGATTATCTACACAGATGGTTCGGTGTCAAGAGGTGAGAGAAGTGGCTGGGGGTTCATAGCCAAAGCCAATGGTCGACGTTTGGGACAGGAGAGCCTGGCATATGATACCACAACATCCAGCTTAAGAATGGAGGTGGAGGCAGTCACTGCGGATCCCCGCTGGGTGGAGAATACGACACACGAGAATACGACACACACACACACACACACACACACATCGTGATTGTAACTGACTCAGAAAGCATGTTGACGAGGGTGAGGACGGGCAGGCTTCGTGCGGAGTGGATTGCTTCGCTTCGGAGGTCACGGGTGACAAGCATCGCCTGGATCTTTTCTCCGGGGCATGCCGGTGTGCTGGGTAATGAACAGGCGGACAGATTGGCTGGCTCTGCAGAACTTGGTGGAGTATTGATACATGACAAGGCAGACGTGGTTGCGGCCTTGTGGGAGCACGTGCACACCTCGGAGGAGCAAATGGATTACCATGGTCTGGCAAGAATGAGACAATGAGTGACGAGGGGATCTGGCCGGCGCTCAACGCTCAGAGGAAAGGCGAGACGGACATGTAATCAGATTGCTACTGGTACTATTAGTGTTGGAACTCTTCGCTGGCTGCTGAGGATGGGGACGGAGCGCTTATGGGAATGCCCCGAATGCTGTGATGTCGATTCCTAAATCAGTCATTCTCTCTCTCTCTCTCTCTCTCTCTCTCTCTCTCTCTCTCTATATATATATATCTATATCTCTCTATCTGTCTGTCTATCTGTCTGTCTGTCTGTCTCTCTCTCTCTCTCTCTCTCTCTCTCTATATATATATATATATATATATATATATATATATATATATATATATATATATATCTCTATCTCTCTGTCTGTCTGTCTGTCTGTCTGTCTCTCTCTCTCTCTCTCTCTCTCTCTGTATATATATATATATATATATATATATATATATATATATATATATCTATATCTATATCTCTCTATCTGTCTGTCTGTCTGTCTGTCTGTCTGTCTCTCTCTCTCTCTCTCTCTCTCTATATATATATATATATATATATATATATATATATATATATATATATATATATATATATATATATCTCTATCTCTCTGTCTGTCTGTCTCTCTCTCTCTGTCTCTGTCTCTCTCTCTCTCTCTCTGCATCGACGTGTTTGTGTTTCTGTCCGTGGACATGTCCCTGTTGTGTTGTGTGTTTTGTGCGCGTTGTCTGTGTTGTGTTGTGTTGTGTTGTGTTGTGTTGTGTTGTGTGTGTGTCGTGTGTGTGTTGGAGCTGCTGACAGTATCAAAGAGCCAGCTTGAAAGGTTGGAGCACATACAGAATGCTGCCATGTGGTTAAACCTGGGGTGCACAAAGGACACACCAATTATATGCATGAGGCACATCCTGGCGCTACCAACAGTGACGGACAGGCATAGGATCCTTCAGGCCAAATGGTACCTGAGAGTTGCCGCAGACAGGGATCACCCGCTGCATGCAGCAATGGATATGGTAAAGGGTCATAGACTAAGACGAGGCAGGTCCTGGATGGCACAGGCAGAACTTTCTATACGTCAGGTGTGTGATCTAGAGACCATCAATCGTGGAAGAGAGTGGGTTGAAGTTCCGGAAGACATGACGGACTGGCACAATGTCATAATAACACTGAGTCGTGAATGCAGAGAATGGGCACGGGCCGCACTGAGTTTGAAGTGCACCAGCTGATCCAGAGCAACACACATCAAGGTGACATATCATCTACACCGATGGGTTAGTGGTGAGAAACAGACGTAGTGGCTGGGTCTTTATTGCAAAGGCTAATGAAACTCGCTTACACTCAGGAAATAAATGACCGTAGACTCCGAGGTAGACCAAGAAGACGGTGGAGAGATAATATATATACAGACCTACAAGCACTTGGAATCAACGACTGGCAAAAGAGAGTCAACCAGAGAGAAGAATGGAGACGGATTTTGTCTGCAACAAAGAACTTCAATGGCTCGGAACGCTCAAGAAGGAGAAGAAGAATGGACGAGTCTTGAAAAAGGAGAGTCTGGCATATGAGACTACGTCCTCCAGCATGAGAATGGATGTGGAGGCAGTAACAGCGGCATTCCGGTGGCTAGAGGAGACCACTGCAACACACGTTGTATTCATTACGGATTCAAAGAGTATGCTTAGCAAGGTGGAGAAAGGATTGTTTCGTGTGGAATGGCTCTCGTCTCTTCAGAGGTCACAGATTGTGAGAATTGTATGGATATTTTGCCCTGGCCATGGGAGAGGGGGGGGGGGGGTGTTACGGGGGAATGAACAGGCTGATAGGCTAGCAGGGAATGCACCTCTTGGTTGTATCTTGCCTATGGACAAGGGGGAGGTGGTCGTGCGCTTGTGGAACCAGGTGGAGAAGGCGGAGGAACAGATTGAGAACCCATATATGGAAAGAAAGAGATTGCGGGAGGATCGGCAGGGGTTCTGGAAAAGTCTCAAAACTGAGAGGGAAGACCAGGAGAACGTTTAATCAGATAGCGGTGGGAACGATTAGTAGTATGACTCTCCGCTGGCTGTTGAACGAGGGGACGGAGCACGTATGGGAAGTCTTAACTCAACTCACCTTAACTCAACTGTGTGTTGTGTATTATGTGTGTTGTGTGTGTTTTGTGTGCTATGCGCTTTGTGGTGTGTTGTGTGTGTTGTTTGTTGTGTATTATGTGTGTTGTATGCATTGTGTGTGTTGTGTGTGTTGTGTATTATGTGTGTTGTGTGTTGTGTGTGTTGAGTGTTGTGTGTGTTGTGTGTGGTGTGTGTGTTGTGTGCTTTGTGATGTGTTGTCGTGAAATCAATGTAATTTAACAATAAGATGATACAGATAACAAAGACAGTCTGATTCGCAGCTGCAAGTTGTTTATTACGGGAGTCGGTGAGATGAAACGGTACAGCCGTCTTTGAAAGTTCGTTCCCCCACAAGACAGAAAATTGTAGGCATGTTGTTGTGACACACTGGCTTGTTTTGGTTGTCAAAACAAGGGAGACAACCTTTGCATTGGTTGAACAAGGGGAAGAGAATAATTCTGAAATAGTTAGTTGCTCTTGAGGACACCTGCGTGACATCAAAGGAAGTCACTAGAACAACCGAAGACTGTTTGAAAAACCAAGCTTGTTACAGTGATTGTAAACTAGAGAGTTGGCCGAAGACGGACGGTGTTTTCGCTAGCTCTGTTGGAATGTGAAAAACAACTACCGTGTGCGGGATTAATTAAATTTAATTTACACGTGCCTGTCATGGCAAATTGTAGATATGATTCAGGAGAAAAGCAGTGTTACATAAGGTACTACATAGCTTATATTTAGGTATAATTAATGTGGGATAGACTGGTGATAGTAGAGTTTAAGACTTTAACGTAGTGAAGTGATAATTAGCTCTGCTAGTTGAGAATAGGGCAGTGAAGTGAGAATTAGCTCTGCTAGTGAGAATAGTGTAGTGGGGTGATATTTGGAAAGATTGAGGATGGGTTGGGAGATAGGGGAAATGTCCAATGGTGGGATCTTCCAGTGGGGTGCCCACTGGGGTTCTGCACTCTGTCTATTGGTTTTTCCTTGTCTTAGCCTGATTCGGACCAAAGTGAGGAGCTCCTCTGCTCTATGACAGAGAGTAGTTCGCTGATAGATATCTGAGTGAGGCCGTAGGCCTACGCTCAGCTAGTAGGATCAGTGACTAGTGCTCTCACCAGGTGTGTTATTTCTCTAACAGGTTCCATGCCAGTTACGAGGAAGCTCTACACTGGTTTTGAGGAAGTTCTACTCCTATGAGGAAGAACACCAGATGAACAGTCAATGTTTTTTTTGTTGAGGAAATGAATAATGTCCGAGAAGAAAGTTTGTACAATAGTGTTTACGCTGGGCCCATGATCAGGAGGATCCACCAGAACAGGGCTCAGAGGAGCAAAACCATATAAAGATTCCTGTGTGATAAGGTTCACCTAGGATGGGTGATGCTCGTTGATATACCACATATTATGTGAACAATAGGGACTAAAAAAGAACATTAAATGTAGCATTCACATGGAGCTGTAGAGTCCATTGGAATAGTACAAGTGACATTGTATTTGAGACAATATAGACAATAGATAGGATCAAGTGTATTACCAATAACAGTGATACCTATATTCACAAGAACACGGATTGAACATTTAAGACCTATAGGATGCAGTGTGTAACCGATCCATGATCAGTGTAAAACGATGGACTGTATCTATTTCGGATGATCAGGTAGATGGATTACCAAGTAGCTACAGAAGAAAGTCAGCGTCTGGCAGGAGAGATACATCACTAGGTGAGGTTTCCTTGTGCTGACCTAACGTGCTGTGGTGTGACCTTGCTAGGATGAACTGACTGGGCTACTGATCTGATGGTCCGATTCTACACACATTATAGTATACTACACACATTCTTCGCATACACTTCTCACATACATTGCACTTTTCTTTTAATAAATTAATTGTTATTAATTTTTAGAAGCTAGAGTTGTTGAGTATGTTGCGTTGGGGAAGAATGAGAGGGGGCATGAGACAGTAGTGATAGAGAGAGAGAAAGAGGTATCCATAAACTGAGGGAGTGTGGTGGACAGAATCTAGTGGTTTCTCCAGGATAATTGTCACCAACTGGCTGGGGTTAGATCCCAGAGGGGCAACCACTCAGCCAAAATCATTTTCTTCTACCGGTGTTTAGTTCTGGATGCAGTTTAAGATCCCCTAACTCTGTCAGAAGGGACTAGTTACCACCCAGATCCCAGAGAGAAAACGTGGAACTAATGTCTTTTATGCTGATTTAAGACACTGTCCCTGATACTCAAGAAAACAGCCAAGAAGTGGCTCGTTGAAGATAGAATATATCTATATATATATAGATGTGGCTGTACTTGGTATCACCAGAAGTGAGAAAGGAGGAGTTAAGACATGCAACGTAATCTGGTTACTTATGACTGCATAGGCAAGATACCTCCCGGACATAGATTCCCACTTCTGGACAATATGTGCGAACCCCCACTAAATGATACAATAATGTGTGTACTTGATTAAGCTACACAAACATTTATAAACATTTAGAATTATACGGACAAATTGAGTTTTAAAATACAACAACTGTGTTTATTATTGCTATTGATGATCATATGATGATGATGATTATATTATGGTATACGTAACTCATCTGGCTGAAAAGCTCAGAAGCACGTAGGTCATGCTTCCCCCAGTGAGACGCAGTTCACTGTCAGATTGAAGGAGTCCAAATTGGTCCCTTCACAAGGCTAAGTCACTTCCGGATATGGGTTGTTGACTGTCCATTGCTCCTAAGAGATCTGGAATGAAACGAACGGAGATGGGTAGTATCTACGTCTACACATCTCAAACACATATGTCTATACATTCATATAAACATACATTCAAGTCATAATATATGATGGTATGATGATATATATGATGGCATGTTACATAACATATATCAGTTCTAAATAAATAAATATATATGTATATATTCATAAAACTATTTGGAACATCTATAGCTCAAAACATACACAATCACCTCCATTTATGTAATGGAGTGTTTCCCATATAAGTTCACCTCACTTACTCTTTCCCTTTCTGATTCATTCATACTGTCTTGTCGGAAGGGCTGGTCGCACAGTCCTGTCGAACATTAAATGCCTTCCCTGAATCTGTCTGGGGTATTGAATGTCCTAAGTCATGTCTGTCCTCATGCAGACATCATGCAGACAAGGTGAACTGGTGCCATTCCTCAAACCAAGTGGTTTCACCACAATCTTGGTAGGCACTCAAAGTGTTGGTCCAAATAATCAACGTTAATTTGGACGCTATCAAGAGACTGGGAGCTCTCAGGAATTTCTCCTAAGTAGTCAGTCTCCCCAATGTTTAACATCATACAGGATGAATCTAAATGTATCTCCTGTACATGCATAAGCCACACGCTCATGTAGCTTGGATAATGGATTTCTCCAAATTATCACATACAACAAATCAGACAACCAAGTGGTGAATGAAAGAAGAAATTAGTTCTCAGTGAAATCGTAAAGCTAGAACTGGAACATTAAGTACAAAGAAAATCCACCAGTGTAAAGTTTGGGAGAATATGCAGAACACGAAACTACACAAGCCTTCAGACTAGCAGACAACTAATCAGAGTAATGGTCTTACCTGGGTTATAGCTAGGAAATCCTGTCATACGACTTCGTACAGAAGTCCAACAGAACGAAATGTTAATATTTCTCCAGTAGGTATCCTAAGAATGCTATTGTGAATTTGCGTCTGAAGTCTTGCTGGCCATGCATGTAGTTTTATTCTAGTCAATTCCTGGCTAGTTTCCAGGTTGGTTAATTAATATGTCCAAGTTCCTGTTAGCTCCACCTATTTTTCCATGTAAGATGATTTACCTAGATGGATTAAGTGCCAAATTCTTTTCACCCCTCCTCCTTTCCTGTGAAGGGTAGTTTCATCTGTCAATCAAATTGACCGATGCCCCCCACGCCTGAAACAATGAAACCTGCTTTGGCGGCAATGCAGTTGCGTCATTACATTCCAATAGGCTGGTAACACCAGCCTTCCCGGTTGCTGGCCAGAATGTGTCAGCCATGGGTTTCTACTTTGCCCCGTAGTATTGCGGAGAGGTGTTAAGCATCTGGTCCTAATTGCTCCTTTGTGGTGGCAATTACAGACGTCCCGGCTCCACAAAGTCTGGACTTTTAGATAGGTGTTAGGCCTGCATTAAATTGCCGTCTTTGGATCCCACGGGGTTTTCCCCTGAGTAGCACTGCCATGTATTATTTCAGACGGGTCTGGCTGACCCTCTTGATTCTAAACTAACACGTCAATCTCAACTGACTGGCTCCGCGATGTCTGGTTGATCAGAACATCAAAGGGAAAATCTCTTAGATGTAGAGACCAGACGTTGCTTTGATCTACCAATGTAGTAAAAATGATAGTGCGGGCTCTAAGTGACTCTGTATTTTTCTCTTACGTTTTTATCCTCTTCTGGGGAACGTTTATTCTTTTAGAGAATTTTAGAAAAATATTGTGGGCTCTGTAATTCCTTGAAAACTTGTGTAATTATGATGCTGCCGGGCTGTCCCGCCACATAGCTCTCCAATTTAAGTAGGTTCATTAATGAAGCCTATAACAGAGCCTCGGCAGCATTCAAGAATGTATCTAAGTTCTCTCCGTTCTCCAACTGCCTCCCAGTCTGGGTTCCCAATATTCTTTGTGGCAGTGGGATGTTCTATGAGTCAAAAGAAATATCCCATGTCCATTCTCCCAGGATAAATCTTGCAAATCTTTGCTCCTGGTGTTGTGTCGGATTTCCGGGCTATTGCTCGGTAATGTCCTGTCCTCTGGAGGTTTTACTTTTTCCCAGCCGGGAAATTGCAAAATGTATAACAAGATTCTCCTGCGCCGCAGAGAGACTGCTATTGTCCACTCAATTTCTGGCCCTTGTCCTATAAGCAGAGGAAGTGCCATCAGTGTTTTCTTAAAAGAATTGGTCACAGTACTGTTGCTCCATTTTCTTTTCCTCCGTCGGCCAAAGATCATAATAAAATCCTTTAATCTCCTCCTTTTGGCAGGAAATTTGCTAAACATCATAATTTTATGATGTGCATTCAACTCGTACTTGCCTCTTTCTTGGTAGGATGTCAGTTTACTACCTCTTGATTTAAGAGTTTTCTTCCTTCGATAATTATTTATCCAGGTGCGTTCCTCTTCAACAGAGTTCCATTTTGAATCTGTGTTTGAAAGTATAAGGCTAGTAGAAGTTGTCCAGCTTTGAGAAATCATGTTGTTCCCCAAGAACTGTGAATTTGTATCACTCCTTGTAGAAGTATACATAAACAGCTGTTCTCCCCATCCAACATTGGTTGAAGTGAAAGGTAAACAAGGTCCTGAGTGTTGAGTATACCAACCGCTCCGGTTTTGTTCCGCTGCAGAGTCCATCATTTGTGATCCCCTGTTAGCTTCAGCTGTGTTGATGATAGGTATTACCTTCATCCTGTCCAAAGAAGTATTTTCTTCTTTGTTGTTAGCAGACATGTTTATCGTCCCTGAATCAGAGTCCGTGGTATAACCTACATGAATGCTTTGTGTATCTTGAGTTTCCTTTTCGAAAGACTCCAAGATACTGACATCGTAAGAATTCTCCTCCGTGTCTTGTTTGTCCTCCATGGCTGGGCTCTCTTGTGCCAAGTCCAATTGAGGTATTCTCTCCCTGGTCTGGTTTTCTTGTGCCAAATCCAATAGAAGTGAATGTTGTGGGGTGTCATTTTCAATGTCATCTCCCACCTGAGATAAGTAATTCATACTGATAATTATTTCATCTTGTGTGGCCACACAGAAAGAAACACTGGAATCCTGTTTTACATCAATTCCGGTCTCAGTTGAATTCATTTCCACTCCTAGTTTCTCTGAACTGAAGGGAATAAAAGAGTCGGGTAAGGTCTCGCCTTCGATCTCTTTAATAGTTTTCCTCAGGTCCTCCTCCTCCTGGATTTTTCTCCTTTGGGAAGTCTTAGGAAGCTCCTGAGATTGCTGGGTTGCCAAGCCAGCTAATCCGCTTTCATTGCGGTGTAAACATTTATCACGTTTGTGACTGTTTACCGAACGCTTGGTACATTTATTCCTATTCCGTTTATTTTTAATATTTTTAGGAATAGGCGAGGGAAGCATCTGCCTTTCTGTGCGCAAGTTTTTGTTTTTCTGAGCCATGGGGATTTGCGAAGGAATGCATGCCTCTTCTTTGTGACGGTCAGCTTCCCCGCTTTCTATCAGAGTTTCGGCTTGAGTGATTGGCTTTTCCTCAATCGAGCTGGTAGATTCCTCCACGTTCAGTATTTCAATTTGCTTCTTCTTCATCTCATCTTCTTCAGCTTTGTGACGCATATCTGCTTCTAATTCTGCAACTCTTTTCATCATCTGCTCATCTTCTTTGTCCCACCAATCCATTTCTTCTCTAATAAATAGTTCTAGCTTCTCTCCTACTAAGCCGAGCCTTATGCCCCATCCTCTAGCGGACTCTAAGAAATCTGTGCGTGCATCCATGATCTCTTCTCAGCTTAAACTCAGGTAAGTAATTATATTATTACCCTACAGAGAGCTAGTCAGATTTATGCTAGAGCAGGATAGTGACAAGAGGAACAGACACTGCTATGAGAATGATAGTAGTGAATTAGAGTGAGAAAGTTGATGCAAAGCAGTCCGTCATACACTGAATTAACTAAGAATTATCAAATTATTCATGATTAAATCAAATGATAAAGCATGTAATCAAAAAATCATCAAGTAAATCATCAATAAACTAATTAATATCACTAATTAATGTGATTATTAATTCTACAGTGGTGAATGATGTAAATTAACTCATATGATATTATCCATTATTAACTTTTTAACAAGTTATTTAAATTCTACAGACTTCCCTAGAAACAAATTCCTAAGTTAATACTTAGCAAATGTAATGGGTGAAGAATGAAAGAATGGTTTATGAAAATCAATAGTCTAGAATTTATTCTCTGATTCTATCATGGATGAGAAGTCCTGATGTGTCAAAATCTTGCCTACAATCAAGCAAGCTATTACATTAGAAATAAATTATAACTAACTAATGCTGCTAAGAATGTAAGTGAGAATTACCTAGGTTCTATCCATGGGCAAGACCAGAATAATACCAGACTAACAGATTTGAAATAGGTTCGTTCCTTGCGAGCGAACCAAGTTTTCTAGGGTTTACTCCCGTATTCTATAGCGGGCGAGCAGACCACTAGGCTTTAGGGTTTACTCCCGGATTCTATAGCGGACGAGCCGTCCCAATATGTCACCACCTGGCTGGGGTTAGATCCCAGAGGGGCAACCACTCAGCCAAAATCATTTTCTTCTACCGGTGTTTAGTTCTGGATGCAGTTTAAGATCCCCTAACTCTGTCAGAAGGGACTAGTTACCACCCAGATCCCAGAGAGAAAACGTGGAACTAATGTCTTTTATGCTGATTTAAGACACTGTCCCTGATACTCAAGAAAACAGCCAAGAAGTGGCTCGTTGAAGATAGAATATATCTATATATATATAGATGTGGCTGTACTTGGTATCACCAGAAGTGAGAAAGGAGGAGTTAAGACATGCAACGTAATCTGATTACTTATGACTGCATAGGCAAGATACCTCCCGGACATAGATTCCCACTTCTGGACAATATGTGCGAACCCCCACTAAATGATACAATAATGTGTGTACTTGATTAAGCTACACAAACATTTATAAACATTTAGAATTATACGGACAAATTGAGTTTTAAAATACAACAACTGTGTTTATTATTGCTATTGATGATCATATGATGATGATGATTATATTATGGTATACGTAACTCATCTGGCTGAAAAGCTCAGAAGCACGTAGGTCATGCTTCCCCCAGTGAGACGCAGTTCACTGTCAGATTGAAGGAGTCCAAATTGGTCCCTTCACAAGGCTAAGTCACTTCCGGATATGGGTTGTTGACTGTCCATTGCTCCTAAGAGATCTGGAATGAAACGAACGGAGATGGGTAGTATCTACGTCTACACATCTCAAACACATATGTCTATACATTCATATAAACATACATTCAAGTCATAATATATGATGGTATGATGATATATATGATGGCATGTTACATAACATATATCAGTTCTAAATAAATAAATATATATGTATATATTCATAAAACTATTTGGAACATCTATAGCTCAAAACATACACAATCACCTCCATTTATGTAATGGAGTGTTTCCCATATAAGTTCACCTCACTTACTCTTTCCCTTTCTGATTCATTCATACTGTCTTGTCGGAAGGGCTGGTCGCACAGTCCTGTCGAACATTAAATGCCTTCCCTGAATCTGTCTGGGGTATTGAATGTCCTAAGTCATGTCTGTCCTCATGCAGACATCATGCAGACAAGGTGAACTGGTGCCATTCCTCAAACCAAGTGGTTTCACCACAATCTTGGTAGGCACTCAAAGTGTTGGTCCAAATAATCAACGTTAATTTGGACGCTATCAAGAGACTGGGAGCTCTCAGGAATTTCTCCTAAGTAGTCAGTCTCCCCAATGTTTAACATCATACAGGATGAATCTAAATGTATCTCCTGTACATGCATAAGCCACACGCTCATGTAGCTTGGATAATGGATTTCTCCAAATTATCACATACAACAAATCAGACAACCAAGTGGTGAATGAAAGAAGAAATTAGTTCTCAGTGAAATCGTAAAGCTAGAACTGGAACATTAAGTACAAAGAAAATCCACCAGTGTAAAGTTTGGGAGAATATGCAGAACACGAAACTACACAAGCCTTCAGACTAGCAGACAACTAATCAGAGTAATGGTCTTACCTGGGTTATAGCTAGGAAATCCTGTCATACGACTTCGTACAGAAGTCCAACAGAACGAAATGTTAATATTTCTCCAGTAGGTATCCTAAGAATGCTATTGTGAATTTGCGTCTGAAGTCTTGCTGGCCATGCATGTAGTTTTATTCTAGTCAATTCCTGGCTAGTTTCCAGGTTGGTTAATTAATATGTCCAAGTTCCTGTTAGCTCCACCTATTTTTCCATGTAAGATGATTTACCTAGATGGATTAAGTGCCAAATTCTTTTCACCCCTCCTCCTTTCCTGTGAAGGGTAGTTTCATCTGTCAATCAAATTGACCGATGCCCCCCACGCCTGAAACAATGAAACCTGCTTTGGCGGCAATGCAGTTGCGTCATTACATTCCAATAGGCTGGTAACACCAGCCTTCCCGGTTGCTGGCCAGAATGTGTCAGCCATGGGTTTCTACTTTGCCCCGTAGTATTGCGGAGAGGTGTTAAGCATCTGGTCCTAATTGCTCCTTTGTGGTGGCAATTACAGACGTCCCGGCTCCACAAAGTCTGGACTTTTAGATAGGTGTTAGGCCTGCATTAAATTGCCGTCTTTGGATCCCACGGGGTTTTCCCCTGAGTAGCACTGCCATGTATTATTTCAGACGGGTCTGGCTGACCCTCTTGATTCTAAACTAACACGTCAATCTCAACTGACTGGCTCCGCGATGTCTGGTTGATCAGAACATCAAAGGGAAAATCTCTTAGATGTAGAGACCAGACGTTGCTTTGATCTACCAATGTAGTAAAAATGATAGTGCGGGCTCTAAGTGACTCTGTATTTTTCTCTTACGTTTTTATCCTCTTCTGGGGAACGTTTATTCTTTTAGAGAATTTTAGAAAAATATTGTGGGCTCTGTAATTCCTTGAAAACTTGTGTAATTATGATGCTGCCGGGCTGTCCCGCCACAATAATGATAAGGGGTTAAAATATAATGTGGGTGTTGATTCCCCTCACTCCAGGGACGACACTTTAAAGAAATACACGACATTATTGGGGGATCGTAAACGTGATCTTTGGACAGCGGGATCTCTCGTAAACGGAAACCTTGGACAGCGGGATCTCTTGTAAGCGGGATCTCTTGTAAGCGGGATCTTTGGACAGCGGGATCTCTCGACAAGGGGGGATCTTTTGACACGGTATTTCTCGACACGGGATCTTTAGTTACAGGACGGAGATATCATATTAGTGAGGATCCAGCTAGGGTGAATGTGGGTAGGAGTTAAGACACATATCTTGCTTGTTCACACTTCACACGTCTACTTAGGTCTGTGGTCCTAATTCTACTCTTGTCACTGAGTGATTGTGTTGTGTTGTGCTGTGTGGTGTTAAATATATAGATACCTTTTAATTAGTAATTATCTATATATTGGTTTTGGAGATAACTTGTATTCAACCTGCTGACTTACCTCTCTGAAATATGGCCACTCCTAAACTAACTACGGCAGAACTAAGGGCAAAGGGGGAAGAAATGAGCTTGTCACTGAGTGATTGTGTTGTGCTGTGCTGTGTGATGTTACATATATAGATACCTTTTAATTAGTAATTATCTATATATTGGTTTTCGAGATAAATTGTATTCAACCTGCTGACTTACCTCTCTGAAATATGGCCACTCCTAAACTAACTACGGCAGAACTAAGGGCAAAGGGGAAAGAAATGAGCTTGTCGGGTTCTGTACTAACAGATTACGTACAGGAGGTGGAGAGGGAGCTTCGTCAAGCAGAAAGGGAAGATCGAAAGGCCGAGTTGGAATTGAGAAGGGTGGAGTTAGAACAAGCAGCTAGGAAACTTGAAGCTGAGCAAGCAGCTAAGAAACTTGAAGCTGAGCAGGCAGCTAGAAAACTTGAAGCTGAGCAAGCCATTAGAAGGATGGACCTTGAAGCTGAGCAAGCAGCTAAGAAACTTGAAGCTGAGCAAGCAGCTAAGAAACTTGAAGCTGAGCAAGCAGCTAAGAAACTTGAAGCTGAGGAAGCTGCTAGGAAACGGGAAGCTGAGCAGGAAGCTCAGAAAAGAGAGCACGAGTACCGGATGTGGGAACTCGAGCTTAAGAGACAATCTAATGGGGAAACTGAGAGAGCAGTGGGAGGTTCCTCCATCCCAGGCTCAACCCCAGCAGGTGGACATAGTTACCATGATATGAAGTTTCCTCTAGCGATCTATGAGGAGGACAAAGAGAAGATTGACCAGTACCTACAACGCTTCGAGGCCATGTCGGTTGCTATGGGTCTGGACCGTGACAAATGGTGTGTTAAGCTGTCCCAGGGATTACGCGGGACCGGCTACGAGGTTTATTCTCGCCTGCCACCAGGACATGAGAACAATTACGACGAGTTGAAAACAGCTCTGCTGAAACGTTTCGAAGTTACGTCACATACCTACCGGAAAAAATTTCGAGCAGCGAAACGGGAACCGGGAGAGTTGTTTCCGCATACAGTCTGCGTCTGAGATCCTATCTCCATAAGTGGATGGATTTAGCTGGATTCGCGCATGACTATGAGTCTGGAAGAGCTCATGGTGGTCGATCAGCTGAAGAAGCAAATGTCGAAACCTCTCAGAACATTCCTGGGAGAACAAGGGGCGGAACGTATTGACATCGTGACGAAATTGGCAGAACGGTTCGTTGAGGTGCATGGGGAGGCAGGAGAAAACCTTTCCACCAACACCAAATGTCAGGAGAAACATGACAGGAAGAAAGTCAAAAACTCAGGAACCAAAAAGGGGGAACCTTATGTAAAAACTTCAGAGGATAGTTCAGAGAAGACGAAGGAGGGAAGCAAGAGCACTTCGAGCTCTACACCAAAACGACCGAGGTCGGAGAAGTGGTGTTCAATTTGTAAGTTGCCCTCTCACAATACGAGGGACTGCAAATCGAAGGTTAAGAGCCCTCACTTCGCAGCATGTCAAGTGACTTCCAAGGGGGTTGTCACTGAAAATGCCAAGGTCAACAAGGAAGCTCGCCACCAGGAGAGCTCACTCAAGTCCGGCACTAGAAAATCTGGACAGGGAAATGGTGCAAACATTGTAAGTCAAACACGCACAATGCTATTGACTGCAGGGGAAAGTCAGGAGATTCTCAGTTCGTCGGGTGCCCCGGGAAACCAAAGGTGGAGCCCACCGAACAGGTCGAGGCCGAGGAAGAAACTCCAGACCAGGATAAACAACCTGTAGTGGAATTGGTAGAGGTTAACGGTCGTCAAGTGGAGTGTTTGTACGACACAGGACTGGACGGGGAGGCCGTGATTTCTGCGGATCTGGTACATCCAGAACAATTCACAGGTGAGACCATGGAGATACAGCCTGAACAGAAGAGTGCTGTGGCCATGAAGTTGCCCAGTGCTAACATGGAGATTCGGTCAAGATATGACACCGGCACAATCATGGCCGCTGTATTGACCGATCCCATTTTCCCATCATCCTCGGTTGCCCGTATGTCTTTCTGGGAATGCCCAGGGAGCCAATCAATATGGGAGCAATACAGACTCGCTCTCAGACGAGAACGGATGAGGCAGAAGCAATTGTGACTAACCCACTGCCGGGGGAACTACGAACTGCCCAGAGTGAGGATGCAACCTTACGTCCTTGCTACAAGAAGCTCCAGAGAAGTGCTGATCCACCAGGACGGGGGCAGTACTACATGAAAAATAGGATACTCTACAGGAGAGCCAGAGGGGGAGACAACCTATACGGTCATTTGGTGGTCCCGAAGGCTCACCGTTACCAGACTCTTCATATGGGGCATACCAACTCCTTTAGTGGACACATGGGTATTGCCGCCACCATGCAGCGAATTTCCTGCCATTACTATTGGCCGGGAATGACAGATGATGTGCGTCGGTATGTGAAGTCATGCCCTGAGTGCCAGAGGGTGGCACCGAAACACTGGACAGCACCTGTGGTCTTGGGTGAGATGCCCATCATGAACTCTCCTTCCGAGAGGGTAGCCATCGATATCGTGGGTCCACTTCCTAGGACTAGGAAGAGGAACATGTATATACTCACAATGGTAGATTGATGTACAATGTGGTGTGAAGCCATACCGTTGACCACGATTGACTCGAAACGAGTCTCGGACGCACTGATGGAGGCCTTTACCAGATTAGGCTTTCCTGATCAAATTTTGACGGACAATGGGTCCCAGTTTTGTGGAAAAACTCATGGAGGAGGTCTTTAGGGTGTTCCACTCTAACCTCATACATACCAGCCCTTACACCCCTCAAGCCAATGGTCAAGTAGAGCGTTTCAACGGAACGTTGATGACAATGCTCCGGAAACTGGCACAGGAAAAACCGGATAGGTGAGATGAATATATCCCATCAGCACTTTTTGCTTATCGGGAAGTTCGTCATGTCTCAACAGGACTACCACCCGCTACTTTGCTGTTTGGTCGTCCAATCAAAGGACCGTTGGAAGCCATGTTGAGGAGTTGGACTGAAGAGGGGACGTCAGTAGAAGTGATCTCTTCCTATAAATACGTGGAGGAACTGAAAGAAAAACTCCACAAGGGATGGACTCTGGCGAATCAAAACTTGAAAAAGGCCAGGAAAAGACATGCGGCTTACAACAACCGTAGGTCAAAAGAAAGATCTCTGGAGGAGGGAGACAAAGTCTTGTTGCTACTCCAAACTGGAAACAACAAACTGGAGATAGGTTGGCAAGGACCATTTCCCGTGGAAAGGGTGATATCCAGAACCAACTATCAGATCCGGATCCGGGGAAAGTCGAAGATTTTCCATATCAATCTCCTGCGGAAATACGAGGAGAGACCCGGAGACAAAGCAGGTCACCTCATGGCAATGGCAGTTGCAGTGGAGACTGAGGTGGGAATATCCCTTGGTACACCAGGAAACCTATAGGCATGTGCAAGTGAACCCTGATCTGACTTCCCAGGAGAGGGAAAAGATTACCCAGGTTCTCGAGTCTCATAAGGAGATACTGACTGATAAACCAGGACGAACGAGGTTGGTTGAGTTCGAGATGACTTTGACCACTCAGGAGCCTGTTCGCCAAAAGGTTTACCCAGTGCCATTCTCTAAAGAAAAGTGCCCTGGAGGAGGAAATACAGAAACTGCTGGAGGATGACGTGATTGCGCCATCCACATCCCCATACAATGCGGGGGTAGTTTTGTTACTCAAACCAAGTGGAGAACACCGGTTGTGTATAGACTACCGACTTCTGAACAGTCATACGTACTTTCAGGTGGAACCTTTGCCGAATCCAACTCAGTTATTCGCTAGGCTCCATAAGGATCGGTACTTTTAAAAGGTGGATCTGAGTCGGGGGTACTATCAGATACCAGTCAAACCAGAGGTTCTACCCCTGCTGGCTTTCAGTACACCCAGTGGACACTACGAGTTCAAGGTCATGCCCTTTGGACTCAGCAATGCAGCTAGTGTATTTACTCGCATGATGAGGACTTTACTAGATCCCTTACAGGATTCGTCCATCATCTCATTCATGGGTGATATTCTGATTTCCAGTGACAGCTTGGATGACCATTTGCAATCCTTGGAGAGAGTTTTTGATAGGCTCAGGGAAGCAGGGCTTACTGCTCGCCCAACCAAGTGCATGATTGGTTACCAGACTATGGAATTTCTGGGTCACACTATCACTCCAGGACAAATTGTTCCAGAGGAGAAGAACCTAGAAAAAATCAGAAATGCTTCAAGGCCGAAAACGAAGAAGTATGTGAGATTCTTTCTCTCGTTATGTGGGCTTTACCACAAATTTATCCCACATTTTACTGAAATGGGAGCTCCATTGACGGAAACCTTGAAAAAGGGATTCCCAGACCAAATCGTTTGGACCCCAGAATGTGAGACTGCCTATAGTCAGTTAAAGGAGGCCTTGGTCAGCAAACCTGTGTTACAGCTCCCTGACCTTTCCAAACCATTTGTGTTGAGAACGGATGAGAGTGGGATTGGAATCGGGGCAGCCTTGTTGCAGGAAGGGAAAGACGATGCTTCGGTTTGGAAACCTGTGGCATACGCAAGCAAGAAACTTCTCCAGGCTGAAAGGAATTATTCGACCGTCGAGAGAGAATGCTTGTCTCTCGTATGGGCCGTGCAAAAATTCCAGCCCTATTTGTATGGAGTTCAGTTTCGCGTCCAGTCGGATCATCAGCCCCTGATGTTCCTGGCTACTTCTCGGAAGCTCAACGCCCGTTTGATGCGGTGGTCGTTGTTACTTCAACCCTACAAAAAGGGTGAGATGGACTACTCTCTTAAGAGGGGGCCTATGTCGTGAAATCACTGTAATTTAAAAGTCAGATGATACAGATAACAAAGACAGTCTGATTCGCAGCTGCAAGTTGTTTATTACGGGAATCGGTGAGATGAAACGGTACAGCCGTCTTTGAAAGTTCCCCCACAAGACAGAAAATTGTAGGCATGTTGTTGTGGCACACTGGCTTGTTTTGTTTGTCAAAACAGGGGAGACAACCTTTGCATTGGTTGAACAAGGGGAAGAGAATAATTCTGAAATAGTTAGTTGCCCTTGAGGACACCCGCGTGACATCAAAGGAAGTCACTAGAACAATCAAAGACTGTTTGAAAAACCAAGCTTGTTACAGTGATTGTAAACTAGAGAGTTGGCCGAAGACGGACGGTGTTTTCGCTAGCTCTGTTGGAATGTGAAAAACATCTACCGTGTGCGGGATTAATTAAATTTAATTTACACGTGCCTGTCATGGCAAATTGTAGATGTGATTCAGGAGAAAAGCAGTGTTACATATGGTACTACATAGCTTATATTTAGGTATAATTAATGTGGGATAGACTGGTGATAGTAGAGTTTAGGACTTTAACGTAGTGAAGTGATAATTAGCTCTGCTCGTTGAGAATAGGGTAGTGAAGTGAGAATTAGCTCTGCTAGTGAGAATAGTGTAGCGGGGTGATATTTGGAAAGATTGAGGATGGGTTGGGAGATAGGGGAAATGTCCAATGGTGGGATCTTCCAGTGGGGTGCCCACTGGGGTTCTGCACTATGTCTATTGGTTTTTCCTTGTCTTAGCCTGATTCGGACCAAAGTGAGGAGCTCCTCTGCTCTATGACAGAGAGTAGTTCGCTGATAGATATCTGAGTGAGGCCGTAGGCCTACGCTCAGCTAGCAGGATCAGTGACTAGTGCTCTCACCAGGTGTGTTATTTCTCTAACAGGTTCCACGCCAGTTACGAGGAAGCTGTACACTGGTTTTGAGAAAGTTCTACTCCTATGAGGAAGAACACCAGATGAACAGACAATGTTTTTTTTGTTGAGGAAATGAATAATGTCCGAGAAGAAAGTTTGTACAATAGTGTTTACGCTGGGCCCATGATCAGGAGGATCCACCAGTACAGGGCTCAGATGAGCAAAACCATATAACGATTCCTGTGTGATAAGGTTCACCTAGGATGGGTGATGTTCGTTGATACACCACATTTTATAGGAACAATAGTGACTAAAAAGGAACATTAAACGTAGCATTCACATGGAGCTGTAGAGTCCATTGGAATAGTACAAGGGACATTGTATTTGAGACAATATAGACAATAGATAGGATCAAGTGTATTACCAATAACAGGGATACCTATATTCACAAGTACAAGGATTGAACATTTAAGACCTATAGGATGCAGTGTGTAACCGATCCATGATCAGTGTTAAACTATGGACTGTATCTATTTCGGATGATCAGGTAGATGGATTACCAAGTAGCTACAGAAGAAAGTCAGCGTCTGGCAGGAGAGATACATCACTAGGTGAGGTTTTCTTGTGCTGACCTAACGTGTTGTGGTGTGACCTTGCTAGGATGAACTGACTGGGCTACTGATCTGATGGTCCGATTCTACACACATTATAGTATACTACACACATTCTTCGCATACACTTCTCACATACATTGCACTTTTCTTTTAATAAATTAATTGTTATTAATTTTTAGAAGCTAGAGTTGTTGAGTATGTTGCGTTGGGGAAGAATGAGAGGGGGCATGAGGCAGTAGTGATAGAAAGAGAGAAAGAGGTGTCCATAAACTGAGGGAGTGTGGTGGACGGAATCTAGTGGTTTCTCCAGGATAATGATAAGGGGTTAAAATATAATGTGGGTGTTGATTCCCCTCACCCCAGGGACGACAGAAACACACGACAGTTGTGTGTGTTGGTGTTTCTTGTGTGTGTTGTGTGTGCTGTGTGTCTTGTGTGTGTTGTATGTGCTGTGTGTTTTGTGTGTGTTGTGTGTTGTGTGTGTTGTGTGTGTTATGTGTTGTGTGTGTTGTGTGTGTTATGTGTTGTGTGAGTTGTGTGTGTTATGTGTTGTGTGTGTGTTGTGTGTGTGTTGTGTGTGTGTTGTGTGTGTGTTGTGTGTGTGTTGTGTGTGTTATGTGTTGTGTGTGTGTTGTGTGTGTTGTGTGTGTGTTGTGTGTGTTATGTGTTGTGTGTGTTATGTGTTGTGTGTGTTGTGTGTGTTTTGTGTGTGTTGTGTGTGTGTTGTTTGTGTTGTGTGTGTTGTGTGTGTTATGTGTTGTATGTGTTGTGTGTGTTGTGTGTGTTATGTGTTGTGTGTGTTGTGTGTGTGTTGTGTGTGTTGAGTTTTGTGTGTTGTGTTCTTTGTGGTGTGTTGTGTATGTTGTGTGTTGTGTGTGTTGTGTGTGTTGTGTGTGTTGAGTGTTGTGTGTTGTGTGTATTGTGTGGTGTGTGTTATGTATTGTGTGTGTGTTGAGTGTTGTGTGTATTGTGTATTGTGTGGTGTGTGTGATGTGTGTTGTATGTGTTGTGCGTGTTGTGTATTGTGTGCGATGTATGTTGTGTGTTGTATATTGTGTGTGTTGTGTGTGTTGTGTGTGTTGTGTGTGTGTTGTGTGTGTGATATGTGTTGTGTTTTGTGTGTGTTGTGTGTGTTGTATGTGTTGTGTGTGTTGTATATTGTGTGTGTTGTGTGTGTTGTGTGTTGTGTGTGTTGTGTGTGTGTTGTATATTGTATGTGTTGTGTATATTTTGTGTTGTGTGTGTTGTGTGTTGTGTGTGTTGTATATTGTATGTGTTGTGTGTGTTGTGTGTTGTGTGTGTTGTGTGTGTGTGTTGTGTGTGTTGTGTGTGTTGTGTGTGTGTTGTGTGTGTTGTATGTGTTGTGTGTGTTGATTATTGTGTGCGATGTATGTTGTGTGTTGTATATTGTGTGTGTGTTGTGTGTGTTGTGTGTGTTGTGTGTGTGTTGTGTGTTGTGTGTGTTGTGTGTGTTGTGTGTTGTGTGTGTTGTGTGTTGTGTGTTGTGTGTGTGTTGTGTGTTGTGTGTGTTGTGTGTGTTGTGTGGTGTGTGTTGTGTGTGTTGTGTGTGTTGTATGTTGTGTGTGTTGTGTGTGTTGTGTGTTGTGTGTGTGTGTGTTGTGTGTTGTGTGTGTTGTGTGTTGTGTGTGTTGTGTGTTGTGTGTGTTGTGTGTGTGTTGTGTGTTGTGTGTTGTATGTTGTGTGTGTTGTGTGTGTTGTGTGTTGTGTGTGTTGTGTGTGGTGTGTGTTGTGTGTGTTGTGTGTTGTGTGTGTTGTGTGTGTTGTGTGTTGTGTGTGTTGTGTGTTGTGTGTTGTGTGTGTTGTGTGTGTTGTGTGTTGTGTGTTGTGTGGAATCCAATATAAGCCCTGCTGCAGCCAACCACAGTTTCCCGATACCATCTTGGGTAAATATTCGACATGAACCAATGACTGATATCAGGACATCTACATCTCACACACTCAGCCATCTAACCGGGACATCTCACAGATTCAAACATCAAACAGGGACATCTCACACACTCAAACATCAAACAGGGACATCTCACACACTCAAACATCAAACTGGGACATCTCACAGATTCAAACATTAAACTGGGACATCTCACACATTCAAACATCAAACAGGAACATCTCACAGATTCAAACATTAAACTGGGACATCTCACAGATTCAAACATCAAACAGGGACATCTCACAGATTTAAACATTACACCAGGACATCTCACAGATTCAATCACTGACGCTTGATCCTATCACAAAACACGTACACAAACAAACACATACACAAACAAACTCAAACAAACATACACAAACAAACACATTCACAAACACACACATTCACAAACACACACATACACAAACACACACAAACACACACATACAAAAACACACACATACTCAAACACACACATACACAAACAAACACAAACAAACAAACAAATACACAAACACATATATAAACACTCATATACACAAACAATTACACAAACAACAAAAGCGAAAACCTGAAAAACTTTACTTTATTTTTTGATATTCAAATCATTTGATTATTCGAGAATTTGATTTTTATCGAAAACATACTCTTCGTAAACAAGGCTTTGTTGTTTCTGAGGGCGCTGATGCATTTACAAGTATTCACAAGGCTTTACTGGGACAAGAAGAGCTAAAAGAGAAACAAGTGAGTACAGTCAAGGCAGTGGTGTTTCTGCCGATATGGTGTGTTCCTTCTGGGCGGAATGTCATGTCTGTGTTTATATCAAACCAGACTTGCGAATGGCTGAAGATGAGTAGAAGTCATCGGAACGTGGTATGTCATATCATGGTTCTAATTACATTTTCACAGAATGTTTAGATTGGCCATCCGTTTTGTGAAAGGGGTACCAGGCTGTTAATCTGTGTAAATGTTACACAGAGAATGTTTGTATTGATGTGAATGTTACGTGTGGAATGTTCGCATGGTTGGTATTCTTACACATAGAATGTTCGTATTGATGTGAATGTTACGTATATAGTGTTTGTATTGATGAGACTGTTACACATAGAGTGTTTGTATTGATGAGACTGTTACACATAGAGTGTATTGATGAGATTATTACACATAGATTGTTTGTATTGATGAGACTGTTACACATAGCATGTTTGTATTGATGAGACTGTTACATATAGAATGTTTGTATTGATGACACATAGAATGTTTTTATTGACGTAAATGTTACAAATAGAATGTTAATATTGGTGTGAATGTTACATACTGAATGTTCGTATTTATGAGAATGTTACGTATAGAATGTTCTCATTGATGTGAATGTAAAATTAATAGAATGGTATTTGTATAGAAGTTCTACCTTTATATGCGGTACCAGCTGGCTTAGGCGTTCATGTCTCTCCACAGATCTCGGTCGTTGGTGTTCTGGATCAATTCTGCGGCTGACATTCCCCCATGCCACCGTCTCAGTCCATCCAGCATCATCTTACTTGATCTGCCTTTGCCCTTCCCCCCCCCCCCCCCCCCACACAGAACTTCCCAGTCGTCACAGTGTTTCCCTGTGCCTCTTTTCTCATTATCTGTCCAAGGAATTTACTTTGCATGTATCTTATAATTGTTTATACAGTCCTACTTTCTTCAGCGTCTTCCAAGCAGTCGTTGTTAGTTACTCCGGCAGTCCAGGGTATTTGCAACATTCGTCTCAGAGGCCACGTCTTCATTGTCTGTCTCCAAGCTTCTCGTAATTTGTTCCTCGCCTTCCGCGATTCTCCGCCATGGGAATGTACTAGGCACAATATGTCCAGTAGATTAGTGAATGTAAAAATTACAGAGCGTCCAATATTTGTATAATTATTACAAATAGCGTGTCCGATATTTGTATAGTTATACAAATAGATTGTCCAGTATTTGTATAATTAAATATTACAAATAGACTGTCCAATATTTGTATAATTTTATATATGTATATTACATAATTATTACACATAGGGTGTCCAGTATTCATATAATTATTAGAAATAGAGTGCATACTATTTGTATAATTGTTACAAATAGAACGACTACAGGTTTAGGGAATGTAAAGTCACAACATGGCTAATACTTTAGTGAATGTAATCTCATGTGCAATGTTTGCCGAAATACAACAATAAAATGTTAACATGTTTTCGGAATGTAACAATCGCCTAATGTTGACATTCGTATGGGGCATTCACAGAATATTTAACATTTGTCTGGGGCAATCACAGAATATCCAATTTGTGTGTCAATGTGACATGAACGTATTGTTAGCATTTACCTGTCTAGTCACATTATGTCCGAATATGCAGAGTATGGTAACAGTTAACATATTGTATGTAAATGCTACAGTTACAGAGAGCTGACATTTGAGTGAATGCAACCGGTTTTAAAATAGTGGCTGAATTTAACATGTGTGTGTGAATATGGTAGAATTTAACATGTGTGTATGTGTGTGTGTGTGTGTATGTGTGTGTGTGTGTGAGTGAATTTATTAGAATTTAACATGTGTGTGTTAATGTAGTATAATTTATTGTTTGTGTGTGAATGTAGTAGAATTTAACATGTGTATGTGAATATAACAGGCACAGAACGTCCAACATTTATGAGACTGTAACAATCAAAGAACATCCAACATCTTTGTGAATTCAATAACCCAAGAACACCCAACATACGTGTGTGTGTAACAGCCTAAGAGATCGTAAATTGTGTGTGAATTTAACAAGGAAACAACATTCAACATCTGTGTGAGTGTAATAATCACACAATATCCAACATCTGTGTTGAGTGTAATAAAGAAACAACATCCAACATTTCTGTCAATGTGTCAATCACGGAATGTGTAATATTTGTGAGGTTGCAGTCACGAAATATCTAACATATTGCATGTGAGTGAGTGTGTGTGTGTGTGTGTGTGTGTGTGTGTGTGTGTGTGTGTGTGTGTGTGTGTAAAAATAAAAGAATATATGTGTGAATGCAACAACAAAAGAACTTTGTGTATGTGTAGAATTGAAAGAATTTCAACATGTGTGTTAATATATCACGAACAAAAGTATATTCAACAGTTGTGTGAATCTAAACATCTAAAAGACCAAAACTTGTGTGTATGTAAACATCTAAGAGTCCAACATTTGTGTGAATGTAAATATCCAAGAATCCAACATCTGTGTGGATGTAATCATCTAAAAGTCCAACATTTGTGTGAATGTTAGCATGTACGAGTCCAACATCTGAATGATTGCAGCTTTCAAGAAATGCTCCTGTATTTATCCAAAAGCGCCTTGTGGGGGGGGGGGGGGGGACAGAATATAAACTGCTCAGGCTATGATGTCCTCACCTGATGGTTAGAAACGCCTGAATTGATCTAAAACATAAATTAAACGTTTTATTGGCCAGGTACTGCTCACTGGCTCTCCACGAATGGAGTGTGTGCAAAGTTTGGTTCGTGTCTATCGTATGTGCTTGAGGAGTCGATGCTAGCCAGCTCAGATAAAGCCGAGCCGAAGTTTGTGTTGCTGGAAAACTTTAGAGGCTCTTGGTGTTCTGTGGGCTCCATTGCGTCCACCAGGTTCATGACATCAGCGTAGGTCAGGTCAGAGCTGGTGTCATGACGGTTGTCGTAGAGTCTGTTGAGGGCGTAGTTCAGAGGCACGTTTTGCATCAACCGGAACTGCAGACTCCTCTTCTTCCTCATTGCAGGGTAGTCGTCCGAATACATGTCCTCTTCGCTCTCGTCCTCGTCGTCAAAGCGTTTGATGAAAGAACTTCCGATGGAATCAATGCCTCTTCTGATAAAACTGCTGCCGATTGAATCGATTGGTCGCTTGATGAAGGAACTTCCGATGGAATCTATACCTTTCTTGATAAAACTACTGCCGATTGAATCGATTGGTCGCTTAATGAACGAACTTCCGATTGAATCTATACCTTTCTTGATAAAACTACTGCCAATTGAATCGATTGGTCGCTTGATGAACGAACTTCCGATGGAATCTATACGTTTCTTGATAAAACTGCTACCTATTGAATCAATCGGTCGCTTAATAAACGAACTTCCGATGGAATCTATACCTTTTTTAATAAAACTGCTACCGATTGAATCGATCGGTCGTTTGATGAAAGAACTTCCAATGGAATCTATACCTTTCTTGATGAAACTACTGCCTATAGAATCGATTGGTCGCTTGATGAAAGAACTTCCAATGGAATCTATACCTTTCTTGATAAAACTACTGCCGATTGAATCGACCGGTCGCTTGATGAACGAACTTCCGATGGAATCTATACCTTTCTTGATAAAACTACTACCAATTGAATCGATCGGTCGCTTGATAAAAGAACTTCCAATGGAATCTATACTTTTCTTGATAAAACTACTGCCGATTGAATCGATCGGTCGTTTGATGAAAGAACTTCCAATGGAATCTATACCTTTCTTGATAAAACTACTGCCGATTGAATCGATTGGTCGTTTGATGAAGGAACTCCCAATAGAATCTATACCTTTCTTGATAAAACTACTGCCGATTGAATCGATTGGTCGCTTGATGAAAGAACTTCCAATGGAGTCTATACCTTTCTTGATAAAACTGCTGCCGATGGAATCGATTCCCCTTTTATATTCGTTGTCATTGTCTTCGGCCGCGTCGTCATAATATACGTAAGACTCAAACGAAGAATCTTTTGGTCTTTTGATGAAGGAACTCCCAATAGAATCTATACCTTTCTTGATAAAACTGCTGCCGATTGAATCTACTGGTCTCTTGATGAATGAACTTCCAATAGAATCTATACCTTTCTTGATAAAACTGCTGCCGATTGAATCAATTGGTCGCTTGATAAACGAACTTCCGATGGAATCTATACCTTTCTTGATAAAACTACTACCGATGGAATCTACCGGTCGCTTGATGAATGAACTTCCGATGGAATCTATACCCTTCTTGATAAAACTACTGCCGATTGAATCGATTGGTCGCTTGATGAACGAACTTCCGATTGAATCTATACCTTTCTTGATAAAACTACTGCCTATGGAATCAATAGGTCGTTTGATGAATGAGCTCCCAATTGAGTCGACTGATTTCCTGACTAGTTCAAGTTCTTGTGCCGGCATGTCGAATGATCTCTTCTTCAGGTCTCCGTCGGGAACCTCGTCCCTGAAACGAAACACAAATGGAGATGTACTTCTAGAGTTTAGAAAATAGCCACGTCAGTGTTGTATACAACATAACATATAGTCACGTTAGTATTCTGTGAAACATATCACATAGTCACTTCAGTATAATATATAACACAACATATAGTTACGTCTCTGTTGCATATAAAACAACATATAATTATGTAAGTGTTGCATATAAAACAACATATAGATATGTCACTGTTGCATATAAAACAACATATAGTTATGTCAGTGTTGCATATAAAACAACATACAGTTACGTCTCTGTTGCATATAAAACAACATATAGTTATGTCACTGTCGTATATAACAGAACATATATTCACGTCAATATGATTTAGAAGACCACATATAGTGACGTCGGTGTTTTATCAAACATAACCTGTATTCACGCCAGTAGTGTGTAAAATAACATATAGTCACGTGAGTATTGTTGACTTCTATAACACATGTGTGTGTGTGTGTGTGTGTGTTTGTGTGTGCGTGTCTGTCTGATTGTGTGTGTGAGTATGTGCGTATGTCTGTGTGATGTATCTGAGAATGTGTTGAATGTGTGTATGTGCGTGCGAGTGTGTATGTGTGTGTGTCTGATTGTGTGTGTATGTGTGTGTGTGTGTGTGTGATTGCGTGTGTGTGTGTCTGTGTGATGTGTCTGAGAGCGTGTGAGTGTATGTGAGTGTATGTGAGTGAGTGTGTGTGTGTGTTTATGTAAGAGTGTATGTGTTTGATTGTGAGTGTGAGTGTGCGAGTGTGTGTGTGTGTGTGTCTGTGTGATGTGTCTGTGTGATGTGTCTGAGAGTGTGTGTTTGTGTGAGTGTGTCTGTGTCATATCTCTATGAGTGTATGTGTGTGAACGTGAGAGTGTGTGTTTGTGTGAGGGTGTGAGTATGTCTTTGTTATGTCTCTATGAGTGTATGTGTGTGAACGTGAGAGTGTGTGTTTGTGAGACAGCATATAGCAACGGTCAGAGATGCGTATATGTATGTGTGTGTGTATGTATTTGAGAGACAGAAAAACACAGATACAGACATAGAGAGACATAGATGGACAAATAGAGACCCCAAAAAAAGAGGGAGAGACAGAAAGAGGGACAGACTACAACATCAAAAGATGATGACTAAATGTGATAGAGGAGAGAGAAGGAAAGAGAGAGACAGAGAAAGAGAAAGACATGGGAAGAGAGAGAGAGAGAGAGAGAGAGAGAGAGAGAGAGAGAGAGAGAGAGAGAGTGATAGGCAGAGAAAGAGGAACAGAGACATAGAGAGACATAGAAAGACACACAGAGAGAGAGAGAGAGAGAGAGAGAGAGAGAGAGAGAAAGAGAGAGAGAGAGAGAGAGAGACAGAGAGACATAGAGACAGTACAACAACAGACGATGTTGCCTTAGTTTAGTTTAGTTTAGTTTAGTTTAGTTTAGTTTAGTTTAGTCGGTGGATCAACATCACGGCAAACGGGTGTAACCCATAAGTGCTCCGTTCTCCTCCTAACTCAGACCTGAGTCCGGAGAATCTCAGCTCAGTGCATGAACTCCGTAGCACCGGCGAGAATCCTGAAATACTTTGGGTAGATTTTTAACTCGACATTTTGCCCGGGCAGCGCCGTTAGGCTACTCTTTTTCGATTTCCAACTGCCAAGGGAGTTTTTACGTGCGCAACAATACACATGGGCGTCCGATCTCACCACCCAGAGACCAGGGGAAATTTTGTTACTAGAAGTCCACGTGAAAAAATCCCGGTCCTCACCGGGGCTTGAACCCGAGACCTCCAGCACTCGAGGCGGACACCATACCTCGAGACCACGCAGCCCCCTTATGTTGGTGGTGCGATGTTGCCTTGTTGCGAGGGAGAGAAGAGATTGAGAGAGAGAGAGAGAGAGAGAGAGAGAGAGAGAGAGAGGATTGAGAGAGGGAGATAGAGAGAAAGTAACAGACAGAGAGAGTACAACAGACGATGATGCCTTATTCAGAGAGACAAAGAAAGCGATATAGACACACACAGAGACAGAGAGAAAGAGAGTCACAGAGAAGAAACAGAGACACAGAGAGACAAAGACAGAGAGACAGAGAGAGAAACAGAGAGAAACAGAGAGAGAGAAAGAGACAGGGACATAGAGAGGCAGAGAGAGAGAGAGACAGAAAGAGACATAAAGAGAGAGAGAGAGAGAGAGAGAGAGAGAGAGACAGCAAGAGAGGCAGAGAAAGAAAGATAGAGTTAGACAGAGTGCAACAACATTCTATGATGCCTTATTGAGAGAGAGAGAGAGAGAGGTGGAGCGAGAGAGAGAGAGAGCGAAAGAGAGAGAGAGGTGGAGCGAGAGAGAGAGAACGAGAGAGAGAGAGAGAGAGAGAGAGAGGTGGAGCGAGAGAAGTAAAGATAGTCAGGGAAAGAGAGAGAGATAAAGAAATACAGATAATGTATACAGCTCTATGTAGCTGACTCAATGCCACCGACATTGTACACGCACGACAAGATATGTCTTAGAGAAATACACACACACACAGACACAACACACACACACGCATACACACACGCGCGCGCGCATACGTAGGTTGTTTAGAAATAAAAGAAATGGGTTAAACACACACACCCCCCCCCCCCCCCCACACACACACACATACCCACACAGAGTTAGAGATAGGTACACAGACAGGAAGGTAGCTAATTAGCTATATAGATTTACTGACAGACAGAGAGACAGACAGCCAGCCAGACATACAGGCGGGCAGAGAGAGAGAGAGAGAGAGAGAGAGAGAGAGAGAGATAGAGAGAGGGAGAGAGAGATAGAGAGATAGAGCAACAATAACGCTATTAGTACAGGACCCAGTAATCTGACGGCAACTGAATCAGCAAATGGACCTGTGACTAATTGATGCGGTGGTCAGTTGTGGTTATAGCTGACCTGACGGGTCCAGTGAGAAGTCCAGTAATTGTGGACAGAAGGCGACAACTCGCTGTCTACCCCTACAGCCATACAAGATTAGAGTAAGTGTTGTACTTCAGCTCACACCAGGGCGACCATGCAGACTGACCGCTGACACGAATTGTGGGAGATTAACTAGTACTGGCCATTCATGCATTATTTGTTGTTTACGAGCAATGACCTGTTGCGAGGAAATGCAGTCTAGACTAAATGTCGTGCAGGGCAGCCCAAGACCTGGGCAGTGGTCGGCAAATGGTCAAGGATGGAAGCTCCGACAGGCGGACAGTTAGAGCACTGGTTTGCTGATCAAGCAGCTTCTGCGACTTATCTTGTTCCAGATGTATTAGTGTTACCTTTCCTCTGGAGTAAACTAGGCAGGCCGAGAGAGGGATCATGCTGCATGGGCAACACATGGTCTCTACAATTCAGCCCAGACTTTGTACTATGGCGAGATATAACTCCATCCATGACCGGTTTGTTGTGGTTATTGTTCTTTTTAGGGTTGCACTGCAATAAATTATATAGTCTGTCAGATGGCAAGGTGCCAGAGTCTGTGTGTGCGCGCGCGCGCGCGTGTGTGTGTGTGTTCATGCGTGTGCACTTCGCCTGACTGGCAATGGCGACAACGAATGTTACAATTACCACACAGTTTCATATTTATTACTTTGACATACTAACAGATGTCAATTTCCAGTAATGCGTTAGCGCGAGAAATAAATTAACCTACATTGAAGCGACTCAAGAAGGAGAAGAAAAAAGTAGAGATTAGTTACTGTAAAGTTGTACCAAATGTCGATTTCCTGTAATAATTTGCCATCTGTCAGGGTGTTGAGTAGGTACGGATAGGACATAGAGAGGACAAAGGGCAGAATAGAGATAATGACATATAGGACATAGAGAAGGACATCTACAGGGTAGTATTTAGAGTAGAGACAGAACATAAGTCAGAACATAGAATGGTCATAAGACAGGACATTTACAGGACAGTAGATAAACAGGAGACAGGACATCTACAGGACAGTAGATAAACAGGAGACAGGACATCTACAGGACAGTAGATAAACAGGAGACAGGACATCTACAGGACAGTAGGTAAACAGGAGACAGGACATCTACAGGACAGTAGATAAACAGGAGACAGGACATCTACAGGACAGTAGATAAACAGGAGACAGGACATCTACAGGACAGTAGATAAACAGGAGACAGGACATCTACAGGACAGTAGATAAACAGGAGACAGGACATCTACAGGACAGTAGATAAACAGGAGACAGGACATCTACAGGACAGTAGATAAACAGGAGACAGGACATCTACAGGACAGTAGATAAACAGGAGACAGGACATCTACAGGACAGTAGATAAACAGGAGACAGGACATCTACAGGACAGTAGATAAACAGGAGACAGGACATCTACAGGACAGTAGATAAACAGGAGACAGGACATCTACAGGACAGTAGATAAACAGGAGACAGGACTTAGGTGGGGACACAGACGTGTCATAGCCAGGACATCGGCAGGACCAAATCGGAGGAGGGGAGGGGACGCCAGTTCACGGGATACCACCCTGAACAGACTAGACGTTAGTACAACCCAGCGTAGCACGGACGGACTGCTGTACCACGAGACTGGTAGGACAGCACGGGGTTTTACGGACAGCACGGGGTTTTACAGACAGCACGGGTTTAGGGCGACAAGGCCAGCCAACCGGCTGGAAAACGCCAGACGGGACTCGACAGTTTTCAGAGGAGGACACTTGTGTATTTCCGAGTGCAAATGCTTAGTTTACGAGAGCGCTAGTTGAAGATAGCGAGTGTGGAGTGTGAGCAATTGACTGTGTATGATTATCGTAGAAAAGGCGGCATTTGTATATTTGTTCAGGCAGCCACCGCCTGAGTATAATGTGTAACTATCTCAGGTTCGCCTGAAATAAAAGACGTGATGTACCATCCACACAACGGATGTTTCTTTGGGTGTGGATGAAGAAGCGAAGAGTGCCTGTGTGTGATACAAGATGCTGACAGACAGCATTAATAAATGAACTCTGAGACCCAGTAAGAAATGATGTTGCCAGACAGACAGTGGGGTCAACTTCTTGTGCTACATATATTGATGGACAGAAGATCAAATGGTTTTGCTATCTCGTTAGAAAGGGATACCATCAGCTGCGCTACACCACCGGGGATCTGCTACGAGAGCAAGAGAACTACTGAAAGGAAAATGGATTGACGACATAAAGATATTGTACAATCACTCGGAATGACACTATCCAGTACCACCCATCGGCTAGCTGGAACATTAACTATTCCTTCCCACGCCTCTTGATGACAAAATTTGATAATAATAATAATAATAATAATAATAATAATAATAATAATAATAATAATTAATAATAATAATAATAATAATAATAATAATAATAATAATAATAATAATAATAATAATAATAATAATAATAATAATAATAATAATAAAAGTATTGATGAACACGTATTGAAGTACAGGAAATACATAGAGATAAAAGGACAATCTAGACAATTTAAAAATAGGAGCTGTGGTGGTTACATTCTTTCAGCGAGGCGCTGTCAAACGAGATTCTGGTGCGAGCACTATAGCACTCAATGTTGATATTATCTAGCGTGTCCTCTAAAATCTACTTCTTTAATCTACTTCTTTGAGTGCCAGTGTGACAACTATAGCACTCAATGTTGATATTTCCAGTGTGTCATCTACAATCTACTTCTTTCCTCTACTTCTACCAGTGAAAATAAATACCTGCGAATGTATTTCTCATCCAATTTCCTGGCCTTTCCTTCACCCAACAGTTGATATTTACGGTGAATAAGTTAGAAATAAAATCAGGTGTAAAAAGAACAGGAATATCTAATTGAACAGCTGGCGCAGCCCCTCCAAGCGCATGAAAGCAGCCGTGGGGTATAATTGATTTAATAGAAATGGTTGCAGCTGCTGTTGTGTTAGCAACAATTGGTTTAGTTGTCGTATTTACAGCAGCAGTCCGTGTGTTGGTTACAGTAGTAATTTGTGTGTTGGCTAAAGTAGTAGTTTGTGTGTTGGCTATAGTAGTATTTTGTGTGTTGGATATAGTAGTAGTTTGTGTGTTGGCTATAGTAGTAGTTTGTGTGTTGGCTATAGTAGTACTTTGTGTGTTGGCTATAGTAGTAAGTTTGTGTGTTGGCTATAGTAGTAGTTTGTGTGTTGGCTATAGTAGTAGTTTGTGTGTTGGCTATAGTAGTAGTTTGTGTGTTGGCTATAGTAGTAGTTTGTGTGTTGGTAGTAGTAGTAGTAGTTTGTGTGGGTTGTGTGTTGGCTATAGTAGTAGTTAATAATTGTAGTAATAATTGTAGCTGCTGTGTTTGTTGATACTGTTTGATTGGCAGTAATTGAGAGCTTGTAGATGTTGTTATATTGGTGACAATTGTAGATGTTGCATTTTGTATATTGAAAATAATTGTTAAAGTTGTATTTTTTCTATTAGCAATAATTGTCGATGTTGTAGTTATTACACTGGCTACAATTGTAGATATTGTAGTTATTACGGGTGCAATGGCTGCAAAAGTATATGTTGTTATAGTGCTGGCTACAATTGTAGATGTGGTAGTAATTATACTGGCTACAATTGTAGATGTTGTAGTTATTGTACTGGCTACAACTGTAGATGTTGTAGCTATTTATGTGTTTACAATTGTAGATGTTGTAGTTATTGTACTGGCTACAATTGTAGATGTGGTAGTTATTTCACTGGCTACAATTGTAGATGTGGTAGTAATTATACTGGCTACAATTGTAGATGTTGTAGTTATTGTACTGGCTACAACTGTAGATGTTGTAGCTATTTATGTGTTTACAATTGTAGATGTTGTAGTTATTGTACTGGCTACAAGTGTAGATGTGGTAGTTATTTCACTGGCTACAATTGTAGATGTGGTAGTAATTGTACTGGCTACAATTGTAGATGTTATAGCTATTTCTGAATTTACAATTGTAAATGTAGTTATTTCACTGGTTACAATTTTAGATGTGGTAGTAATTGTACTGGCTACAATTGTAGATGTTATAGCTATTTCTGTATTTACAATTGTAGATGGTGTAGTTATTGTACTGGCTACAATTGTAAATGTTGTAGTTATTGTACTGGCTGCAATTGTAGATGTAGTAGTTATTGTACTGGCTGCAATTGTAGATGTTGTAGTTATTGTACTGGTTACAACTTTAGATGTTGTAGTTATTTTACTGTCTACAATTGTAGATGTTGTATATATTCTAAAGATGACTGTTTTATGTGTTATAGCTCTAGTTATTGTAATGACAACAATCATAGATATTGTAGCAATTGTTATATTAGCAACTGTTGTAGATGTTATTGTCATTCTGGCCACAATTTTAGATGTTGTGGTTGTAATACTGAACTGGAAAAATTGTCAATTTTATAATTCGCGTATAGGCAACAATTGTAGACATTGTATTGGCACTGTTTGTAGATAATATATTTGTTGTATTGGGGGTAATTTTAGATGGTGAATGTATTGTATTGGCAACGGTTGTAGTTGTGTTTGTAGCTTTGGAAGTTGTCACAGATGTTGTGCATTGACAGATGTGGATGTTGTATTTGTTGTATTGATAACAACTGTAAATGCTGTTATTTACAATATTTGTAGATTTTGTATTTCGTGTATAGAAAACAATTTAAGATATGATATTTGGTGTGTTGACAATATTGTAGATGTTGTATTTGGTGTATTTACAACAATTGTAAATGTTGTATTTGGTGTATTAACAATTTAAGATATTATATTTGGTGTATTGACAACAATTGTAGATGTTGTATTTGGTGCTTTGACAACAATTGTAGATGTTGTATTTGGTGTATTTACAACAATTGTAAATGTTGTATTCCGTGTATTAACAATTTAAGATATTATATTTGGTGTATTGACAACAATTGTAGATGTTGTATTTGGTGTATTGGCAACGTTTGTAGATGTTGTATTTGGTGCTTTGACAACAATTGTAGATGTTGTATTTGGTGCTTTGACAACAATTGTAGATGTTGTATTTGGTGTATTGGCAAAAATTGTAGATGTTGTATTTGGTGCTTTGACAACAATTGTAGATGTTGTATTTGGTGTGTTTGCAACAATTGTAGATATTGTATTTAGTGTATTGACAACAATTGTAGATGTTGTATGTTGTGAATTGACCACAATTGTAGGTGTGGTATTTGGTGTATTTACAACAATTGTAGATGCATTTAGTTGTGTATTGACACCAATTGTAGATGTTGTATGTTGTATATTGACAACAATTGTAGATGTTGTTTGTGGTGTATTGACAACGGTTATAGATACATTTATTGTATTGACAATTGTAGATATTGTAAGGACAACATTTGCAGATGTTCTATTTGGTGCTTTGGCAACAATTGTAGATGATGTATTTAGTGTATTGGCTACAATTAGAGATGTTGTATATGTTGCTGCGTCGGCAAGAACAGTTATGATATTAGAGACAGTTGTTGTATGCTACAATATAACTGGTGGTCATCTTCTCTGGAGCCCACAAACGTGTGGATTATTGGGGGGCATAAAACACACGAAATAGAGACTTATAGAGACGAGTAATATTGGGAGGACATGGAGGGAGGACATGGAGGAAGGACATGGAGGGAGGACATGAAGGGAGGACATGGAGGGAGGACATGGAGGGAGGACATGGAGGGAAGACATGGAGGGAGGACATGGAGGGAGGACATGGAGAAAGGACATGGAGGGAGGACATGGAGGAAGGACATGGAGGGAGGACATGGAAGGAGGACATGGAGGAAGGACATGGAGGGAGGACTGGAGGGAGGACATGTAGGAAGGACATAAGGGAGGACATGGATGGAGAACATAGATGGAGGACATGGAGGGAGGACATGGAGGGAGGACATGGAGGGAGGACATGGAGGAAGGACATAAGGGAGGACATGGATGGAGGACATAGATGGAGGACATGGAGGGAGGACATGGAGGGAGGACATGGAGGGAGGACATAGATGGAGGACATGGAGGGAGGACATAGATGGAGGACATAGATGGAGGACATAGATGGAGGACATAGATGGAGGACATGGAGGGAGGACATAAGGGAGGACATGGATGGAGGACATAGATGGAGGACATAGATGGAGGACATGGAGGGAGGACATGGAGGGAAGACATGGAGGGAGGACATGGAGGGAGGACTGGAGGGAGGACATGGAGGAAAGACATGGAGGGAGGACTGGAGGGAGGACATGTAGGAAGGACATAAGGGAGGACATGGATGGAGGACATAGATGGAGGAAATGGATGGAGGACATGGAGGGAGGACATGGAGGGAGGACATGGAGGAAAGACATGGAGGGAGGACTGGACGGAGGACATGTAGGAAGGACATAAGGGAGGACATGGATGGAGGACATAGATGGAGGACATGGAGGGAGGACATGGAGGGAGGACATGGAGGGAGGACATGGAGGGATGACATGGAGGGAGGACATGAAGGGAGGACATAGAGGGAGGACATGGAGGGAGGACATGAAGGAAGGACACGGAGGGAGGACATGGAAGGAAGGACATGGAGGGAGGACGTGGAGGGAGGACAAGAAGGAAGGACCTGGAGCAAGGTTATAGAGGGAGGACTTTGAGGGTGGACATGAAGGAAGGACATGGAGGGAGGACATGGAGGGAGGACATGGAGGGAGGACGTGGAGGGAGGTCATGCAAGGGAGGATGTGGAGGGAGGACATTGAGGAAGGACATGGAGGGAGGACGTGGAGGGAGGACATAGAGGGAGGTCATTGAGGAAGGACATGGAGGGAGGACATGGAGGGAGGACATGGAGGGAGGACATGGAGGGAGGACATGGAGAGAGGTCATTGAGTGAGAACATGGAGGGAGTTCATGGAGTGATGAGATGGAGGGAGGTCATGGAGGGAGGACATGGAGGGAGGACACGGAGGAAGGACATGGAGGAAGGACATGGAGGAAGGACATGGAGGAAGGACATGGAGGGAGGTCATGGAGGGAGGACATGGAGGGAGGACATGAAGGAAGGACATGGTGGGAGGACATGGAGGGAGGACTTGGAGGGAGGACATGGAGGGAGGACATGGAGGGAGGACGTGGAGGCAGCTATGAAGAGATAGAACAGCTTGGCGTCGTATGGTCGAGATTCTATGTCCCAGTGGAGGACAAAAGGCAACAATATTTGGTCACAATTGTTGGAACATAACTGATCAATCTTCGATGAACATAACTGATCAATCTTCGATGAACATAACTGATCAATCTTCGATGAACATAACTGATCAATCTTCGATGAACATAACTGATCAATCTTCGATGAACATAACTGATCAATCTTCCATGAACATAACTGATCAATCTTCCATGAACATAACTGATCAATCTTCCATGAACATAACTGATCAATCTTCCATGAACATAACTGATCAATCTTCGATGAACATAACTGATCAATCTTCCATGAACATAACTGATCAATCTTCCATGAACATAACGTATCAATCTTCCATGAACATAACTGATCAATCTTCCATGAACATAACTGATCAATCTTCCATGAACATAACTGATCAATCTTCCATGAACATAACTGATCAATCTTCGATGAACATAACTGATCAATCTTCCATGAACATAACTGATCAATCTTCCATGAACATAACGGATCAATCTTCGATGGACATAACTGATCAATCTTCAATGAACATAACGGATCAATCTTCGATGAACATAACTGATCAATCTTCGATGAACATAACTGATCAATCTTCCATGAACATAACTGTCAGACTGATAGCATCGATAACGACAGTGACGACGACGGAGAAGACGCAGAAACTAACATTGTAGATAACAAGTCCAGTCAAGTAATTGGTTCCAGAAGATTCTGTAGCGGTACAGGCCGAGACAATGTTGTCTTAATTACTTGTAACATTCTGTCGTCACTTCCGCTGTCTCACATCTGTCTAACGTGTCTGCTTGATCGCATCCGCGCATCCCCTGTATAAATATTGAATGGCAGCTGGCAGTTCGCGCCCACAATCCTTCCCCAAGAAAAACAGCTTTCAGAGTTGGTATCAATTCTGAGGCAGTCTCTGCGGCTGCCCAAAGTTGGTCACTTGAATGAGGCGGAGAATTGTATTTGCTTGTTTAGTTTGCCCCTCTCATTATTCATGCCAGATTGACTGTTCCTCCCGCTGTATACTATTTTAGCTTCACTTTCTTGATCAAAACAAGCTCATTTACGATTTTAGCCAATCCGTATGAAGCTTTACAACCGAATGTAGCAATCTATCTGTGCATCAGTTGGCCAACTATCGGGTTAATTTATCTGTCGGTTGGTCAACTATTAGGAAATATATCTTTCAGTTGGTCAACTATTGGGTAATATATCCGAGAGTTGGTCAAATATTGGGAAATTTATCTGTGAGATGGTCAAATGTTGGGTAGTATATCTGTGAGTTGGTAAAATTTTGGATAATATATCTGTGAATTGGTCAACGTGTGAGAAATATATCTGTCAGTTGGTCAACAATTGGGTAATATATCTATCAGTTCGCCATCACACCTCTCACACATCTCCCACACATCTCACACACACTCTACACATCTCACACATCTCTCACATCACACACACACACTCCACACATCTTACACACACTCCACACATCTCTCACACATCTCACACACACTTCACACATCTCTCACACATCTCACACACACTCCACACATCGCATACATACTGCACACATCTCACACACACTGCACACATCTCACACACACCCCAAACATCTCACACAAACTCCTTACATCTCACACATCTCTCGCACATCTCTCACACACTCCACATCTCACACGCACTCCACACAACTAACATACACTCCACACATAACAGACACACATTCCACACATCTCACTCGCACTCCACACATCTCACACACACTCCACACACACTCCACACATCTCACACATCACACACACTGCACACATCTCACACATCACACACACACATTCCACACATCTCACTCCACACATCTCACACACACTCCACACATGCTCCACACATCACACACATTGCACACATCTCACACACACTCCACACATGCTCCACACATCACACACACTGCACACATCTCACACACACTCCACATCTCTAACACATCTCTCACACATCTCACACACACTCCACACCTCTAACACATCTCACACACACTCCACATCTCTCACACATCTCACACACACTCCACACATCTCACACATTTCTCACACATCACACACACACTCCACACCTCTCACACATACTCCACACATCTCACACATACTCCACACATCTCACACATACTCCACACATCTCACACATACTCCACACCTCTCACACATACTCCACATCTCTCACACATACTCCACACATCTCACACACACTCCACACATCTCACACATTTCTCACACATCTCACACACACTCCACACCTCTCACACATACTCCACACATCTCACACATACTCCACACATCTCACACATACTCCACACCTCTCACACATACTCCACACATCTCACACATACGCCACACATCTCACACATACTCCACACATCTCACACATACTCCACACATCTCACACATACTCCACACTTCTCACACATACTCCACACCTCTCACACATACTCCACACATCTCACACACACTCCACACATCTCACACACACTCCACTCATCTCACATACACTCCACTCATCTCACATACACTCCACACATCTCACACACACTCCACACATCTCACACACACTCCACACATCTCACATACACTCCACTCATCTCACATACACTCCACTCATCTCACATACACTCCACACATCTCACACACACTCCACACATCTCACACACACTCCACTCATCTCACACATACTGCACACATCTCACACATACTCCACACATCTCACACATACTGCACACCTCTCACACATACTCCACACATCTCACACATACTCCACACATCTCACACATACTCCACACCTCTCACACATACTCCACACCTCTCACACACACTCCACACCTCTCACACATACTCCACACCTCTCACACATACTCCACACATCTCACACATACTCCACACATCTCACACATACTCCACACATCTCACACATACTCCACACATCTCACACATACTCCACACATCTCACACATACTCCACACATCTCACACATACTCCACACTTCTCACACATACTCCACACCTCTCACACATACTCCACATCTCTCACACATACTCCACACTTCTCACACATACTCCACACCTCTCACACATACTCCACACCTCTCACACATACTCCACACATCTCACACATACTCCACACATCTCACACATACTCCACACATCTCACACACACTCCACACATCTCACACACACTCCACTCATCTCACACACACTCCACTCATCTCACACACACTCCACTCATCTCACACACACTCCACTCATCTCACACATACTCCACTCATCTCACACACACTCCACTCATCTCACACACACTCCACTCATCTCACACATACTCCACTCATCTCACACACACTCCACTCATCTCACACACACTCCACTCATCTCACACACACTCCACTCATCTCACACACACTCCACTCATCTCACACACACTCCACTCATCTCACACACACTCCACTAATCTCACACACACTCCACTCATCTCACACACACTCCACTCATCTCACACACATTCCACTCATCTCACACACACTCCACTCATCTCACACACACTCCACTCATCTCACACACACTCCACTCATCTCACACACACTCCACTCATCTCACACACACTCCACTCATCTCACATACACTCCACTCATCTCACACATACTCCACTCATCTCACATACACTCCACTCATCTCACACATACTCCACTCATCTCACATACACTCCACTCATCTCACACATACTCCACTCATCTCACATACACTCCACTCATCTCACACATACTCCATTCATCTCACATACACTTTACACATCTCACACACACTCCACTCATCTCACATACACTCCACTCATATCACACACACTCCACTCATCTCACACACACTCCACTCATCTCACACACACTCCACTCATCTCACACACACTCCACTCATCTCACATACACTCCACTCATCTCACACATACTCCTCTCATCTCACATACACTCCACTCATCTCACACATACTCCACTCATCTCACATAC
This sequence comes from Cepaea hortensis, assembly GCA_963921405.1. Lineage (NCBI taxonomy): Eukaryota > Metazoa > Mollusca > Gastropoda > Stylommatophora > Helicidae > Cepaea > Cepaea hortensis. Next base: position 100,289,638 of record OY992888.1, read on the forward strand.
ACTCCACTCATCTCACACATACTCCACTCATCTCACATACACTCCACTCATCTCACACACACTCCACTCATCTCACATACACTCCACTCATCTCACACATACTCCACTCATCTCACATACACTCCACTCATCTCACACACACTCCACTCATCTCACACACACTCCACTCATCTCACATACACTCCACTCATCTCACACACACTCCACTCATCTCACATACACTCCACTCATCTCACACACACTCCACTCATCTCACATACAGCTTACACATATTCCACGCATCTTACACACACTGCACACATCTCTCTCTCTCTCTCTCTCTCTCACACACACACACACACACACACACACACACACACACACACACACACACACACCACATATCACACACATTCCACGGGCCTCAAACACAACTCGCGCATCAGACACACACTCCATAAACCTTACACATATTTCACTCAACTTTAATAATCTCCCACCTATATTGCAGCTTTCACACACTTTTCATACATATCACAAACCACGCAATTCATGTACATACCCCACACTTCACCAAGACACCCCACATACCACACACGTCAAACACACACCCCGTACATCTGAACTTCAGCTCACCACAGATGAATACCGCACTTTCCAAGGCCATATGCCGTACACCAAACATACTTACACAATATCCCACATTCTAAATACTTCACACAACCACCTTACCACACATCCAATGTTGTAACATCAGAGACTAATAATAATACACACCTATGATGAACATCTCATATTGAGGACATTGCGACTCCCACATACCACACAACATTGATACCACACACAAGATATAGGCGGGGGGGGGGGGAACAAAACCAAGATGGACATGTAACAACCTCACATCAACAACAAAACGAACAGCAACCTCATTAAAAAACAAACAAAAAACAAAAACAAAAAAACAACAACAACAATAACAGAAATAAGAATATTCCCCAACAGGAAACACCAGATTTCTCTGACACTACGGGCCAAACAGACAATCGCTAATACCAGTTTAGCCAAATCGAATTATCCTGAGCATTGCTGTGAAATTGCAAGAGCTAATTTGGTTTTAATTTTTCAACTGGTGGTAGGAAAGCAGCCATATTCTCCGACAGCCAGAAGGCCGGCGTTGCACGGTCCCCGTCGTGGAGAGACTGTCAACTCTCGCGTGAGCCGACCAAGGTGCCAAGTATCTAATTTAACTCACTTCAGTTTGATCCATTGACGGTCCCAGTTTGTGTGCGGAAACAGAGCCAGACTGGGGGGAATGTCGCGGGTTGAATCAGCACCAGGAGTGAGTGTGGGTTGAGTGGTAACTTACACAACGACCGCCGGAGAGTGGGTGCGGTTGGAGCGGTAACTTACACGACGGGGTCGTCTGCGAGTGGGTGTCTGTAATACTTGCATGTAATCTCGACAAGCTATGAGAGGACAGATAATGAAAGGATGCGCATAATGAAAGTATGAAATAATGAAAGAATATGAATAATGATAGAATGTAGATAATGGTAGAATGTAGAAATGAGAGAATGTAGTTAATGAGAGAATATAGTTAATGGGAGAATATAGTTAATGAGAGAATATAGTTAATGAGAGAATATAGTTAATGAGAGAATGTACATAGTGAATGGATGTAAATAATGAAAAAAAAAAAATGCAGACAATGGAAGAACATAGATAATGAAAGAATATAGATAATGGAAGAACATAGATAATGAAAGAATATAGATAATGAAAGAATATAGATAATGGAAGTTCGTAGATAATGGAAGAAAGTAGACAATGAAAACACGTAGATAATGAAAGCACGTAGATAATGAGAGAATATAATCATGAAAGAATGTAAATAGTGAACTAATGTAAATAATGGAAGCACGTAGATAATGGAAGAATGCAAATAATAGAAGAACGTATATAATGGAGAAATGTAAATAATGGGAGACTGTAGATAATGGGAGCATGTAGACAATGGGAGAATGTAGATAATGGGAGACTGTAGATAATGGGAGACTGTAGATAATGGGAGAATGTAGACAATGGGAGAATGTAGATAATGGGAGACTGTAGATAATGGAAGGACGCTGATTTTGATGAATGATGAAAAGTCCCGTCGACGGAGCCGTGAAAACTGGGAGAAATTAAGGAAATACACTTGGAAGATTGAGCTAGAGAGGGAGAAAGAGAGTAAGAGAGAGAGAGATAGAGAGAGAGAGAGAGAGAGAGAAAAGGAGGGAGAGTGAGAGAGAGAGAGAGAGAGAGAGAGAGAGAGAGAGATACGAACAAAGTTTGTTCGTACGTTCGTCCTCTCATTCGCATGTCTTTCTTATAATTTATTCGTCTCTGTCTGTCTGTCTGTCTGTCTGTCTGTCTGTCTGTCTCTCTTTCTCTCTCTCTCTCTCTCTCTCTCTCTCTCTCTCTCTCTCTCTCTCTCTAACTCACTCTCATTCTCTCTCTTCCCCTCCCCTCTCTCTCTCTCTCTCTCTCTCTCTCTCTCTCTCTCTCTCTTTCTCTCTCTCTCTCTCTCAATCTTCGGGCTGAATCATGGCCGAGTCACCAGAGCTGTGCGGTGTTCTAATATTCATAGGGGACTCTGCTTCGCTGACATGTTAGGGAACTAAGAGAATATCCCCGACTGTACCGACATTTCACGGAACTCCGACTGTACCGACAATTTAGGGAACTAAAGCCGGGACTACATTCTGGCAGTTGGGGAAGAAACACAGCTTGTTTTAGATGACCTGGTAGATCAGTAAAGTTATATGTACAACATTGCTGGTTACAGATGATCGAGTAGATCAGTAACACATACAACATTGTTTCAGATAACCTGGTAGATCAGTAAAGTTATACATACAACATTGTTGGTTACTGATGATCGAGTAGATCAGTAACACATAGAACATTGTTTCAGATGACCTGGTAGATCAGTCAAGTGACACATACAACATTGTTTCAGATGACCTGGTAGATCAGTAAAGTTATACATACAACATTGCTGGTTACAGATGATCGAGTAGATCAGTACCACATACAACATTGTTTCAGATGACTTGGTAGATCAGTCAAGTGACACATACAACATTTCTGGTTACAGATGATCGAGTAGATCAGTTAAGTGACACATACAACATTGTTCAGATGAGTTGATAGATCAGTAAAGTGATACATTCAACATTGCTGAGAAAGCAGCGTCGGTAGTCGGTGATGACACAAACTGTATCACCTGTTGGAGATCCCTGAGGCCACTAGGGCAGTACATAGCCAAACTGACAAGTATTGATTGGGGCTCATAGAAGTGGAAGAAAGAAACAGAGCGAAGTGTACATCTACGCATGACCAACTCATTATTCACCGACACATTTGGAGTTGGCAGGTTTGAATCTCTGCATGGCTACTAAAGTTTTCAATGTTTATATTGCCTCGTGCCTCCCCTAATCTTAATTTATTTCTGTTACCTCTGCGGGAGCCAGACAGTACCGTTGAGTTTGTTTATGTGCTGGTCACACACACAAAGACATTGCGCAAACAGATTGTGATGCCCGGTTGATCCAAGAGTCAACACTGACCCTTGTGGACACAGAGGTTCAGCTGACCGAGATCGCCGGCACATGACCTCACATGTGCGCTTTGGCTCCGTCAACATGTGGCGGGGCATTGCTCTAATTCAGAATGTCTTTGGTTCTAGATGTGGCCATCGGCGTGTGTTGTCTTTGTTATTGTTATTGTCTGTACAAGCCCCATTTTTATACTGTCTGTACAAGCCTGGGTCTTGTGTTGTCTGTACAAGTCTGGTTCTCTACTATCTGTACAAGCCTTGTTCATGTATTGTCTGAACATGTGTGGTTCTTGCATTGCCTGTACAAGCCTGGTTCTTGAATTGTCTGTACAAGCCTGGTTCTTGAATTGTCTCTACAAGTCTGGTTCTTGTACTGTCTGTAAAGGTCTTGTTTTTGTACTGTCTGTACATGTCTGGTTCTTGTATTGTCTGTGCAATTGTTGTTCTTTCTGTCTAGCCACTAGACCAGTGATTCTCAACCTTTTTTGGCTCGTGGACCCCTTCACCATAATTTCAGAACGTCATTCCCCCCTTTCGTATTTCTTTCCTCATACCCCCCCCCCCCCCCGCCTCTACACAGTATAAGTAAAAATGGAAGCTAAATTTAATAACTCATACTAGAACAAGTCTAGACGTCTACTTAAAGTGTGAATTGAGGGTCTACTTACATTATAAAACGAATTTCAGAAGGGTGAGAAGTACAGTGCGCGATTTTGAAATAATCTTAATCTCCCCCCCCCCCCATATGGAAACCCCCCAAAAATTCCCCCGGGGGGGGGGGGGGGACGTTCCTAACCGGTTGAGAACCACTGCACTAGACTATCGTAACTGGATCCCTAGTGCCGGCGCCGAACTGTTACCGCGTTGCCATAACAACACAACACTCATTTGGCGAATGGGAAAACACAATAACAACACAACACTCGCTCGACTTTTATTATTAGAGAACTCCTGTTTGCGGACGACCAAGCACTAATAGCAAAATCAGAAGCTGAATTACAAGACTACATAAATAGGGAACATAACATTAAAATTAGCACAAGTAAAACAGAGGTAACAACTGTAACTAAAGAAGAAAAAGCAACAACAATTCACGTAAACGAACATCCCTTGAAACAAGTAAAAAGTTTCAAGTACCTAGGAAGTATATCATCAAATGGCAAATCAGGAGACGAGATCGAAAAAAGATGCAATAAGGCAAATCAACTCATTGGACAAATGGCACCAATACTAAAGAACAAACATGTATCAATAACTACTAAGAAAGCACTTTACAACACAATCTTCCTACCAACTCTATGCTACCAATGCCAAACCTGGACAATGATAGAAAAAAAGAAAAGAAAAATCACAACAACAGAAATGAGGTTCCTGAGAAGAATATTCAATGTATCAAGAAGAGATAAGATCAGAAATGAAGAAATCAGGACTAAAGTGGGGGTTATAGCTGCACTAGATTTTATTATAAAGCAGCAAGTCAAATGGTTTGGCCATGCAAGTAGGTAACTAACTAACAGTATACCACAACAAACAATGATGCACAGACCAGAGGGAAGCAGCGGAAGAGGCCGACCACGTAAACGATGGACGCAGGGAATAACAGAGTCCATGAGAATATCGATACATGAAGCCCATAAGCGGGCACTCTCCCGCTGTTTATACTTCACCTCGACTGCGCAAGGTACAAGAGGAACATGGTGAGATGAGATGAGATGAGATACTCGCTTGGCGAATGGGAAAACACACTTCCGTGTCCTGCCTTATTGACAGTTCTTGCTCTGAACAGATACATATTTCTATAAGTATTTCTTTGTGTTGTCTGTGTGTTGTTTGTGTGTTGTTTTCTTTTGCTGATAAGACATCGGTGCAAACTGTATCTGTATGTTGTCTCCATTCGTGGCGTCTGTGATCACATATTGTGTTTCTAGTCATCACGCTGCCGCAAATAAAGATCAATCAATCAATCAATCAATCAATCAATCAATCAATCAAGCAATCAAGCAATCAATCAAGCTTCTCGCAAGGCGTCCAGGGATTACACTAGGAAATAATCTTGACGCACACTCGTGCATCGTTGTCTGTTTCCAACTGTAAACAGTACTTGGGCGTCCAGTACTGATACTCGTTAAATGAGTTTAGGTAATCCGTGGACACAAGTGACTTCTGGGTGTCGAGAATGTGATCTATAATCAGGTTTAGGTCATAGGGATTACAGAGCCAGTACACAATCTATCAGGGCAGATATAGAATGGTCAGCTTCTCGCCTAACTGAACACTGTCAGCAAATATTGACCTCATGACATGACCACGAGTCTATTTGGCTACCTTTTGTCAAAGCCGTCCCGTCTTGATTAGCCCCGCCAATCTTCATGACCTGCCAGACACTGAAATGTGTGGACCGGTCAAGCTGGACAAAAGTGACCGTCTGGATTCAGATGTCCACGCTTACCTGATTACCGTGATTACTGCATGAAGTTAGTGACAAGGGCCCGACTCACAGTGGCCCAGTCTGATAGCTTCCATGGACGAGAGCAACCGGCGTCTGTTTGCTACAAGCAAATATCTATTTGTGCCTGCTTCAGTAATTAAGTCTGTAAACCTCTATTGCGAAACAGACCCACCAGCCAAACCACTCACCATCCACCTATCAACCCAGACGCCGTCAGTTCCGCATATTTACCGGGAGTGTAGGGAGTCGCCGTTGCCAAGCGGTCAAGTGGCTCGCCTCGCGTTTCCGGAGACTGTGGTGCTTTCCAGGTGCGTTCACGAGTGCAGTTTTCTCGGAGAATCCTGGGGCTCGTCGCTGGAGCCATGATGTTCGTGTCTGTGCAACACTTTGAGCACCGCTCTGTGGAAAGAGACCGAGCCATATAGAATGAAACCCGGTGCAATGAAGGTGACCTGTTCACATAACAAATGCCTTTACTGGGAGTGAAAGTTCCCACACAAGTGGGATAAACTTAACTCACGGAGTCCCACAAAAATGTGATAATTTTAACTCATGAAGTCCCATAAAAGTGATAATTTTAACTCATGAAGTCCCACAAAAGTGTGATAATTTTAACTCACACACGTTCTGACACAAGTGTGATATTCTTAACTCGTGAAAGTTCTGAAGGGATATTTGGGTTTTTGTTTCCAATAAGAAGGAACAGACGTTGCCTCCAGTTGTCTGTAGTTTGTCAGTGTGTGTAGTTTGTCTGTATGTGTAGTTTGTCTCTGTGTCTAGTTTCTCTGTATCTGTAATTTGTTTGTGTCTGTAGTTTGCCTGTGTGTATAGTTATTTTGTGTGTGTAGTTTGTCTGTATCTGTAGCTTGTCTATCTGTAGTTTGTCTGCCTGTAGTTTGTCTGTGTCTGTAGTTTGTCAGTGTGTAGTTTGTCTCCGTGTGTAGCTTGTCTGTGTCTGTAATTTCTCTGTTTCTGCAGCAGATCTCTCTGTCTGTAGTTTGTCTGTGTCTGTAGTTTGTCTGCTCTTCAACAGATCTCTATGTTTGTAGTTTGTCTGTGTCTGTAGTTTGTCTCTGTTTGTAGTTTCTGTCTGTATTTTGTCCTCGTCTGTAGTTTGAGTCTGCAACAGACTGAGTATTAGACTTGGTAAACGTTCTCCGCTTCTGTCTGTAGAATATTGGGGAAACCCGTGAGGCATCGCGTATAATGAAGTGGCAAACTCAGCCGAAGTGATGGGCACTCTTAGCACCAAACAGAAAGATTGGGCAGATTTACACAACAGACAACGCAAACATGGGGCAGATTTACACAACAGACAACGCAATCACGGGGCAGATTTACACAATAGACAACGCAAACATGGGAAGATTTACACAACAGACAACGCAATCACGGGGCAGATTTACACAACAGACAACGCAAACATGGGAAGATTTACACAACAGACAACGCAATCACGGGGCAGATTTACACAATAGACAACGCAAACATGGGAAGATTTTCACAACAGACAACGCAAACATGAAGCAGATTTACACAATAGACAACGCAAACATGAGGCAGATTTACACAATAGACAACGCAAACATGGGAAGATTTACACAACAGACAACGCAAACATGAAGCAGATTTACACAATAGACAACGCATTCATGGGGCAGATTTACACAACAGACAATGCAAACATGAGACAGATTTACACAATAGACAACGAAATCACGGGGCAGATTTACTCAACTGACAACGCAAACATGGGGCAGATTTACACAATAGACAACGCAAACATGGGAAGATTTACACAACAGACAACGCAAACATGGGGCAGATTTACACAATAGACAACGCAATCACGGGGCAGATTTACACAACAGACAACGCAAACATGAAGCATATTTACACAATAGCCAACGCAATCTTGGGGCAGATTTACACAACAGACAACGCAATCTTGGGGCATATTTACACAACAGACAACGCAATCTTGGGGCATATTTACACAACAGACAACGCAATCTTGGGGCAGATTTACACAACAGACAACGCAATCTTGGGGCATATTTACAGTAGAAAACGCAAACATACCCGATGTATAGACTCATGGAGATTCAGACTGGTGTCTTGATGTATGTTAGACAGACATTCTTGTTGTATGTTAGACAGACGTTCTGTCTTTAGTTTATGTTAGACAGACATTCTGTCTTCAATTCGGCCAGGAGAGCGATGCCTGGCAGAATTGACCTTGTCTGTCTCAGGCAATTGCCACTTACACTCTTTCAATCACAAATAGGTTTCCTTTAAAGTAGTTGAATGAGTTGAGACACCATGAGACACATATAGAAACACCTTGAGACAAATATAGACAACATGAGACAAATATAGAGACACAGTGAGACAAATAAAGAGACACTTTGAGACAAATACAGAATACCACGAGACAAATAAAGAGACACCGTGGGACAAATAAAGAGACATCATGAGACAAATAAAGAGTATCTAGCAATCATCCGAGACGAGGTCACGAGATGAATATAGCCATGACCTTGGGCAGCCAGGGTAACTAACAACGACTGCCTGCCAGTGAAACGAACGAACAAACGTAGCAGTCAACCCCAGCATTATTGAATGTTTGTGATGTAGTAACAATTTTACATTCAATAGATTGCCTTTGTTTTCTGATCAACCGACACCCATACCGTTGTTTAAGAACAGCGCAAGGCGGTCTGATTCCATATCCGCCCTCAGCTGTGTTTCGAACGTGGTATGTGAGATTATGAACGTGGTATGTGGGATTACGAACTGCGTTGTTAACACCTTGGCCACAGCGCCGGCACACAACTATACGAAAGAGACAAACAGCATTCTTTGGTAAGAGAAGATGGACATCGAAGAACATCGTGACCACTGGAAAGATCAGTGGAAAAGGAGGTAAAAGTAGACCAAGAGAAATGATGCTGGATGGACAGATGGTGGCATGAGGAATATTATCAACAGACTTGATCAAGAACACAAAGGGGCCAGATCTAAGGAGAGACATGGACGCCTACGACAGCTAGCAAGGCACACGATGATGATAATTGTGAGACTAAAGGAGTTACTTGGGCTAGATTTGGTTGCTGTATCAACTTAGTGCCGGCTTCCTGGCCTAGAGGTTAGCGACTTTTCTCCGTAATCTAGTATACTCTTGTAAGTAACGTGACGACGGTGAGAATCAGCAGTGGTTCGAATCGCGTCGGTAACTTACGGGGTATGTGAGCCGGCCGCTCAGAAAGCAATGGCAAACTACTGAGCGTAATCTTGCCATGAAATCAACAATCAGCTGACAGATGCTGAAGTTGACAGCGATGTCCTGAAAAGGATATGCAAACATTTTTATTCAACAACTTAGTGTGATAGGAGCAAGCAAGAACAGTAGTCTGTCTTTGTAGTTGTTAAACACCTTCTAGCGACTGCCATCTCATGGATGAGTTAAACCAACCGCCATTATAACTTCTGTGACGACAAGGGGTGCACACACGCTCTACAAGACACTCGGCCACCGACTCACAACCGAGAGATGACAGAACACCCTTTCTGTACACACCACCTCTGTTAGGACTGCTCTGTCAGCTCGGAGATCTCTCCCGAATAAAAGTGTCAACTTAAAATTGATCGTTACCGAACTCTCAGATCGCACTCGACAGCCTCCTCAGATTTCGGTTACACGAGCTAGTCTCATAAGACTGTTTGCACATTTCTGGAACTAAGGCCAGTCTCATCAAGATTGAGCCAATCATTTCTGACAACGGAAGAGGAAAGCTCTGTGATGTGGGAGTTGACGAGGTTCGTTTGAAGCCATCCAGTTTCCGTCAATCGTCTCTCCCGCCGCTCCATCAGCAAACACGGAGAAACAGTTCTTAGTTGAAGGCACCGGAAATGGAATGCATAGATGGATGGCGGCCTGTGGTCGAAGGGTAGATTCGATGTCCTAGTTTTGATAGAGACCTGGGTAAACACACACTTCCGGCCGTGAATGGAGTCAAATATCTGAGACCGTGTTTACATGTGCATGATTTCTCCGTGGAGGGGTTGGTGGTGGGGTGGGAGGGGAGTGGACGTTATTGCAGGCGACAGGTCAGAGGACATGAAAGAGGATGAGACACTGAGGATGGGAAGACAGGGAGGGTGGGATGCCGTGGAGGTTGTGGAGATAAAGATGGTGGGGACACAGAGAGAGTGGGGGACGAACATAGAGGATGGGGGGGGGGGGAGACAGGATGGGAAGAAGACATGGAGGGTAGGAAAGCCATGGGGGATGGAAGACATAGGATGTGAAGTCATGAAGCATAGGAGGAGATGGGCTGTTGGAACATATGGGCGGGTGCGAGGTCATGGGCGGGTGGGAAACATGGGCTGTGCGAAGACATTAGAATATCTATATATATAAAAGAGAAAGTTAGTGTCTTTGTTTGTGTGTCCTTTATGCGTTCCTGAACGGTCCATCCGATTGAGATGAAATTTTCTACAGATGTTCTTCTCACTCCCGCCGAACCAACTGGCATAGTTTGTTAGTTTAAAAACAGTTACGTATTAAATCAATATTAAAAGGAAAGACGTCTAATTAAGGGGACTTAACAATAAAAGTTATATCAAGGGACATTACTTTTAGTAAAATTGCTATATTATGTAATTTAAATAATTGTTGTATTTTTCTTACAGTTTTATAAAATGTTTAAAGAAGGTATCTACAGGCATATGCGTTATAAAAAAGGTGATAAACACTTTAAGGCATCTTCACAGGTTTCGTAAAAATATTGGATCTACGTTAACTACGTGAAAACTTTCGAACCCATTTTTCTCGCACAGTCGTATCTGGTATAAACAAAGTGATAAAAACTTTAAGGCATCTTCACAGTTTTCGTAAAAATAATGGATCTATTTTAGATACGTGAGCATTTTCTAACTCTGAACAATATCATCGAAGCTACAATTTTAAGTGTGGAATTTAAAGGAGAAGATGTACTGTTGCCTCGCATCCCGATGATTCCAACAGATATGCCATCCGAATTCAAACGTCTGCAGTTTCAGGACAGACAGACAGACAGACAGACAGGCAGGCAGGCAGGCAGACAGACAGACAGTCAGACAGACAGACAGACAGACAGACAGACAGACAGACAGACAGATAGATAGATAGATAGATAGATAGATAGACATATATATATATATATATATATATATATATATATATATATATATATATAGATAGATAGATAGATAGATAGATAGATAGATAGATAGATAGATAGACAGATAGACAGACAGACAGATAGATAGATAGATAGATAGATAGATAGATAGATAGATAGATAGATAGATAGATAGATAGATGATAGATAAATAGATAGAAAGATAGACAGATAGATAGACAGATAGATAGATATATAGATAGATAGATAGATAGATAAATAGATAGATAGATAGTTAGATAGATAGATAGATAGATAGATAGATAGATAGATAGATAGATAGATAGATAGATAGATAGATAGATAGATAGATAGATAGATAGATCCCCGCCAGGGTCTGGGTGAAGCCGGGCCGGGTTAGCTAGTACACATATAAACGATACAGAAACATGGGGACTTGAACCTGTGCCTTTACACGACGACACCATCTCCCCGAAAGAACATCGTTGGGGGTGGGGTGTCTAGTTGGTCATAAGTCGAAGTACACTTATTTCTTACACGAGTTGCTGCCCTCAGCTGGAGGCTACAGGTTCGAATCCCGCTAGCTTTCAATTGCTATATTGTATAGTGACCTATCTTAACTATACTCTCCTCACTATAACTGCCCATCAGTACCCGTGCATTTAGTTACGTGGAATATGAATGTCGACGGCGGAGCAACTATGATGAAACAGCGACAGGGGGAGGCGGAGAGTGTCATGGAGTGACATAATGTCGACGGCGGAGCGACTATGATGAAACAGCGACAGGGGGAGGCGGAGAGTGTCATGGAGTGACATAATGTCGACGACGAGGCGACTATGATGAAACAGCGACAGGGGGAGGCGGAGAGTGTCATGGAGTGACATAATGTCGACGGCGGAGCGACTATGATGAAACAGCGACAGAAGGAGGCGGAGAGTGTCACGGAGTGACTTAATGTCTACGGCGGAGCGACTATGATGAAACAGCGACAGGGGGAGGCGGAGAGTGTCATTGAGTGACATAATGTCGACGACGAGGCGACTATGATGAAACAGCGACAGGGGGAGGCGGAGAGTGTCATGGAGTGACATAATGTCGACGGCGGAGCGACTATGATGAAACAGCGGTAGGAGGAGGCGGAGAGTGTCATGGAGTGACATAATGTCGACGGCGGAGCGACTATGATGAAACAGCGACAGGTGGAGGCGGAGAGTGTCATGGAGTGACATAATGTCGACGACGAGGCGGCTATGATGAAACAGCGACAGGGGGAGGCGGAGAGTGTCATGGAGTGACATAATGTCGACGGCGGAGCGACTATGATGAAACAGCGGCAGAAGGAGGCGGAGAGTGTCATGGAGTGACATAATGTCGACGGCGGAGCGACTATGATGAAACAGCGACAGGGGGAGGCGGAGAGTGTCATGGAGTGACATAATGTCGACGACGAGGCGACTATGATGAAACAGCGACAGGGGGAGGCGGAGAGTGTCATGGAGTGACATAATGTTGACGGCGGAGCGACTATGATGAAACAGCGACAGGGGGGGGCGGAGAGTGTCATGGAGTGACATAATGTCGACGACGAGGCGACTATGATGAAACAGCGACAGGGGGAGGCGGAGAGTGTCATGGAGTGACATAATGTCGACGACGGAGCGACTATGATGAAACAGCGGCAGAAGGAGGCGGAGAGTGTCATGGAGTGACATAATGTCGACGACGAGGCGGCAATGATGAAACAGCGACAGGGGGAGGCGGGGAGTGTCATGGAGTGACATAATGTCGACGGCGGGGAGACTATGATGAAACAGCGGTAGGAGGGGGCGGAGAGTCTACGTTCTATCTGTCTATATGTTAATCTGTCTACATTATATATGTCTACATTATATCTGTCTACATGTCTATCTGTCTATATTATATCTGTATACATTATAGCTATCTACATTATATATGTCTACATTCTATCTGTCTACATGCCTATCTGTCTACATTATATTTGTCTACATGTCTATCTGCGTACATTATATCTGTATACATTATAGCTATCTACATTATATATGTCTACATTATATCTGTCTACATGTCTATCTATCTAAATTCTATCTGTCTGCATTATATCTGTCTACATTCTATCTGTATACATGTCTATCTGTCTACATTCTATCTGTCTGCATTATATCTGTCTACATTCTATCTGTATACATGTCTATCTGTCTACATTCTATCTATCTACATGTCTATCTGTCTAAATTCTATCTGTCTATGTGTTTATCTATCTACACGTCTGACGGCAAGTCTGTCTAAGCGTATAACTAACTATCTAACTCTGTCCATCTATTTAATCAGATTATATGTTTTTCTGTCTACAGAGTGTGTAATGATCACGCGCTCGCGCGCTTGCGCGCGCACACACACACACGCACACGCACCGTTCCCCTGGCAAGATCTAAACCTAGACGCTACGCGAGGAAAGGCAGTCATTAAGACGCACACTGAATACATCGTGGTCATACAAGTCTCTATGAATTCAAGATGCAGTTAATCAACTTTCTATCCAATCACCATATATCTCCCTCATACCCAGCCTAGGTTTAGCATAACGCTGAGAACAATGCTTAAACCCGCACGATAAAAACACAACACAACGGTAGAATTGAGCGTCGGCACAAATGTATGCGCATTTTCTGTGTGAAAAATGACAACAAACTAAGAACGACAACCACTTAATCCGAATGGAATTCGTTTTAACGCAGTTGCTGCCCCTGACCCTGTTCAATTCTTGGGCTGGTCATTAGCCGGCCGTGTCACGTGACTGCCAATTATGGAGATGTGGGTTGTAATTTATGGTCCCCGGGCGAGGGCGATCATTATGATGCAATATTTGCCGTCATTGTTGTAAATATGCGAACATTGAAACAATGAATGGCTAATTATAGCACATGTTAGGGGCATTACGTGAGCAGGGATGGTTGGACATGGGGGGAGGGGGGGGGAACGGACGTATGGTTAGTGACGTCATGCCGTGGAGGAGTACGAGAACTAAAGAGGGAATCTGCCAACTACTCTCCCACATAGCCTAAACTGTAGTCCGGGGGCAGGGAACACGTTCACAAATCCCCGACACACCGAGTCCATGGTTTCACAGCAGCCCGCCTAACGTTGATTTCAGTGGTATGAGCGTCGGCTGGTCAGAAGGCATTGGCAAACTACTGAAAGTAAATGTAATACGGTGGTACCTCGGGTTACGAACGCCTCAGTTCACGAACAATTCAGGTTACGAACAACAACTTCGAAAATTTTATGTCTCGGGTAACGAACAGTGCCTCGGGTTACCAACGAAGGCGAGAGAGAGAGAGAGAGAGAGAGAGAGAGAGAGAGAGAGAGAGAGAGATAGAGAGAGAGAGAGAGAGAGAGAGAGAGAGAGAGAGAAAGAGAGAGAGTAAGGTGTAACGTAGGAGACAAACGATCGCATACAGTACAAACAGTACTACAGATGAGCTTGTGGATCTTCAGAATGAACTGCTAAAGACATTAAAGGAGGAGCAGTCGTCCGATGTCAGTGACCGTTTCAACTGCCAGGATTAAAGAAATTTGCAGCAAGTGGGCAGACGTCGAAGACTTCATTGTGAACCATCATCCAAACAAACTTCTTGCTAACAGGGCAGTAAATCTGATGAATGATAACGCGATGGCCCACTTCAGAAAGATTCTCCAGCAAAGGAAGCGACAAATTTCCCTTGATAGTTTCTTGGTGCAGAAAGATTCCCAGTCGACTGCTAAGAAACATACTCCTGAAACTAATGATTCAGATAGACTAAATCTCTTTTAAATTTTTTTTTTTACATTTAATTCATTAAGTTGTTTTCTTTCTCTTTATTTAATACGCGAAGTGCAGGCATTCTTTGCATTTTGTCAGGTAAACGACAGGATGTTAATAAAAAAAGAACGATTGTTTCATCTTGAAACGGATTGTTTTTATTTCATTGATTTCAATGTTTCGGGTTACGAACGTTTCGGGTTACGAACAGAGCCCTGGAACAAATTAAGTTCGTAAACCGAGATTCCACTGTAGTAGTAAATGTAGTAAATGAAAAACGGTTAAACACTTAACGCGGTTGATTGTGACGTGTCCTAAAAGGTACGCAACAAACTAACTTTCTCACAGCCGTGCTTAAGTTGATACGTCTCAACGGTTGTGGGTGGTCATACAGACAGACACAAGGACAGACATATACACAGAATGACACACAGACAGACTAATAGGTGTGCAGACCTGCACACACACACACACCCACACACACACACAGAGACAGTTAGTTAGTTAGTTAGTTAGCCAGTCAGTCAGTCAGTCAGTCAGTCAGTCAGTTAGTTAGTTAGTTAGTCAGTCAGTCAGTCAGTCAGTCAGTCAGTTAGTCAGTTAGTCAGTTAGTTAGTTAGTTAGTTGTGTCAGGTCTTAGTCAGATATGACTGAGCTACCGTATAACAGTAGACGGTACTACCTGCTTTCTGTTAGCGCCGAAAGTTGGGTGGCGCTTACCAAACCCAACACCCCACATTGTGCCAACGGCTTCGGGCGGAAGAGCGCAATTGGGAGGGTACAAGCCTTACCCTGGTGTGAGGAAATGCAACCTAAAGACAAAGTGTCATGGCAGGGCAGACCAGGCCCTAAGCCTTGGTTGGCAGCTGGTCTAGGATCGAAGCTCCGACAGGCGGACAGTTAGAGCATTGCTTTGCTGATCCGGCAGCTTCTGCAGCTTGTCTTGTTCCAGATGTAGAGGTGTTACCTTTCCTCTGGAGTGAACTAGGCAGGCCGAGAGAGAGATCATGCTGCATGGGCAACATATGATCTCTATATTTTAGCCCAGGCTTTGTGCTATGGAGAGGCAATAACTCCATCCCTTACAAACTATCGTCTGTCAAGACGGCAAGGTGCCAATGATAGTTAGTTAGTTAGTTAGTTAGTTAGTCAATTAGTTAGTTAGTTAGTTAGTCAATTAGTTAGTTAGTTAGTTAGTTAGTTAGTCAATTAGTTAGTTAGTTAGTTAGTCAATTAGTTAGTTAGTTAGTTAGTTAGTCAATTAGTTAGTTAGTTAGTCAGTCAGTCAGTCAGTCAGTCAGTCATTCAGTCAGTCAGTTAGTTAGTTAATTAGTTAGTTAGTCAATTAGTTAGTTAGTTAGTTAGTCAATTAGTTAGTTAGTTAGTTAGTTAGTTAGTCAATTAGTTAGTTAGTTAGTTAGTTAGTCAATTAGTTAGTTAGTTAGTTAGTTAGTTAGTTAGTCAATTAGTTAGTTAGTTAGTCAGTCAGTCAGTCAGTCAGTCAGTTAGTTAGTTAGTTAGTTAGTTAGTTAGTTGACAGATCATCCTCATTGCACATCGAACCATTCAGTCCATAAGTGCTCGGATACCCTCCTCAGTAAATCCCTCAGCGTGTAGCGGCTAACCACACCGGTTCTGTGTAGGTGAATGTCTGTGTCTCGAGCCATGTTATTGCTTTATTTACGGCCATGACT
>OY992888.1:100306569-100321569 GCA_963921405.1 Cepaea hortensis
TGGTCAAACACTATATGTCTGTCACACACCGTATAATTGTCACACATCGTTGTCACACCGTTGTATTGTTGTAACACAATTTCGCTGACACACACCGTATCGCTGTCACATATCGCATTTCTTTCACAGCGTATCGCTGTCACTCCGCGCATTACTGTCACACATCGTAGTACTGTCACACCGTTTTGCTGTCACGCACCACATCGCTGTCACACTCCACCGCGCTGTCATACACCGTATCTGTCACGCACCGTATTGCTGTCACATACTGTATGGCTGTGACAAAACCTCCATCTGTCACACATCCTTCATCTGTCATGCTGCCTTCACCTGTCACACACCCTCAACTATCACACAACCTGCACCGATAGTGTCCCACATTTCCCTGCTGCTGTCAAACATCCTCCATCGGTCACTCATACGAAATCTGTCACACACCCACAACTGTCACACACCCTGCACCGATAGTGTCCCACATTTCCCGTTTGCTGTCACACCTCCATCTGTTACTCATCCTCCATCTGTATAACATCGTCCATCTGTCACACACCCATAACTGTCACACAACCTGCACCTATAGTGTCTCACATTCTCCTGTTGCTGTCACACCTCCATCTGTCACTCATCCTACATCCGTCACACATCCTCCATCTGTCAGACATCCTCCATCTGTCACACATCCTCCATCTGTCACACATCCTCCATCTGTCACACATCCTCCATCTGTCAGACATCCTCCATCTGTCAGACATCCTCCATCTGTCACACATCCTCCATCTGTCACACATCCTCCATCTGTCACACATCCTCCATCTGTCACACATCCTCCATCTGTCACACATCCTCCATCTGTCAGACATCCTCCATCTGTCACACATCCTCCATCTGTCACACATCCTCCATCCGTCACACATCCTCCATCTGTCACACATCCTCCATCTGTCACACATCCTCCATCTGTCAGACATCCTCCATCTGTCACACATCCTCCATCTGTCACACATCCTCCATCCGTCACGCATCCTCCATCTGTCACACATCCTCCATCTGTCACACATCCTCCATCTGTCACACATCCTCCATCTGTCACACATCCTCCATCTGTCACACATCCTCCATCTGTCACACATCCTCCATCTGTCACACACTCACAACTTTCACACAACATGCACCTATAGTGTTCCACATTCCACTGCTGCTGTCACACATCCTCCATCTGTCACACATCCTCCATCTGTCATTCATCCTCCATCTGTCACACATCCTCCATCTGTCACACATCCTCCATCTGTCACACATCCTCCATCTGTCACACATCCTCCATCTGTCACACATCCTCCATCTGTCATACACCTACAAAAGTGACACAACGTGCCCCACCAGTGTCCCACATTCCACTGCTCCTGACACAGGTCCGGAAGTTGTATCAGAAAAACAAAAGTACCTGGCAATAATCATTAACCCCGGCGTGACAGTTCCCGCCAGAACTCACCAATCAGCGCCAAACAATGCTAATATCACATCTACACCAATTAGTCACCGCTCCAGTTAGCTAGGATGATCTTACAACATCCGCCTCTCTACAACCGCCACTATGGCAGCCGTGGCCCTTCGCGGGGCAGACCGGTAGAAGGGGTGTGAAGTAAGCACACTAATTGTCACCTACATCCAGTTTTTACACCTCATCATTGTTTTCTATACCCAGTTTTTATCTTGGTGATTATTTTCTTAGCAAGTTTTATCTTCGTTGTTTTATGCGGGAATATATGTCTTCGTGTTTACTGTTGAATCCTAATTATGTTCATTACTGCCAGGATCAGTCGATTGATCACAGCTTGTTGTGGATGTGTGGACTACATAGAACAAAGATTACCAGTAAATATGTGGACTACATAGAACAATGCTTACTGGAAGTGTGTGGACTACATAGAACAATGCCTACTTGAGATGTGTGGACTACATAGAACAATGTCTACTGAAAATGTGTGGACTTCATAGAACAATGCATATTATAGATGTGTGGACTACATAGAACAAAGATTACCAGTAAATATGTGGACTACATAGAACAATGCTTACTGGAATTGTGTGGACTACATAGAACAATGCCTACTGGAGATGTGTGGACTACATAGAACAATGCTTACTGATATGTGCGGACTATATAGATTAGTGCCTACTGGAGATGTGTGGACTACATAGAACATATTCTACTTGAGATGTGTGGACTATATAGAACATTGCCTACTGGGATGTGTGGACTACATAGATCAGTGCCTACTGGAGAGGTATGGGATATGCTTACATATTACACACTGATACACCAGCTAGTTCCATGCTTACATATTACACATTGATACACCAGCTAGTTTCATGCTTACATATTACACATTGATACACCAACTGACTCTATGCTTATATATTACACACTGACACACCAGCTATATAGCTCCATGCTTACATATTGCACACTGATACACACCAACTGGTCTCCCGTGTGTTGCCGGGGCCCATAAGGGAAGCAAAGAATAGCAACACTGCAGCCTACCACTCATGTCGTAAGAGGCGACTAAGGAGGCTTGATGGTTCCGTCGCCCTGCTACTGAGGGAGTGCGTGGCGCGACACTGTGAGCTGTGAGTTTCATGTGAAATGCTTTTGAATCTGCCCAAGGTCTTTTTGGAACATGACTGCATGTTCGGAGCGATGGCAGCTGGCTATGTCCCAGAGTTGACCGGTTTTTGCCTTATGCAGAAATGCGTGGCTGCTGGGCTTCTGGTTGACTGCCACTACCATCGACGATGAACTGTAATTTCGTGGACTGTGTGGGTGAACATCTAGGAAAGATCCAGATAGGAAAATACTGCCGAGTCCATCAGAGATGAACTGGGTGTTTCGTGGGGGACTATTGTGTTGACATTCTGACTGCTGCATTATGCACAGTGTAGCTGGGCGGGCTGTTGTTTGTCGAGTCTCCTGTCTTTTCCACTTTTCACATTGGGCAGTGGGGAGCGTTTTGTGTGATATTCACTGGCACAGGAACGGAGCATAATGGGGACGACCCGTTGCTGTGAAGTTGGAACCGCGACTAACTAACTAACTAACACCAACTGGTTCCGTGCTTACATATTACACACTGACACACCAGCTGGTTCCGTGCTTACAAATTACACACTGATACACCAGCTGGTTCCGTGCCTGCCAATTATCTCCCTGACATCGATTTCACACTTACATCATTAACACACATTACACAACATGGCTGCTCGATGGCCCCGCAAGGGCGCATGTGGGTGTTGCCATCTAACTGTGTCATGGTCACATATTGTCTGCCCAAGGCTGTACAACATTTCCCCAGCCTCCGCCCCGATTGTACCACAGCTGCGCGCTTCCTAACATCTACAGACACCTGGATTCTTCACAATAAACTTCAATACACGCGGAACTGTCATAGGATAGATAGTGGTGGTTGTACAGGTTGAAGGAGGCGTTGAGTACACTGAGTACTGGATACAGGTATGTAACTGACTGAATATACACACAAGTGTGTACGGGTAGACGACAAGCACTGGGTGTACGGGAGATCGGGTACAGCTAGAAATACAGGATTTAGATGTAGGGGAGATCGGGTACAGCTACAGATACAGGTGTTGAATGTACGGGAGTTCGGTACAGCTAAAAATATAGGAGCTGGATGTACGAGAATTAGGTACAGCTGGAAATACAGGAGTTGGATGTACGGGAATTAGGTACAGCTAGAAATACAGACGTTAAATGTACGGGAATTAGGTACATCTAGAAATACAGGAGCTCAATGTACGAGAGTTAGGTATAGTAGACTGTATGAAAACCAAAGTAACGTGGTCTGCTTCCAAATCGGCCGCAGCTGTGTTTTGAACGCGGTATTTGGCGTTACCAAATGTATTCGTAACCCTATCGCCGCAGCGGCGCTAGCTAGAGACCTGCAGCTGAATGGTCACAAATCTGGATACAGCTGAAAAACTTTAGCTGAATGTTCACAAATCTGGATACAGCTGAAAAACTTTAGCTGAATGTTCACAAATCTGGATACAGCTGAAAAACTTTAGCTGAATGTTCACAAATCTGGATACAGCTGAAAAACTTTAGCTGACTGTTCACAAATGTCGATACAGCTATATAGCTGCAGCTGAATGTTCACAAATCTGGATACAGCATGCAAATTTTAGCTGAATGTTCACAAAACTGGATACAGCTGGAAAACTTTAGCTGAATGTTCACAAACCTAGATACAGCTGGAAAACTTTAGCTGAATGTTCAAAATCTCTATATAGCTGGTAAACTGGAGCTGAATGTTCAAATATCTTACAACAGCTAGTAAATTGGAGTTGAATATTTGAAAATCTGGATAAAGCTAGAAAACTGGAGCTGGATTTTCAAAAGTCTGGATACAGCTAGAAAACTGGTTCCGGATGTGGAAAAGTCTGGATACAGCTTGAAAGCTGTGGCTGGATGATCAAAAATCTGGATACCTCTAGAAAACTGGGGCTGACTGTTAAAAAATCTGGATACAACAAGAAAAATGTAGCCGAATGTTCAAAAATCTAGATACGGCTAACGTATTATAACTTGTAGACACCTAAAGAACTTTGGCTGTACATACAGACACGTGGACACAGAGAAGAGGCGAATTGATATAGCTTAAACAAGCTGGTATAACGCCAGAGGAGGGAGTAATTACAGTAAATCTCACCAGATCCCCGGAATTTCGGGAAAACAGAGAAACCGATTTTGTTCGTTTTCTAATTACGTCATTTGGCCACATCCTGCAGATATTTATTTACATCCCTGTTGTCATTTTGCCATCAAGTTTGCCACAGGCCTCTAAATGTTCCATTTGTCACTCTTCCACTATGGGATGTTCTGTGTCAGGTGCAGTGAGAAATAGATCGTTAGCGAGATACGTGACAAATAAACACCTTTTATTTAGCTGTTGTTGTTGCTGCTATTTATGATGTTGTTGTTGTTATTGTTGCTGCTGTTTTTTTTTTCACGTATGCGGTTTAGCGTCGAGGGGAGTGGTTATTGAAGTTTCAGTGTCTGTTACCAGTGCCTTTTCTCCGTGATTCATAATTTGTATGTTTTAGTTGGAATGAGAAATAGATGTTTAGTTTGCTATATGAAACATATAATCTTAAATGTTAGTTGGAAAGAGAAATAGGTGTTAGTGTGCTATATGAAAAATATAGACTTATATGTTAGTTGGAATGCGAAATAGATGCTTAGTGTGCTACATGAAACATATTGTCTTATAAGTTAGTTGAAATGAGAAATAGACTCTTTTTATTTGTGCTATATGAAACATATAGTCTTATATCTTAGTTGGAATGAGAAATATATATTTACTTTTCTATATGAATCATATAGTCTTATATCTTAGTTGGAATGGGAAATATATGTTTAATGTGCTATATGACACATATAGTCTTATATGTTATTTGGAATGAGAAATAGATGTTTTGTGTGCTATATGACACATATAGTCTTATATGTTAGTTGGAATGAGAAATAGATGTTTTGTGTGCTATATGAAACATATAGTCTTATATGTTATTTGGAATGAGAAATAGATGTTTTGTGTGCTATATGAAACATATAGTCTTATATGTTAGTTGGAATGAGAAATAGATGTTTTGTGTGCTATATGAAACATATAGTCTTATATGTTAGTTGGAATGAGAAATAGATGTTTAGTGTGCTCTATGAAATATATAGTTTTATTTGTCAGCCGCAGTGAGAAATGTATCTTTAATGTGCTATCCTGTATGCGTTTTCTAGGAGGCTACTTTTGCCATGGCGATATCATTTGTAATCTCTATAAGGCTTGTTCCATTCGTTACTACAAGGTCACGAGATAATTCTACTGTGACGAGATATTTCTACTGTGACGAGATAGTATACATTTCACGAGACATGCAGGACTGCTAAGAAAGTATATATGTAACGAGCGATGCGGAAAACGAGGCGGTATAACTGTGACGAGATATGTGTCAGTTTGACCAGATAAGTTTGACTGTGACGAAATTCGCATCACTGTCACGAGATATGCATCGCTGTGATGAAATAGTATCACTGCTTTCAGATATCGAGGCTATTCTTAAATGTTACAACTGCGACGAGATATCTATGAATGTGAAAGTTTGATGATGCCGAGCTTGCGGGTTCAATCCCCTACGCCGATTAGCTGCACTAAAATGACGTCAGACTGAGTTTAAAAAAATTAATAATGATGACCTTGAAAGGCTGTCTGGATTGATTATTTGTGTGCGCTTCCGGTCGCTTTTAACTCGAGTGTAGTCCACACAAGTGCTACTTCTTCTAGTGCACCGGACTGAATTTTGTGTGTGGATTAGTTTTCCCTATTATCAATGTCCCTCGCCATCAGGCGAACCAACTCCGACTTCAGAGGTCTTGTAATTTACGTCCCCAAGTCAAGGAAGGACACGAGGCGATGTGTGCGCCTCAACACATCAACATAAACACATGGACTTACACACATGAACCTACACACATGAACTTACACACATGAACCCATAAGCACAAACCCGTGAACATAAACATACTTATAAACACATAAACATAAAAACATACTTATAAAACAAAAACATAAACACATACTTATAAACGCAAGTACATAAACACATTGATACTATAAGCGACTTCCGGTCGCCAGCATGGCGGTTAGGCATTGAACCGTTGGGGCCTGTGGCGTGTTTATGCACGTGGCTACGGTTTACAATCGCATTTTCCTCATCTTGGACTGGTAGACATGGTTCCGTCGCTCTGCTACTGAGTGAGTGCGTGGGCGACACCGTGAGCTGTGAAATTCGCGTGGAATGCTTTTACATCTGTCCTGTACAGTGAACTGCATGTTCGGAACAATGGCTACCGGCGGTTGCTGAATTGACTGTTTTGCCCCTTCGGTTCATGGGTGCATTTTTCGGGAGAATCCTGGGAGTCGGCGCTGAAGCTGCGGAGTTTGTGCTTTGTGCGACACTTTCGGCGGGTCGCCCTGCGGTAAAAGACAGAGCCATGTGAGAAAACCCGGGTCAATGAGGTCTTTCTGGTGACTGCCGAGTCCATCAACGATGAACTGTGGTATTCGTGGATGAATTTTGTGTTGACATTCTGACGGCGGCATTATGCACAGTGTACCTGTGCGGGCTGTTGGATTGCCAAGACTCCCGTCTATTCCACTTTTCACATTGGACAGTGGGGAGCATTTTGTGTGATATTCGCTGGCACGGGAATGGAGCATAATGGGGACAATCCGTTGCCGTGAAGTTGGAATGTCGACTAACTAACTAACTAACATAAACACATACACATAAGCACATAAACACAAACAAATCCATAAAATCATAAACAAAAACACATAAACATAAAAAATGTAACATAATCGCAGCAAACAATGACAGTTGGTGCGCTGAATTAGAACATCTTGCCAAAAACAATCCGAATCTGCACAAACAAAGAACCAGATCCTCCAAGGCGCTGTTTCGCGTGTCAAGTTTGCTGCATTCTCGTCGCCCTCATTACCAGCTTGCTTTCTACAGTTCATTGTTTCTTTGTTTAGTGTTAGACTGATTTAATGTTCTGCCATTGTTTACTAATGACATTTTTTGCGTAGACATATCTTATTACTGACATTACAGTACATTAAGCTGCGCTGTATCACATGTGATATTATTTTAAGTTGAACTTGTATCATGTGTGATATTACTTTAAGTTGACGTTATCACATGTGTGATATTACTTTAAGTTGACGTTATCACATGTGTGATATTACTTTAAGTTGACGTTATCACATGTGTGATATTACTTTAAGTTGACGTTATCACATGTGTGATATTACTTTAAGTTGACGTTATCTCATGTGTGATATTACTTTAAGTTGACGTTATCACATGTGTGATATTACTTTAAGTTGACGTTATCATATGTGTGATATTACTTTAAGTTGACGTTATCACATGTGTGATATTACTTTCAGTTGACGTTATCACATGTGTGATATTACTTTAAGCTGACGTTATGACCTATCACAAAAGACGTGACAGCCCCCAACTGTGTTTGCCTTCTAGTTGCCGAGCTGCCTCCACCCACCTCCCTACCTCCGCAGGTTGTACTTGCCTTTTCCTCCTTATGTTTGCGTATCACGATCGCTGTTACAACCTCACTGTTGATGCTCTGTGCTGGTATGATGATGATGATGATCTATATTACAGCCTCATATTTGAGAGGGTGTGTCGGGAGAGTTGTTTTCCGTGCCGAGGTGTACGAGTGAACCGAATGACATGGTTCGAAGACGTAACTGTCACCTTCTCAGCACACGGCATACATCCTGACCGATGGCCACGGCGATCCCCAGATGATGATGAGAACAACAAACACTAATAAACAAAAGATTTAACAGGGTAGATATGTTTTCGCATATCCTATTTACAGGACATCGCAATCAACACAAGCATTGTACCACTGTTGTTGATATTTTGGCAAGATTACGCTCAGTAGTTTGCCATTGCTTTCTGAGCGACTGGCACACATATCCCGTAAGTAACGAACGCGACGCGATACGGTACCGAATCTCGCGCATCTACGTTACATCACGTGAATATACGGGATTACGGAGAAAGTAATAACACTTTCGCCAGGGAGTCCGGCGGGTAGATAATAGACGTTTTAATTGCACCGCGTTTTATCCCATATGGCTCGGTCTCTTTCCGCAGGCGCGGTCTGCCGAAAACGTGGCATAAATCACAAACTTTGTGACTCCAGTCACGACCCCGAAGAGTCTCAGAGAAAAGAGCTATCTTGAACCGAACGAAGTAGCCCGGAATCGAACCCACAACCTTCGCAGGCAGCGAAACCACATAGCTACGGTGAATCGCTGACGACACCAACACCAACAACAACAACAACAACAACAACAACAAACACCAAGGTGTATGTTTCTAGATGATCGCGTTAAGACAAGGAAGAAGCCGTTGTTGCTGTCTGTAGATTAGTTCCTGAACAAGCCTGACCTCCGATGATGGTCTTTTGCCGCGACCTGGCTTGTACTGCCATCCGTCTTGTGTGACGTGTCACTGAGGAGACCACACACACACCCGGACACTGGCCGAGGATGTTACAACCCGGACAAATTGCTTCACGTCTGCGGTACTGAAGGTCAATCCATCACGATGCCCTCCTTAACTCCGCGCACTCACACACGGCTCACTCTTTCAGTCAATCACTGCTCACTCTCTAACCCAGGCGACGACCTGGCACGTGCAGTCTCCCAAACTGTCACACCAACATGGCGCCTCTCGTGTGCCCCTCGGCTTAAGTGTTAGATCTATCACATCATCCGTAGTAGTAAGTAGTAAGTGGTAAAGTAATAAGTAGTAGTAGTAGTAGTAGTTGTAGTAGTAGTAGTAGTAGTAGTAGTAGTAGTAGTAGTAGTAGTAGTAGTAGTAGTAGTAGTGGTGGTGGTGGTGGTAGTAGTAGTAGTAGTAGTTGTAGTAGTAGTAGTAGCAGTAGTAGTAGTAGTAGTAGTAGTAGTAGTAGTAGTAGTAGTAGTAGTAGCAGTAGTAGTAGTAGTAGTAGTAGTAGTAGTAGTAGTAGTAGTAGTAGTAGTAGTAGTAGTGGTGGTGGTGGTGGTGGTGGTGGTAGTAGTAGTAGTAGTAGTAGTAGTAGTAGTAGTAGTAGTAGTAGTAGTAGTAGTAGTAGTAGTAGTAGTAGTAGTAGTAGTAGCAGTAGTAGTTGAAGTGTGATGTGGTACAACTTCTCCACGACGGATCCATGTCTCACACTGCTATATCGCAATAAAGGTGCACTGCCGTCTCCTCCACCCAACCACACAAACACACACAGGAACACATACTCACCCTCCCACCAACACCCCCTGATATTCGCCCCTCACATAATCATTGTTACACCTGCCTCCGCACCTCTCTTTATCTCTCTCTCACAAAGTCAAGTACAGATTAAAGCTGCCTCACCCCCCCCCCTTCTCTCTCTCTCTCTCTCTCTCTCTCTCTCTCTCTCTCTCTCTCCCGTGTCCTGGACTGTATTGAGTACATGGTTACAGCTCCACGAGTCTACAGACCAAGCCACCTGATATAACTGATAGAGTCAGTATTACTTCTGCTACCTTCACTTCAGAGATAGGTCATTTATTGTTATAAGCCGTGTCTGTGGGGAGGGTTGGAACACATGGCTACCAGGGTGGCAGGTAAGCGTGATAGGCACTACACTTCCTCCAACCCAGATTACCGCGTTAAATGAAACACTCAACGCACGGACACAACTCACTCGGAGCATAGACACGTGCTGACACATATAAATAGCGACCAATCACCGATGTCAATCAAGTCTTCGATTGCTAACTTCCAGCCGCCATTTCTCTTCAAGAATACTTTGTTTAAGATGTCGAATTAATGGCCGCAGATTTCAATTGATCTTTTGCCACAACCGCAAACAATGCCCTCATCAGAGGCAGCCATCGAGCGACTGAGTGCCTGACCTGGCTGAGTTTTTGAAGAAACCAGTTGCAGTTGTGAACCGGAAGGGTGGTTGACCTGAAACAAACCTGACTTATTTGATTTAACAGCCGGAAGTCAACCGTGAGCAATACCAGTTCCAGCCCATAGAAAAACTGTCCCCAGAGAGCACTGCTTGTGCGGCCGCGAGTTCCACCGCTTCGATATACAAACAACACATGATGGGAATATTCCAGAATGTGAAACTAAAGTGTTTACAGTAAATACCCCAACTCGGTCATTGGTGCAGTTTGCTGTCACGTGCCACAGAGTAAAGGTAATGGTCTCCTGAAAGTATCTGTCTGCATGAATGGTACCATCCGCTGGACCAAACTGCCATGCAGGCAGTGATGCAACGCACTTAGTCTCCGGGGTAGTTCATGCGGAAGGACGTCGTGAAATAAGTCAAGGTTATGGCCCTTGCCTGGAGAGAACCATTGTGTGTACCCATGGGGATGTTATAACAAGCCATGACACGAATACGAGAACAATCCACGGCCCAGGGATTGCTCGTCGGGGAACCATGATGGAAGCATCAACACCCACTGTCAGCTCACCTTCGTTTGTGTCCCGAGGTCAGAGAACAGTATATACAACTATACAAAAGTAGAACATTATATACAACTATTCGAAAGTAGAACATTATGTACAACAATACGAAAGTTGAGTATTATATACAACAATACAAAAGTGGAACATTGTATATAACTAAGCGAAAATAGAACATTATATATAACCTTAAGCAAGTTCTCTTAGCCTTTCGTAGAGGCGACTTTCACTGGATGGACAGACCGTGGAGCGGAGGAGGGCCATCGGCTGAGTTGATTTAGAACACCAATGACCGAGCTCTGTCGAGAGCCATGTGCTTGCAGGTTGTATTGATGGTCTCGCGTCTTTCTCACAAAGACATTCACACGAACGAGCATATTTCACAATTTCTGCTCGTTACCCTGTCAACGTGCACCATTGTTGTTTATTTGTATAACATGTTTACGTCCAATCCAACAATATGCCCCGCTACCTTCCATGACAACGAGTGTATCAAATTGAAGGTAAATGATTGCAATGTTGTAGTGAAGTGGTTCACGAGATGTTGTCGTGGCGTGGCTGGTGGGGACACTTGGGAACTAGGACAACTCAATGGCTAGATTGCGCAAGTTGGATAGTTGCAACATTTGATACGGACAACACAACATGGCTCACGTTGGATACTTGCAACACTTCACACACACACACACACACACACACACACACACACACACACACACACACACACACACACACACACACACACACACATATACACACACACACACAACATGGCTCACGTTGGATAGTTGCAACATTTGATACGGACAACACAACATGGCTCACGTTGGATAGTTGCAACATTTGATACGGACAACACAACATGGCTCACGTTGGATAGTTGCAACATTTGATGCGGGCAACACAACATGGCTCACGTTGGATAGTTGTAACATTTGATACACACACACACACGCGCGCACGCACGCACACACACACACATACATACACACACACACACACACATACACACACATACACATACACACACACACACATACACACACATACACAACATGGCTCACGTTGGATAGTTGTAAAATTTGACACACACAACACAAAATGGCTCAGGTTGGATAGTTGCAACATTTGATACACACAACACAACAACACAACATGGCTCAGGTTGGATACTTGCAACATTTGACACACACAACACAACATGGCTCAGGTTGGATACTTGCAACATTTGACACACACAACACAACATGGCTCAGGATGGATACTTGCAACATTTGACACACACACACACACAACAATGTTAAGACCTGGGAGGAGACAGTATCACAGATTGTGGTCACTGTTTGGGACTTGGTATCGTAGTTTGGAGATTGGTGTGGTAGTTTGATGATTGGTGTGGTAGTTTGATGATTGGTGTGGTAGTTTGATGATTGGTGTGGTAGTTTGATGATTGGTGTGGTAGTTTGATGATTGGTGTGGTAGTTTGGGACTCGCAGTTTTCAGGTTCGCTGTGGAATATCTGGCTTCCTGGAGAATATCCGTGGCTCCCTGTAAAATGTGTGTGGATTCCTGTAGAATGACTGTGGCTTCATGTAGAATGTCTGTGACTTCATGTAGAATGACTGTGGCTTCCTGTAGAATGACTGTGGCTTCATGTAGAATGTCTGTGGCTTCCTGTAGAATGTCTGTGGCTTCCTGTAGAATGACTGTGGCTTCCTGTAGAATGACTGTGGCTTCATGTAGAATGTCTGTGGCTTCCCGGAGAATGTATGTGGCTTCCTTTAAAATGTCTGTAGCTTCCTGGAGAATGTATGTGGCTTCCTGGAGAATGTCTGTGGCTTCCTGGAGAATGTCTGTGGCTTCCTGGAGAATGTCTGTGGCTTCCCGGAGAATGTATGTGGCTTCCTTTAAAATGTCTGTAGCTTCCTGGAGAATGTCTGTGGCTTCATGGAGAATGTATGTGGCTTCCTGGAGAATGTCTGTGGCTTCCCGGAGAATGTATGTGGCTTCCTTTAAAATGTCTGTAGCTTCCTGGAGAATGTCTGTGGCTTCATGGAGAATGTATGTGGCTTCCTGGAGAATGTCTGTGGCTTCATGGATAATGACTGTGGCTTCCTGTAGAATGACTGTGGCTTCATGTAGAATGTCTGTGGCTACCCGGAGAATGTATGTGGCTTCCTTTAAAATGTCTGTAGCTTCCTGGAGAATGTATGTGGCTTCCTGGAGAATGTCTGTGGCTTCCTGGAGAATGTCTGTGGCTTCCTGGAGAATGTCTGTGGCTTCCCGGAGAATGTATGTGGCTTCCTTTAAAATGTCTGTAGCTTCCTGGAGAATGTCTGTGGCTTCATGGAGAATGTATGTGGCTTCCTGGAGAATGTCTGTGGCTTCATGGATAATGACTGTGGCTTCCTGGAAAATGACTGTGGCTTCCTGGAGAATGTCTGTGGCTTCATGGAGAATGTATGTGGCTTCCTGGAGAATGTCTGTGGCTTCCTGGAGAATGTCTGTGGCTTCATGGAGAATGTATGTGGCTTCCTGGAGAATGTCTGTGGCTTCCTGGAGAATGTCTGTGGCTTCCTGGAGAATGTCCGTGGCTTCATGGATAATGACTGTGGCTTCCTGGAAAAGGACTGTGGCTTCTTAGAGAATGACTGTGGCTTCCTGGAAAAGGACTGTGGCTTCTTAGAGAATGACTGTGGCTTCCTGGAAAAGGACTGTGGCTTCTTAGAGAATGACTGTGGCTTCCTGGAAAAGGACTGTGGCTTCTTAGAGAATGACTGTGGCTTCCTGGAAAAGGACTGTGGCTTCATAGAGAATGACTGTGGCTTCCTGGAAAAGGACTGTGGCTTCATAGAGAATGACTGTGGCTTCCTGGAAAAGGACTGTGACAGTTTGTGGTTTTTAAACCTGGCCCAAACATATCTGGATTCACTGGCTACCTTGATCTCAAGGTTAACTCTAGCAGAAATGTCAATCTTCCCTATGATGCATGAGTCACGTGGTATTACAGCTCCCCAGTCATGTGGTGCTACAGTTTGTTTGTTTTTTATTTGGGGGTGGGAGGGGGGGGGGATGACACATAAAGGAGCACAGAAAATTAGTTTCGTTACTATTACCATCACACTTAGGTGCACACATCATTGCTCTTCAATATTCGTCCACTAGAGCCAACCTTTCACTGGCACCCACTCATGTATTGTGCAGACGACCACCGGAGCACTCCTTAGTTTTCACTCTCGGACCACCAGCACATCTCCATTGCTTCCAGTTTCCCGCCTTAGTTACCACCCCCCACCCCGTTCCCCATGACCCACCGACTCCCACGGCTGTCTGTATAAGAGTAGCTAGGTCCTATTCATGTCATTATCACAGCCTGGGATTCTGAGATAGTAGCAAATAATTTTTTTATTTTTTTCATTTTTATTCTCTCTCCATTTATCTCATATTTTTTTTTTTCACCTTTAAATTCTTCCCCTCTCGTTCTTATGCCGTAATGTAGCACTCGATGGTCTTCTCAGTGATTATATGTTGTGTTTTGTGTACGTATTTGTGTGCTTATGAAGGCAGTCGCCGCAATGTCCATATATTGTTCGTAATTCTGTTCTGTACTGCTGCATTACTTTGTATTATTTTATATTGCTTACACAATCACGTGGTACAACAGCTCTCTAATCACGTGGTGCTACAGTTCCGCAGCACAACATGTCATAGAACGCTTTAGAAACATCTACATAACCCCTCAGGTTAGGAGAGCGATGATTTTAGCAACATCTACATAACCTGTCAAGTTACGAGAGCGATGATTTTAGCAACATGTACATAACCTGTCAGGTTAGGAGAGCGATGATTTTAGCAACATCTACATAACCTGTAAGGTTAGGAGAGCGA
>OY992888.1:100324069-100366182 GCA_963921405.1 Cepaea hortensis
TCTCTCTCTGACATATTATATGGCATATGATATAACATATAATACAACTCTAACTACCGGCAGACCATCGATGTGTAGACCACTTCTAGAGCGGTTGTCGACTGTTTGACTCCACAAATTGCACAAATCGTTTTGTCACGAACTTTTCCCCAGTAGAATTCTGGCTCAGTTGCTTGTCACATCCAGGTATAGAAGTGGCAACGTGTCGATTGTTGTACATACTTCCACATACTAGTATTGTCTGAGGCCAATGTGTGACGACTGTCCTTCTCCCCACCTGTCTAGCTGTACACACTTGTACACAAATATGGTGTCTGGGGCCAATGTGTGACGACTGTCCTTCTCCCCACCTGTCTAGCTGTACACACTTGTACACAAATATGGTGTCTGGGGCCAATGTGTGACGACTGTCCTTCTCCCCACCTGTCTAGCTGTACACACTTGTACACAAATATGGTGTCTGGGGCCAGTGTGTGTCGACTGTCCTTCTCCCCACCTGTCTAGCTGTACACACTTGTACACAAATATGGTGTCTGGGGCCAGTGTATGACGACTGTCCTTCTCCCCTCCTGTCTAGCTGTACACACTTGTACACAAATATGGTGTCTGGGGCCAGTGTGTGACGACTGTCCTTCTCCCCACCTGTCTAGCTGTACACACTTGTACACAAATATGGTGTCTGGGGCCAGTGTGTGACGACTGTCCTTCTCCCCACCTGTCTAGCTGTACACAAATATGGTGTCTGGGGCCAGTGTGTGAGGACTGTCCTTCTCCCCAACTGTCTAGCTGTACACACTTGCACATACTGGTATTGTCTGGGGTCCGTGTATGAGGACTGTCCTTCTCCCCACCTGTCTAGCTGTACACAAATATGGTGTCTGGGGCCAGTGTGTGAGGACTGTCCTTCTCCCCACCTGTCTAGCTGTACACACTTGTACACAAATATGGTGTCTGGGGCCAGTGTGTGAGGACTGTCCTTCTCCCCACCTGTCTAGCTGTACACACTTGTACACAAATATGGTGTCTGGGGCCAGTGTGTGACGACTGTCCTTCTCCCCACCTGTCTAGCTGTACACACTTGTACACAAATATGGTGTCTGGGGCCAGTGTGTGACGACTGTCCTTCTCCCCACCTGTCTAGCTGTACACACTTGCACACACTGGTATTGTCTGGGGCCCGTATGTGACGACTGTCCTTCTCCCCAGTGACGACTGTCCCTCTCCCCAGTGACGACTGTCCTTCTCCCCCACCTGTCTAGCTGTACATCCAGCAGAAGTTAAATTCCCTATTGTAGATAACGATGGAAAGACGTTTCGGCTGCGTCCCGCTGGCATCAGCTTCCCCTGACCTAATTATCATGCATGTAATAGTAGAGGCCGGTCTCCGTGGCCAAAGGCTTGCGAATGCGGTTCGTGAGCCGGGTACCAGACGTTCGAAGCTCAGCTGCGACTGATTTGCGCAGCAGACCGTGACGCGTTGTGTTATAATGTGCTGGTATGGGAGCCGGTCGTTCAGAAACAATGGCAAACTACTGAACGTAACACTTGCCTAGTACATCAACAGCAGCTGAAAAATGCTCGTGTTGACTGCAACGTCCCGTAAGGGATGCGCAACAACAAAAATAGTAGAGGCGATCACACCGTGGACGGCTTGCTTCAGTCCTGCTGATAATATACATCAAAGTCTACATTCTTGATTACACAATATATTACAGTTTACATTCTTGATTACACAATATATTAAAGTCTACATTCTTGATTACACAATAAATTAAAGTCTACATTCTTGATTACATAATATATTAAAGTCTACATTCTTGATTACACAATATATTAAAGTCTACATTCTTGATTACACGATATGTCACATTCTACATTCTTGATTACATCATATGTCACAATCTACATTCTTGATTACACGATATTTCACAGACTACATTCTTAACTGTTGTTGTTTGTCCATCAATAATGATGACGACCATTCATTTCATCCAGTGGGGTTGAAAGTATGGAGCCATGAGTTCTAAGATGGCTGATAAAGCCTATTTTGGTTCGAAATGTTCTTTGACAATGTGGACAAAGAATGCTTGACGTTTCTGGAGGAGGATTTCCTGCATTGGTTTTTCTGTCCAGCCTTTTCTTCACAGCTCTTGCAGTCCGGGTTGCTTCACAAGTGACAGCACCCTTGCGTAATGATGCACGCCACGAATTTCCGTCTTTGGCAGCAGTCTCCCAGGTATCATGATGAATTCCAACATCTTTCTATGAGATTTTCAGAGTGTTGTCTTTAAAGCGTTTCCTCTGGCCGCCTTGGGAGCGTTTACCACAATGCAGCTCGCCGTAAAAAAGAATTGTTTACGGAGCCTGTGATCTGGCATGCGAGTCAAGTGACCAGCCCAGCGAATCTGATTCTTCATCAGTAGAGTGTGGATACTGGGCATGGATGCTCTTTCTAGAACTTCAGTGTCTGGAATCTTGTCTTGCCATTTAATCTTCAATAGCTTCCTAAGGCAAACTGTGTGGAACTGGTTTAATTTCCTAGCGTGTCGCTGGTAAACGGTTCAGGTTTCACAAGCATATAGCAATGTGGATAATACAACTGCTTTGTAGACTTTCAGCTTTCTTTGCAGGCTTATTCCATTTCTGTCCCATACATTCTTGTACAGTCTGCCAAAGGCCGCGCTGGCCTTGGAGATTCTTGCATTCACTTCGTCATCAATTGTGGCAGCTTGTGACCCAGTGCTGCCAAGATAAGTGAACTTGTCCATAACACTTAGTCTATGAACGTTCACTTTGATATTCGGCATGGTGTGATTATTCCCTGGAGCTACTTGGTACATAACTACAGTCTTCTCCAAGTTTATATTGAGCCCAAAGTTGGCGCAGGCATATGAGAAAGCTGAAACATTGTCTGTGAGTGGGGGGATGTGTGTATGTGTGGGGGGGGGGGGGGAGAATATATGTGAATGGTAGGGTGTATATCGGTGGAAGGTGTGTGTTTGTGGATGAGGTATGTGTTGTTGGGTGGGGATGTGTGTGGGGGGATGTGTTGTTGGGTGGGGAGATGTGTGTGTAGGTGGGTAGATGTGTGTGTGGGTTAGAGTGTGTGTGGTAGGGATGTGTTGGTAAGGGATGTGAGGTTAAGGGATGTGTGTTTTGGGGATGAGTGCCTGGGGAATGGTGGGTGGAGTATGCGTGGGTGGGTGAGTGTGTGTTGGTTGGGGGATGGGTGGAGGATGTGTGTATGTGGGAGTTAGGGATGTATGAGTGGGGATGTGTGTAAATGAGCTAAATGTGGATGGGTGCGCGTTTTGTGTGTGGGTAGGTGCGGAATGTGTGGGTCGGCGGGGATATGTGTGGTGGGGAATGTGTGGTTGTGGTTGTGTGTTTGGCTAGGTGGTTGGGGTGTTTGTGGGTGGGTGATGGAGGATATGTGGGTGTATGAGTGTTGGTGGGTGGAGGATGTGTATGTGGGTGAAGAGATGTGTGTAGGTGGGGGGATGTGTGGTTGGGTGATGGGTGGGTGGGTGCATGTATGTATGCCTATGGGTGCGTGGGTGGGTGGGGATGTGTGGGTGGGGGATGTGTGATGAGTGGGAGATGTGTGATGAGTGGGAGATGTGTGGGTGGGGGGGGGGAGATTGTGTAGATGGGGAGGGGTGTTTGTGGGATGTAGGGGGTGGAGGGGGAATGTATGTATGTATGTGTGCCTGGGTGTTTGTGGGTGTATGTGTGGTTGGTTGGGGGTGCGTGTGGTTGAGATGTGTCGGTGGATGTGGGATGGGTGGGTGGGGGATGTGTCTCATAACATAGTAATATGCATTGTTTATGTTTACAACATTCTTTTGCCAATGTTTTTTTTCCTATGTGAATGTATTATGCACTACTGATGAACGAAAGATGAGTGATTGGAAGGGCCGAATGAAAGACGGGTCTGTCTGCCCAATTTGTTACCCTTTGAAAATAAAGTCCGTTCGTTCGTTCGTTAAAATCACTGGCACCTCATTGACTATGTCATCGTCAGAAGGAGTGACAGACTAGACTTTCTGGTGACAAAATCCATGTGTGGTGCCGAGTGTTGGACAGATTATCGTCTCATTATTTAGAAAATAAACATACACATCAAACCACCACAGCTTCCTCAAATGGTAAAAATGCAAAAAACACAAAAAACTAAATGTCACCAGCCTAAACAGCAAAACAATGCAGCTTCGTTTAAAATATGCTGGAAGACCGCCTGAAGGTCAATTCTGCATCTAAACCGGATGCGGAAACAGAGAGGAGAGCCCTAAAGGACATAATTTACAACACTGCAATGGAAATCCTGGTTCCAGCCCCCCGAAAACATAAAGACTGGTTTGATGAAAATTCCGAAGACATCAACCAATTGCTGGCCGTGAAACATCCTCTCCTCAAGGCACATTTGAATGACCCGAAGTCAACATTAAAATAAAAAAAGATGCCTTGAATAACATCCCGAGAGTAGTGCAGCAGAAACTTCGGCACATGCGGGACTCCTGGCTGAGCAGCAAAGCTGATGAAATTCAGGTCTTTGCTGACAGACATGATATGAAAAACTTCTACGACTCACTGAAAGCGGTCTATGGTCCTACATCACCAGGCATAGTTCCCCTCCTCAGTGCAGATGGGGGAACATTGGTCACCGATAAGAAAGAAATTCTTCAACGCTGGGCAGAGCATTTCAGCAACATCTTAAATACAACTTCCTTCTTCGATGATGAAACCATCAACTGCCTTCCTCAAGTTCCCACCAATGAGACACTTGATGACCTGCCAACCATAGTGGAAGTAAACAAAGCCATCCAGCAACTCTCCAGCGGCAAGGCACCTGGTCCTGACTCCATCCCAGCAGAGATATACAAGTCAGGTGGGCCGGTCCTAACAGAGCAGCTTCACCAAGTCTTTACAAACATATGGATGAACGAGACCATGCCACGGGATTTCAAGGACGCGTCAATAGTACACCTTTACAAACGTAAAGGAAACCGCCAATCCTGTGACAACCACCGAGGCATCTCCTTGCTCTCAATTGCAGGGAAGATACTCGCCAGAATTCTTCTCAATCGCCTCACAGCCCATCTTGATCAAGGTCTTCTTCCTGAGAGTCAATGTGGCTTCAGAAAAGAACGTGGAACTGTTGACATGATTTTCGCTGCAAGGCAGCTGCAAGAGAAATGTCAGGAACAAAACTGCGAAATTGTCTCCACTTTCATTGACCTTACCAAGGATTTTGTTACAGTCAGCAGAGAAGGATTGTGGAAGATCATGGCAAAATATGGCTGTCCACGAAAGTTTGTCCAAATAGTGCGGCTATTTCATGATGGTATGCAGGCAAGAGTACAGGAAAATGGTGAACTGTCATAACCCTTTCCCGTCACCAATGGAGTGAAGCAAGGATGTGTCCTGGCACCAACACTGTTCAGCCTCATGATTTCAGATATGTTGACAAATGCTTTCATTGGAATAGACTTCAATTATCGCATGGATGAAAAGTTGTTCAATCTCAGAAGGCTGAAAGCTTAAACCAAAACTAACAATGACACCGTCAGAGAGCTCCTGTTTGCTGATGATTGCGCTCTATACGCCAACTCAGAGGCGGACATGCAACATAGTGTTTCAGCTTTCTCACATGCCTGCGCCAACTTTGGGCTCAATATCAACTTGGAGAAGACTGAAGTTATGTACCAGCCAGCTCCATGGAATAATTACTCATCTCATCTCATCTCATCTCATCTCATCTCATCTCATCTCATCTCATCATGTTCCTCTTGTACCTTGCGGTGTCGAGGTGAAGTATAAACATCGTGAGAGTGCCCGATTATGGGCTTCATGTATCGATATTCCCATGGACTCTGCTATTCCCTCCGTCCAACGTTTACGTGGTCGGCCTCTTCCTCTGTTTCCATCTGAATATCAAAGTGAATGTTGTGGACACATTCACCTATCTTGACAACACTGTGTCACAAGCTGCCACAATTGATGAAGAAGTGAATGCAAGAATCTCCAAGGCCAGATTATGGGACAGATTCATTTTTTTTTTCAATTCAACTTTATTTTAAAAGGGTTACAAATTGGGCACGCAGGCCCATCTTACATTCGCCCCCCTCCCCCCTTCCTAATCACTCATCTTTCATTCATCAATAGTCCATGATACATTCACATAGGAAAATAAATTGTCAAGTGAATGTTGTAAACATAAACACTGCATATTACAATGTTATGAGACATAACCCTCACCTACCCACACATACCCGCACCCACCAACATACATCTCCATCCACCCACAAACATCCCCCACCCACCCACACATACCTCACTCACCCACACATATCACCCACCAATACACACACCCTCCTTCCACCCACACACATCCTCCACCCACACACATCCTCCACCCACAATCCTCTACCCACCCCCACCCTCCCACATACCCACCCACCCACCAACACACACCCTCACCCAGCCATACACATCCCGCACCCACCCACCCACACACACCCCACCATACACCCCACACACCCACCCACACCCCCACCCAAAAACCCAACAACCCACGCTTCCCTACTAACACACATCTATCACTTGCACATCTCCCCACAAACACACCCATCCCCCAGCCCACCCACCCACCCATATCCACACACCTCCGACCACCCAGCCAAACACTCATCCCCCAACAACACATCCGCCAACCAACACACACACCCCCCACTAATCAACACACCCGGAACCCACCCACCCACATACACATTTCCCACCCACCAACCCACACAACTCCCCACCCATCAACACCCACACACTTCCTACCATCCACCAAAACACCACCACCCACACACACATCTCTCATCCACACACATCCCCCACCCATC
Organism: Cepaea hortensis; assembly: GCA_963921405.1. NCBI lineage: Eukaryota > Metazoa > Mollusca > Gastropoda > Stylommatophora > Helicidae > Cepaea > Cepaea hortensis. Next base: position 100,330,960 of record OY992888.1, read on the forward strand.
ATACATCCCTTCACCCACTCACACATCTCCCCACCCACCCATACACCCCCCACCTACAAGGATATCCCTCACTCACACCCGCATCCCCCACTCACACACTTATCCCCCACCCACACACATCTCCCTACCCACACATATATCCCCCACCAATACACACATCCCCCACCCATCCATCCCCCAACCCCCACACACATCCCCCTACACACTCTCTCTCCACACATACATCCCCCACACGCGTCCCCTACACACACTTCCACACATCTAGACACACACATACACTGACGATTGTCGTGAGCAATCTCACAAAAATTGTAAAAAAAATTGAGAAAACATTGTACATATACACTGAGTAACGTAAACAAAATAGTGATGCAATTCAACTCTCTCTTTTTTCTTACACTCACAACTCTCTCTCTCTCTCTCTCTCTCTCTCTCTCTCTCTCTCTCTCTCTCTCTCTCTCTCTCTTTCTCTCTCTCTTTCTCTCTCCCTCCCTCTCTCTCTCTCTCACTCTCTCTCTCTTTCTCTCTCCCTCCCTCCCTCTTTCACATTATCATGTTGTATGTATGACACTTGATTTTATCATGTTTTCTATGTATTCTCATCTTTCATATTACGAGGTATCATATGTATGCCACTTGATGTTATCATGTGTAATATAATCGCATGCACACTACTGTAGAGTGAGTGAGAGAGTTAGTGAGTGTGAGTGAGTAAGGGAGTGTGAGTGTGTGTGCCTGTGTATATATATATATATATATATATATATATATATATATATATATATATATATATATATTTATGTGTGTGTGTGTGTGTGTAAGAAGAGAGAGAGAGAGAGAGAGAGAGAGAGAGAGAGAGAGAGAGAGAGAGAGAGAGAGTAGAATTGCATCACTAAATTTGAAGTTACAAAATGTATATGTACAATTGTTCTCCATTTTCTTTACAATTTTGCGACAATGCTCACGACAATCGTCACTGTATGTGTGTGTAAAGTGTGGGAGTTTGATCATAATAGTAGATTGGGGGATGGGGGGATGTGTGTGTGGGTGGGCTCAGGATGTGTGGGTTGGCGGGGTGGGATTGTGTGGGTGGGTGGAGGATTTGTGTGTGGGTACGTGCGGGATGTATGGGTTGGCGGGGAGATGTGTGTGTGGGTGGGGATGCGTGTTTGGCTAGGTGGTTGTGGGTGAGTGGGTGGAGGATGATATGTTGATGGATGATTGATAGTGGGTTATGGGATGGGTGGGGGATATATGTGGGTGTGGAGATATGTGGTGGGTGGGAGATGTGTGCAGTTGGGGTGGTTGTGGGTTTGGGGATGTGTGTGTGGGGGAGGGATGTATGTGTGGGTAGTGAGGGTGATTGTAGTTGGGGAATGTGTGGATAGGTAGGAGATGTGTGGGGAGATGTGTGTGTGTGTGGGTGAGGGATGTGTCTTTGGGATGTGTGTGGGTGTGGTGTTGCGTGGGAGGGGAGTTGGGTGTGGATAAAGGATGTATTTGTGGGTGGGTGGGGTGTGATTGGGTGTGCGTGTGGGTGAAGGATGTATGTGAGAGTGGGGGATGTGTGTTTATATGGGTGGTTGGGGTGTGTGAGTGTGGGTGGGTAGATAGGAGATGTATGTTTTGATGAGTGAGTGAGGGATGTGTGGGTGTTAGTGGTTGAGGGATAAGTACGTGTGTCTAGGGATGTGTGAGGGGATGAGTGTATGGGTTGGGGATGTATGTGTGGGTTGTGTGTGCGTGGATGGGAGGTGTGTCTTTGTGAATGGGGGATGTGTTGGTGGGTGGGGATGTGTGTGAGGGATGTGTGTATGGGCGGGGAGATTGTGCGTGTGTTGGGATGTTTGTGTATATGGGTAGGGGTGTGTGGTTAAGGGATGTGTGGCTGGGGGATGGGTGGGTGGAGGATGTGTGGTTGGGTAGAGGATGTGTGGGTGGGTGATTATATATGAGTAAGGGTGTGTGGTTAAGGGATGTTTGGTTGGGGGATGGGTGGGTAGAGGATGTGTGGGTGGGTAGAGGATATGTGGGTGGGTGAGTGTGTGTAGTTTATGAGATGGTGGGGGATGTTTGTAGGGGTGGGCTCGGGATCTGTGAGTGGGCTGGGGGAGATTATGTGGCTGGGTGCTGAATTTGTGTGGGTAGGTGCGGAATATGTGAGTTGACGGGGAGATGTGTGTGTGTGGGGGGAATGTGTGGCTGAGGAATGTGTGTTTGGCTGGGTGATTGGAGGTGTGTGGAGGAGGATATGTGAGTGAGTGATTGTTGGTGGGTAGTGGGACGGGTAGAGGATATGTGTGTAGGTGGGTGGGTGTGTGTGGGTGGGGGATGTGTGGGTTGGGGAATTATGTGTGCTTGGGGTGTGGGTGGATGGGGTGTGTGGTGGGTGAGAGGTGTGTGTGGGTGGGGAGATGTTTAGGTGTAGGGATGTGGTGGATGGGTAGGGGCATGTATGTGTGTGTGGTTGGGTGGTGGAGTTGGAGTGAATGGGAGATGTGTGGGTGGGTGGTTGATGTGTCTCATAACATAGTAATATGCATTGTTTATGTTTACAAAATTCTTGTGACAATGTTTTTTTCCTGTGCACTGTTGATGAAAGAAAGATGAGTGATTGGAAGGGCCGAATGTAAGACGGGCCTGCGTGCCCAATTTGTTACCCTTTGAAAATAAAGTCTGTTCGTTCTCTCACTCTCTCTCTCTCACTCACACTCACTTTCTCACTTACTCTACAATAATGTACAGAAATTTAATAAGCCTGCAAACGAAGCTGAAAGTCTGCAAAGCAGTTGTATTATCCACACTGCTATATGCTTGTGAAACCTGGACTGTTTATCAGCGACGCGCTAGGAAATTAAACCACTTTCACACAGTCTGCCTTATGGAGCTATTGAAGATTAAGTGGCAAGACAAGATCCCAGACACTGAAGTCTTAGAAAGATCGTCCATGCCCAATATCCGCTCTCTACTAATTAAGAATCATATTCGCTGGGCTGGCCACTTGACTCGCATGCCAGTTCATAGGCTTCCTAAACAATTTTACTTTTACGGCGAGCTGCGTTGTGGTAAACGCTCCCAAGGTGGCCAGAGGAAACGCTTTAAAGACATTCTGAAAATCTCACTAAAAGCTTTTGAAAGTCATCATGACACCTGGGAGATTGTTTCCAAAGACCGAAATTCGTGGCGTGCATCATTACGTAAGGTGGCAGTCACTTGTGAAGCAACCAGGACGCAAGAGCTTTGAAGAAAAGGCTGGACAGAAAAACCACTGCAGGAGATCCCCTCCTGGAATGTCAAGCATTCTTTCTCCACATTGTCAAAGAACATTTCGCGCCAAAATAGGCCTTATCAGCCATCTTAGAACTCATGACTCCATACTTTCAACCTCACTGGATGAAATGAATGGTCATCATCATTCTTGATGGACAGACAACAGCAATTAAGAATGTAGACTGTGACATATCGTGTCATCAAGAATGTAGACTGTGATATATCGTGTCACCAAGAATGTAGACTGTGATATATCGTGTCACCAAGAATGTAGATTGTGACATATCGTGTCACCAAGAATGTATACTGTGATATATCGTGTCATCAAGAATGTAGACTGAGATATATCGTGTAATCAAGAATGTAGACTGTGATATATCGTGTAATCAAGAATGTAGACTGTGATATATCATGTAATCAAGAATGTATACTGTGATATATCGTGTAATCAAAAATGTAGACTATGATATATCGTGTAATCAAGAATGTAGACTGTGAGATATCGTGTAATCAAGAATGTAGACTGTGATATATCGTGTCATCAAGAATGTAGACTGTGATATATCGTGTCATCAAGAATGTAGATGTGATATATCCGGTAATTATGAATGTAGACTATGATATATCATGTCATCAAGAATGAAGATATGATATATCGTGTAATTATGAATGTATACTGTGATATATCGTGTAATCAAGAATGTAAAGTGTGATATATCGTGTAATTATGAATGTAGACTGTGATATATCGTGTAATTATGAATGTAGACTGTGATATATCGTGTAATTATAAATGTAGACTGTGACATATCGTGTCATCAAGAATGTAGACTGTGATATATCGTGTAATTATGAATGTAGACTGTGACATGTCGTGTCATCAAGAATGTATACTGTGATATATCGTGTAACCAAGTATGTAGACTGTGATATATCGTGTCATCAAGAATGTAGATGTAATATATCGTGTCATCAAGAATGTAGATGTGATATATCGTGTCATCAAGAATGTAGATGTGATATATCGTGTAATTATGAATGTATTCTGTGATATATCGTGTCATCTAGAATGTAGATGTGATATATCGTGTCATCAAGAATGTAGATGTGATATATCGTGTAATCAAGAATGTAGACTGTGATATATCGTGTCATCAAGAATGTATACTGTGATATATCGTGTCATCAAGAATGTAGATGTGATATATCGTGTCATCAAGAATGTAGACTGTGATATATCGTGTCATCAAGAAAGTAGACTTTGACATATCGTGTAATTATGAATGTAGACGTTGATATATCGTATCAGCAGGACTGAAGCAAGCCGTCCGCGGTTTGATTCCCTCTACTATTACATGCACAATAATTAGGTCAGGGGAAGCTGATGATTCTACTGATGCCAACAGGACGCAGCCGAAACGTCTTTCTATCGTCCTCTACACTAGGGACTTAACTTCTGCTGGATGCACAGCTAGATAGGTGGGGGAGACGGACAGTCGTCACACATGGGCCCCAGACAATATTAGTGTGTACAGCTAGACAGGTGGGGGAGAGGGACAGTCGTCACTGGGGAGAGGGACAGTCGTCACTGGGGAGAAGGACAGTCCTCACACAATACCAGTGTGTGCAGCGAATGTGAGAGATGACGTCAGAGAGAATGTGAGAGATGAAGACAGAGTGAACGTGAAAGATTAAATCAGAGAGAATGTGAGAGATGAAGTCAGGGAGAATGTGAGAGATGAAGTCAGGGAGAATGTGAGAGATGAAGTCAGGGAGAATGTGAGAGATGAAGTCAGGGAGAATGTGAGAGATGAAGTCAGGGAGAATGTGAGAGATGAAGTCAGGGAGAATGTGAGAGATGAAGTCAGGGAGAATGTGAGAAATGATTCAGAGAGATTGAGAGATGAAGATAGAGAGAATGTGAGAGATGAAGTCAGGGAGAATGTGAGAGATGAAGTCAGGGAGAATGTGAGAAATGATTCAGAGAGATTGAGAGATGAAGTCAGGGAGAATGTGAGAGATGATTCAGAGAGATTGAGAGATGAAGTCAGGGAGAATGTGAGAGATGAAGTCAGGGAGAATGTGAGAAATGATTCAGAGAGATTGAGAGATGAAGTCAGGGAGAATGTGAGAGATGAAGTCAGGGAGAATGTGAGAGATGAAGTCAGGGAGAATGTGAGAAATGATTCAGAGAGATTGAGAGATGAAGTCAGGGAGAATGTGAGAGATGAAGTCAGGGAGAATGTGAGAGATGAAGTCAGGGAGAATGTGAGAGATGAAGTCAGGGAGAATGTGAGAGATGATTCAGAGAGATTGAGAGATGAAGTCAGGGAGAATGTGAGAGATGATTCAGAGAGATTGAGAGATGAAGTCAGGGAGAATGTGAGAGGTGAAGTCAGGGAGAATGTGAGAGATGAAGTCAGGGAGAATGTGAGAGATGATTCAGAGAGATTGAGAGATGAAGTCAGGGAGAATGTGAGAGATGATTCAGAGAGATTGAGAGATGAAGTCAGGGAGAATGTGAGAGATGATTCAGAGAGATTGAGAGATGAAGTCAGGGAGAATGTGAGAGATGAAGTCAGGGAGAATGTGAGAGATGAAGTCAGGGAGAATGTGAGAGATGAAGTCAGGAAGAATGTGAGAAATGATTCAGAGAGATTGAGAGATGAAGTCAGGGAGAATGTGAGAGATGAAGTCAGAGAGAATGTGAGAGATGAAGTCAGGGAGAATGTGAGAAATTATTCAGAGAGATTGAGAGATGAAGTCAGGGAGAATGTGAGAGATGATTCAGAGAGATTGAGAGATGAAGTCAGGGAGAATATGAGAAATGATTCAGAGAGATTGAGAGATGAAGTCAGGGAGAATGTGAGAAATGATTCAGAGAGATTGAGAGATGAAGTCAGAGAGAATGTGAGAGATGAAGTCAGAGAGAATGTGAGAGATGAAGACAGAGAGAATGTGAGAGATGAAGTCAGGGAGAATGTGAGAGATGAAGTCAGGGAGAATGTGAGAGATGAAGTCAGGGAGAATGTGAGAGATGATTCAGAGAGATTGAGAGATGAAGTCAGGGAGAATGTGAGAGATGATTCAGAGAGATTGAGAGATGAAGTCAGGGAGAATGTGAGAGATGAAGTCAGGGAGAATGTGAGAAATGATTCAGAGAGATTGAGAGATGAAGTCAGGGAGAATGTGAGAGATGAAGTCAGGGAGAATGTGAGAGATGAAGTCAGTGAGAATGTGAGAGATGAAGTCAGGGAGAATGTGAGAAATGATTCAGAGAGATTGAGAGATGAAGTCAGGGAGAATGTGAGAGATGAAGTCAGAGAGAATGTGAGAGATGAAGTCAGGGAGAATGTGAGAAATGATTCAGAGAGATTGAGAGATGAAGTCAGGGAGAATGTGAGAGATGAAGTCAGAGAGAATGTGAGAGATGAAGTCAGGGAGAATGTGAGAAACGATTCAGAGAGATTGAGAGATGAAGTCAGAGAGAATGTGAGAGATGAAGTCAGAGAGAATGTGAGAGATGAAGACAGAGAGAATGTGAGAGATGAAGTCAGGGAGAATGTGAGAGATGAAGTCAGGGAGAATGTGAGAGATGAAGTCAGGGAGAATGTGAGAGATGAAGTCAGGGAGAATGCGAGAGATGATTCAGAGAGATTGAGAGATGAAGTCAGGGAGAATGTGAGAGATGATTCAGAGAGATTGAGAGATGAAGTCAGGGAGAATGTGAGAGATGATTCAGAGAGATTGAGAGATGAAGTCAGGGAGAATGTGAGAGATGAAGTCAGGGAGAATGTGAGAGATGAAGTCAGGGAGAATGTGAGAAATGATTCAGAAAGATTGAGAGATGAAGTCAGAGAGAATGTGAGAGATGAAGTCAGGGAGAATGTGAGAAATGATTCAGAGAGATTGAGAGATGAAGTCAGAGAGAATGTGAGAGATGAAGTCAGAGAGAATGTGAGAGATGAAGTCAGAGAGAATGTGAGAGATGAAGTCAGAGAGAATGTGAGAGATGAAGTCAGAGAGAATGTGACAGATGAAGTCAGGGAGAATGTGAGAGATGAAGTCAGGGAGAATGTGAGAGATGAAGTCAGAGAGAATGTGAGAGATGAAGTCAGGAAGAATGTGAGAGATGATGTCAGGGAGAATGTGAGAGATGATTCAGAGAGATTGAGAGATGAAGTCAGGGAGAATGTGAGAGATGAAGTCAGGGAGAATGTGAGAGATGAAGTCAGGGAGAATGTGAGAGATGAAGTCAGGGAGAATGTGAGAGATGAAGTCAGGGAGAATGTGAGAGACGAAGTCAGGGAGAATGTGAGAGATGAAGTCAGGGAGAATGTGAGAGATGAAGATAGAGAGAATGTGAGAGATGATTCAGAGAGAATCTGAGAGATGAAGTCAGGGAGAATGTGAGAGATGAAGTCAGAGAGAATGTGAGAGATGAAGATAGAGAGAATGTGAGAGATGATTCAGAGAGATTGAGAGATGAAGTCAGAGAGAATGTAAGAGTAGAAGTAAGAGAGAATGATAAAGATGAGGTCAGGGAGAATGTGAGAGATGAAGTCAGGGAGAATGTGAGAGATGAAGTCAGGGAGAATGTGAGAGATGAAGTCATGGAGTATGTGAGAGATGAAGTCAGGGAGAATGTGAGAGATGAAGTCAGGGAGAATGTGAGAGATGAAGTCAGGGAGAATGTGAGAGATGAAGTCAGGGAGAATGTGAGAGATGAAGATAGAGAGAATGTGAGAGATGATTCAGAGAGAATGTGAGAGATGAAGTCAGGGAGAATGTGAGAGATGAAGTCAGAGAGAATGTGAGAGATGAAGATAGAGAGAATGTGAGAAATGATTCAAAGAGATTGAGAGATGAAGACAGAGAGAATGTGAGAGATGAAGTCAGGGAGAATGTGAGAGATGAAGTCAGTGAGAATGTGAGAGATGAAGTCAGGGAGAATGTGAGAGATGAAGTCAGGGAGAATGTGAGAAATGATTCAGAGAGATTGAGAGATGAACTCAGGGAGAATGTGAGAGATGAAGTCAGAGAGAATGTGAGAGATGAAGTCAGGGAGAATGTGAGAAATGATTCAGAGAGATTGAGAGATGAAGTCAGGGAGAATGTGAGAGATGAAGTCAGAGAGAATGTGAGAGATGAAGTCAGGGAGAATGTGAGAAATGATTCAGAGAGATTGAGAGATGAAGTCAGAGAGAATGTGAGAGATGAAGTCAGAGAGAATGTGAGAGATGAAGACAGAGAGAATGTGAGAGATGAAGTCAGGGAGAATGTGAGAGATGAAGTCAGGGAGAATGTGAGAGATGAAGTCAGGGAGAATGTGAGAGATGAAGTCAGGGAGAATGCGAGAGATGATTCAGAGAGATTGAGAGATGAAGTCAGGGAGAATGTGAGAGATGATTCAGAGAGATTGAGAGATGAAGTCAGAGAGAATGTGAGAGATGATTCAGAGAGATTGAGAGATGAAGTCAGGGAGAATGTGAGAGATGAAGTCAGGGAGAATGTGAGAGATGAAGTCAGGGAGAATGTGAGAAATGATTCAGAAAGATTGAGAGATGAAGTCAGAGAGAATGTGAGAGATGAAGTCAGGGAGAATGTGAGAAATGATTCAGAGAGATTGAGAGATGAAGTCAGAGAGAATGTGAGAGATGAAGTCAGAGAGAATGTGAGAGATGAAGTCAGAGAGAATGTGAGAGATGAAGTCAGAGAGAATGTGAGAGATGAAGTCAGAGAGAATGTGAAAGATAAAGTCAGGGAGAATGTGAGAGATGAAGTCATGGAGAATGTGAGAGATGAAGTCAGAGAGAATGTGAGAGATGAAGTCAGGGAGAATGTGAGAGATGATGTCAGGGAGAATGTGAGAGATGATTCAGAGAGATTGAGAGATGAAGTCAGGGAGAATGTGAGAGATGAAGTCAGGGAAAATGTGAGAGATGAAGTCAGGGAGAATGTGAGAAATGAAGTCAGGGAGAATGTGAGAGATGAAGTCAGGGAGAATGTGAGAGACGAAGTCAGGGAGAATGTGAGAGGTGAAGTCAGGGAGAATGTGAGAGATGAAGATAGAGAGAATGTGAGAGATGATTCAGAGAGAATCTGAGAGATGAAGTCAGGGAGAATGTGAGAGATGAAGTCAGAGAGAATGTGAGAGATGAAGATAGAGAGAATGTGAGAGATGATTCAGAGAGATTGAGAGATGAAGTCAGAGAGAATGTAAGAGTAGAAGTAAGAGAGAATGATAAAGATGAGGTCAGGGAGAATGTGAGAGATGAAGTCAGGGAGAATGTGAGAGATGAAGTCAGGGAGAATGTGAGAGATGAAGTCATGGAGAATGTGAGAGATGAAGTCAGGGAGAATGTGAGAGATGAAGTCAGGGAGAATGTGAGAGATGAAGTCAGGGAGAACGTGAGAGATGAAGTCAGGGAGAATGTGAGAGATGAAGATAGAGAGAATGTGAGAGATGATTCAGAGAGAATGTGAGAGATGAAGTCAGGGAGAATGTGAGAGATGAAGTCAGAGAGAATGTGAGAGATGAAGATAGAGAGAATGTGAGAAATGATTCAAAGAGATTGAGAGATGAAGACAGAGAGAATGTGAGAGATGAAGTCAGAGAGAATGTGAGAGATGAAGTCAGGGAGAATGTGAGAAATGATTCAGAGAGATTGAGAGATGAAGTCAGAGAGAATGTGAGAGATGAAGTCAGAGAGAATGTGAGAGATGAAGACAGAGAGAATGTGAGAGATGAAGTCAGGGAGAATGTGAGAGATGAAGTCAGGGAGAATGTGAGAGATGAAGTCAGGGAGAATGTGAGAGATGAAGTCAGGGAGAATGCGAGAGATGATTCAGAGAGATTGAGAAATGAAGTCAGGGAGAATGTGAGAGATGATTCAGAGAGATTGAGAGATGAAGTCAGGGAGAATGTGAGAGATGATTCAGAGAGATTGAGAGATGAAGTCAGGGAGAATGTGAGAGATGAAGTCAGGGAGAATGTGAGAGATGAAGTCAGGGAGAATGTGAGAAATGATTCAGAGAGATTGAGAGATGAAGTCAGAGAGAATGTGAGAGATGAAGTCAGAGAGAATGTGAGAGATGAAGTCAGAGAGAATGTGAGAGATGAAGTCAGAGAGAATGTGAGAGATGAAGTCAGAGAGAATGTGAAAGATGAAGTCAGGGAGAATGTGAGAGATGAAGTCAGGGAGAATGTGAGAGATGAAGTCAGAGAGAATGTGAGAGATGAAGTCAGGGAGAATGTGAGAGATGATGTCAGGGAGAATGTGAGAGATGATTCAGAGAGATTGAGAGATGAAGTCAGGGAGAATGTGAGAGATGAAGTCTGGGAAAATGTGAGAGATGAAGTCAGGGAGAATGTGAGAGATGAAGTCAGGGAGAATGTGAGAGATGAAGTCAGGGAGAATGTGAGAGATGAAGTCAGGGAGAATGTGAGAGATGAAGTCAGGGAGAATGTGAGAGATGAAGATAGAGAGAATGTGAGAGATGATTCAGAGAGAATGTGAGAGATGAAGTCAGGGAGAATGTGAGAGATGAAGTCAGAGAGAATGTGAGAGATGAAGATAGAGAGAATGTGAGAGATGATTCAGAGAGATTGAGAGATGAAGTCAGAGAGAATGTAAGAGTAGAAGTAAGAGAGAATGATAAAGATGAGGTCAGGGAGAATGTGAGAGATGAAGTCAGGGAGAATGTGAGAGATGAAGTCAGGGAGAATGTGAGAGATGAAGTCAGGGAGAATGTGAGAGATGAAGATAGAGAGAATGTGAGAGATGATTCAGAGAGAATGTGAGAGATGAAGTCAGGGAGAATGTGAGAGATGAAGTCAGGGAGAATGTGAGAGATGAAGTCAGGGAGAATGTGAGAGATGAAGTCAGGGAGAATGTGAGAGATGAAGATAGAGAGAATGTGAGAGATGATTCAGAGAGAATGTGAGAGATGAAGTCAGGGAGAATGTGAGAGATGAAGTCAGAGAGAATGTGAGAGATGAAGATAGAGAGAATGTGAGAAATGATTCAAAGAGATTGAGAGATGAAGACAGAGAGAATGTGAGAGATGAAGTCAGGGAGAATGTCAGAGATGAAGACAGAGAGAATGTGAGAGATGAAGTCAGAGAGAATGTAAGAGTAGAAGTAAGAGAGAATGATAGAGATGAGGTCAGAGTGAATATGCGAGATGAAATCAGAGAGAATGTAGGAGATGAAATAAGGTAGAATGTGAGAGATGAAATAAGGGAGAATGTGAGAGATGAATTCAGAGAGAATGTCAGAGATGAAGTCTGAGATGAATGAAAAAATAATGCTAGAGACTGAGAGATACAGTCAGAAATAATGAAGGAGAAAATGAGATATGGAGTGATAGAATAAGATAGGGAGTCAGTCAGAATTGAGAGAGTTGTAGAGATAAGCAGACGGTGGATAAGGGACAGACAGACAGACAGACAGACAGACAGACCGATCGACCGACTGACCGACAGAACAACCGACCGACTGACCGATCGACCGACTGACCGACAGAACAACCGACTGACAGACAGAACAACCGACCGACTGACCGATCGACCGACTGACCGACAGAACAACCGACTGACCGACAGACAGACACCAAAAGTTGAATATTTGAACAAGGACAAGACCCGCCTATGCCCCCTGCGTCACGTGACTGGCCACAACTGACAACACTTCATTAGTGCCACTGACCTGGCTGTCACTGATAATACAGGGGAGGGAGAGGGAAAGGAGGGTTTAACAGACGAACATATCATTGGGGACAAGGAGGAGGGGAGGTAGGGACCTCTACACTCAGGCAGTAACAAACTCGCCGATGAACGCCAGTGGTGTCTGCAGGGTAAGGTAGCAGTGCAAAGATAGAGAGATCGTCACCAGGTGTTCTCCAGCCCACATGGCAGCAGTGAGCGAAAATACTGCTTCCTATAGTCCATGCCGTGTGGCGTTGGTAATCATGTCTGTCCACAGCCTTCTGTCTCGTGCACTTTGAATCAATTATGATACTGATGCTCTTCTATGCAATGCTGTCGAACTGTCCAACATCTTATCTCCTGATATCATGCTCCCTTGTTTTCCTCCATCCCTCCCGTTGTGACGACAAACTCCAGCTTCCCCCTACTCATGATACGCCCAAAGAATGTGGACCGTCTTCTTCTGATGCATGTAACCAGTTGTCTTTGTGAGTTCACTTCTTTCAAGATATCTTCACTGCTCTGTCTATCCGTCCATGTTGTTATCATTATTATGTAAAACCACATCTTTGCAGCTTCCACATAATTCTCCACTAGTCTGCTAATTGTCGATGATTTTCTTCCGTCCATCAAGACTGGCTCGAAATAACCCTTAAGATTTCTTTTCTCAGCTGGACTGACAAAGATATATATGAGAGGTTAATCTACATCTTCTGAAATGCTGCCATTGCTTTTGCTATAATACACTTAACTTTATTAATACATCTTCCATCTGCTGTTATTGAAGTACTGAATACCTAAATAAGTTGACATGTTTCAGGTTCGTTCCATGCACTTTGATGTTGCTTTCACTTAATGCAGGAAAGAATTGTCTCTATATCCCTTCCTCACAATCTCCCACACATAGGTCTCTCGCACATGTTTGCAATTTAAAACTCACTTTTTCCCCACACACGTCTCTCGTGATTGATTGCAACATAACACTCATACTCTCCCACACTCATATCTCTCACACATGCTTACAATTTAACACTCACACTCCCCCACAAACATGTTTCTCACACACACTTATAATTTAAGTAACACTCTCCTTCCCACATATCTCCAACACACGTTTCTTACATATTCTTGCAATTTACCACTCACTCTTTACGTCTCCCTACCTCTCTCCCTCCCTCCCTCTCTCCCTCCCTCCCTACCTCTCTCCCTCCCTCCCTCTCTCCCTCCCTCCCTACCTCTCTCCCTCCCTCCCTCTCTCCCTCCCTCTCTCCCTCCCTCCCTACCTCTCTCCCTCCCTCCATCTCTCTCCCTCCCTCTTCCTCTCTTCCTCCCTACCTCTCTCCCTCCCTCCCTCTCTCCCTCCCTCCCTACCTCTCTCCCTCCCTCCCTCTCTTCCTCCCTCCCTCCCTCTCTCCCTCCCTACCTCTCTCCCTCCTTCTCTCCCTCCTTCTCTCCCTCCCTCTCTCCCTCTCTCCCTCCTTCCCTACCTCTCTCCCTCCCTCCCTCCCTCTCTCCCTCCCTCCCTCCCTCTCTCCCTCCCTCCCTCTCTCCCTACCTCTCTCCCTCCTTCTCTCCCTCCTTCTCTCACTCCCTCCCTCTCTCCCTCTCTCCCTCCCTCCCTCCCTCCTCCCGCCCTCCTCCCTCTCTCCCTCCCTCCCTCTCTCCCTCCCTCCTCCCTCTCTTCCTCAATCCCTCTCTCCCTCTCTCCCTCCCTCCCTCTCTCCCTCCCTCCTCCCTCTCTTCCTCCCTCCCTCTCTCCCTCCCTCTCTCCCTCTCTCCTCCCTCTCTTCCTCCCTCTCTCCCTCTCTCCTCCCTCCTCCCTCTCTTCCTCCCTCCCTCTCTTCCTCCCTCTCTCCCTCTCTCCCTCCCTCCTCCCTCTCTTCCTCCCTCCCTCTCTTCCTCCCTCTCTCCCTCTCTCCCTCTCTCCTCCCTCCTCCCTCTCTTCCTCCCTCTCTCCCTCCCTCTCTCCCTCTCTCCTCCCTCTCTCCCTCCCTCTCTCCCTCTCTCCTCCCTCTCTCCCTCCCTCTCTCCCTCTCTCCTTCCCTCCTCCCTCTCTTCCTCCCTCCCTCTCTCCCTCCCTCTCTCCCTCCCTCTCTCCCTCCCTCCTCCCTCTCTTCCTCCCTCCCTCCTCCCTCTCTTCCTCCCTCCCTCCTCCCTCTCTTCCTCCCTCCCTCTCTCCCTCCCTCCTCCCTCTCTTCCTCCCTCCCTCTCTCCCTCTCTCCCTCCCTCCCTCTCTCCCTCCCTCCTCCCTCTCTTCCTCCCTCCCTCTCTCCCTCTCTCCCTCCCTCCCTCTCTCCCTCCCTCCTCCCTCTCTTCCTCCCTCCCTCTTTCTCTCTCACACACACACACACGCAGACTCACATCATGTGTACTCAGCACTGTCCTTCTATTTACTTTAAGTCTACACTATGTGTGTGTGTGTTTGTGTGTTTGTATGCGTGTGTGTTTGTGTGTTTGTATGCGTGTGTGTTTGTGTGTGTGTGTATATATATTTCTCTCTCACTCACATTCGCTCTCTCCATTACTCTTTTTATCTCACTCTCGTTCTCTCTTTCTCTCTCACTCTCTCGCTTATCCCTACTCTGTCACTCTTACACATTTTCCTCTCTCTCTCTCCCTCTCTCTCTCTCAGTCTCCCTCTCTGTCTCTCTCTCTCTCTCTCTGTCTCTCTAATTCTCACTCACTCCATCTCTGACTCTCGCTCACTCTCTTTCTCTCTCTCTCTCTCACACACACACACACACACACACTCCGCCCAACCCCCTCTCTCGCCTGCTGTCTCCCTCCCCTCCATCTCCCAATACTTGCAGAGTCACGGTCTAGTGAAGACACCCACAGTGAATGAAAAACAAATGCAAACAGCAGTTAAATGTAGACCCCGACGACGCTGCATCCCCCCGTGCCACACACACCTATTATTTGCCCCGCCTGAAGCCACGGAAATATCTGTCATTAGATGATATCATGGGCAGGACTACTCCAGGTTATCAGAGCAAGGCGGGGAGACGACGCCCCACCCCTCCTACCCCCTTGCGCAGCCTGAATTTAACTTCCATATACGACTGATCTTCACCCGCAGGTAAGAATAATCGAAGATCTTCTAGTAAGTTCCAGGCCTGACGTCGCAGTAACAACTTTATGCTGATTCTGCTCAAGGGTTTCCTGTCCTCGCCTCCGTGCCTTCTATCGTGCTCCGTCGTGTTTTCCCGATTGCCACTGGTTTCTGCCGTATGGCCGTTGTCATGTCTAGCAGGCGGGTTCGAACGAACGAACGAACGAACGAACGCACGCACGCACGAACGAACGAACGAATGAATGAACGAACGAACGAACGAATGACCCTATTTTCAACGGGTAAAAAATTGGGCACGCAGGCCCGTCTTGCATTCGGCCCTTCGATTCCAAGTGTGGACTCGACAACTGTCAAGTTTTTACATTGTCTAGTTTATCGGGGTGTATGTGTGTGTGTGTGTTTCACTCTCGCTCACTTTGAATTCAAGCGTAGTCCACTCCCGTGCTAATACTTTTAGTGCAATAAACTTATTTTTGAGTGTAGATTAGCTGTCCCCATTACCAGTGTCCGTCGCCTTGAGGCGAACCCACACCGACTTCTGAGGTACTTGTAATTGACGTCCCAAGTCAAGGATTTGAACTCAACATTTCAGTCCAATTGACGGGTGTAGTGTTTGAACCGAGCAACAGCTTTTGTTCATTCGACCATGCAGACCTCTATCCTGGCACACGATAGAACATTATGGCAGCCCTGTCCTGTCACACGATAGAACAATCTGGCAGCTCCCTCCTGGCACACGATAGAACATTCTGGCAGCTCTGTCCTGTCACACGATAGAACAATCTGGCAGCTCTGTCCTGGCACACGACAGAACAATCTGGCAGCTCTGTCCTGGCACACGATAGAACAATCTGGCAGCTCTGTCCTGGAACACTATAGAACAATCTGGCAGCTCTGTCCTGTCACACGATAGAACAATCTGGCAGCTCTGTCCTGGCACACGATAGAACATTCTGGCAGCTCTGTCCTGGCACACGATAGAACATTCTTGCAGCTCTGTCCTGGCACACGATAGAACAATCTGGCAGCTCTGTCCTGTCACACGATAGAACAATCTGGCAGCTCTGTCCTGGCACACGATAGAACAATCTGGCAGCTCTGTCCTGGCACACGATAGAACAATCTGGCAGCTCTGTCCTGTCACACGATAGAACAATCTGGCAGCTCTGTCCTGGCACACGATAGAACAATCTGGCAGCTCTGTCCTGTCACACGATAGAACAATCTGGCAGCTCTGTCCTGGCACACGATAGAACAGCCTGGCAGCTCTGTCCTGGCACACGATAGAACATTCTGGCAGCTCTGTCCTGGCACACGATAGAACAATCTGGCAGCTCTGTCCTGGCACACGATAGAACATTCTGGCAGCTCTGTCCTGGCACACGATAGAACATTCTGGCAGCTCTGTCCTGGCACACGATAGAACAATCTGGCAGCTCTGTCCTGTCACACGATAGAACAATCTGGCAGCTCTGTCCTGGAACACTATAGAACAATCTGGCAGCTCTGTCCTGTCACACGATAGAACAATCTGGCAGCTCTGTCCTGTAATACGATAGAACAATCTGGCAGCTCTGTCCTGTCACACGATAGAACACTCTTGCAGCTTTGTCCTGGCACACGATAGAACAATCTGGTAGATCTGTCCTGTCACACGATAGAACAATCTTGCAGCTTTGTCCTGGCACACGATAGAACAATCTGGCAGCTCTGTCCTGTCACACGATAGAACAATCTTGCAGCTTTGTCCTGGCACACGATAGAACAATCTGGCAGCTCTGTCCTGTCACACGATAGAACAATCTTGCAGCTTTGTCCTGGCACACGATAGAACAATCTGGCAGCTCTGTCCTGGCACACGATAGAACAATCTGGCAGCTTTGTCCTGGCACACGATAGAACAATCTGGCAGTTCTGTCCTGACACACGATACAAGAATCTGGCAGCTCTGTCCTGACACACGATAGAACAATCTGGCAGCTCTGTCCTTGCACACGATAGAACAATCTGGCAGCTCTGTCATGTCACACGATAGAACAATCTGGCAGCTCTGTCCTGTAATACGATAGAACAATCTGGCAGCTCTGTCCTGTCACACGATAGAACACTCTTGCAGCTTTGTCCTGGCACACGATAGAACAATCTGGTAGATCTGTCCTGTCACACGATAGAACAATCTTGCAGCTTTGTCCTGGCACACGATAGAACAATCTGGCAGCTCTGTCCTGTCACACGATAGAACAAACTTGCAGCTTTGTCCTGGCACACGATAGAACAATCTGGCAGCTCTGTCCTGTCACACGATAGAACAATCTTGCAGCTTTGTCCTGGCACACGATAGAACAATCTGGCAGCTCTGTCCTGGCACACGATAGAACAATCTTGCAGCTTTGTCCTGGCACACGATAGAACAATCTGGCAGCTCTGTCCTGTCACACGATAGAACAATCTTGCAGCTTTGTCCTGGCACACGATAGAACAATCTGGCAGCTCTGTCCTGGCACACGATAGAACAATCTGGCAGCTTTGTCCTGGCACACGATAGAACAATCTGGCAGTTCTGTCCTGACACACGATACAAGAATCTGGCAGCTCTGTCCTGACACACGATAGAACAATCTGGCAGCTCTGTCCTTGCACACGATAGAACAATCTGGCAGCTCTGTCATGTCACACGATAGAACAATCTGGCAGCTCTGTGCTGTAATACGAAAGAACAATCTGGCAGCTCTGTCCTGTCACACGATAGAACACTCTTGCAGCTTTGTCCTGGCACACGATGGAACAATCTGGTAGATCTGTCCTGTCACACGATAGAACAATCTGGCAGCTCTGTCCTGGCACACGATAGAACAATCTGGCAGCTTTGTCCTGGCACACGATAGAACAATCTGGCAGCTCTGTCCTGGAACACGATACAAGAATCTGGCAGCTCTGTCCTGACACACGATAGAACAATCTGGCAGCTTTGTCCTGGCACACGAAAGAACAATCTGGCAGCTCTTTCCTGGCACACGATAGAACAATCTGGCAGCTTTGTCCTGGCACACGATAGAACAATCTGGCAGCTCTGTCCTGTCACACGATAGAACAATCTGGCAGCTCTGTCCTGGCACACGATAGAACAATCTGGCAGCTCTGTCCTGTCACACGATAGAACAATCTGGCAGCTTTGTCCTGTCACACGATAGACCAATCTGGCAGCTCTGTCCTTGCACACGATAGAACAATCTGGCAGCTCTGTCCTGTCACACGATATAACATTCTGGCAGCTCTGTCCTGTCACACGATAGAACAATCTGGCAGCTTTGTCCTGGCACACGATAGAACAATCTGGCAGCTCGGTCCTGGCACACGATAGAACAATCTGGCAGCTCTGTCCTGTCACACGATAGAACAATCTGGCAGCTTTGTCCTGTCACACGATAGACCAATCTGGCAGCTCTGTCCTTGCACACGATAGAACAATCTGGCAGCTCTGTAATGTCACACGATATAACATTCTGGCAGCTCTGTCCTGTCACACGATAGAACAGTTTGGCAGCTCTGTCCAGTCACACGATAGAACAATCTGGCAGCTCTGTCCTGTCACACGATAGAACAATCTTGCAGCTTTGTCCGGACACACGATATAAAAATCTGGCAGCTCTGTCCTGGCACACGATAGAACAATCTTGCAGCTTTGTCTTGGCACACGATAGAACAATCTGGCAGCTCTTTCCTGGCACACGATAGAACAATCTGGCAGCTTTGTCCTGGCACACGATAGAACAATCTGGCAGTTCTGTCCTGTCGCACGATGGAACAATCTGGCAGCTCTGTCCTGTCACACGATATAACATTCTGGCAGCTCTGTCCTGTCACACGATAGAACAGTTTGGCAGCTCTGTCCAGTCACACGATAGAACAATCTGGCAGCTCGGTCCTGTCACACGATAGAACAATCTTGCAGCTTTGTCCTGGCACACGATAGAACAATCTGGCAGCTCTGTCCTGGCACACGATAGAACAATCTGGCAGCTCTGTCCTGGAACACGATACAAGAATCTGACATCTCTGTCCTGACACACGATAGAACAATCTGGCAGCTTTGTCCTGGAACACGAAAGAACAATCTGGCAGCTCTTTCCTGGCACACGATAGAACAATCTGGCAGCTTTGTCCTGGCACACGATAGAACAATCTGGCAGTTCTGTCCTGTCACACGATGGAACAATCTGGCAGCTCTGTCCTGGCACACGATAGAACAATCTGGCAGCTTTGTCCTGTCACACGATAGACCAATCTGGCAGCTCTGTCCTGGCACACGATAGAACAATCTGGCAGCTCTGTCCTGTCACACGATATAACATTCTGGCAGCTCTGTCCTGTCACACGATAGAACAGTTTGGCAGCTATGTCCAGTCACACGATAGAACAATCTGGCAGCTCTGTACTGGCACACGATAGAACAATCTGGCAGATCTGTCCTGGCACACGATAGAACAATCTGGCAGCTCTGTCCTGTCACACGATAGAACAATCTAGTAGCTCTGTAATGGCGCACGATAGAACAATCCTGCAGTTCTATCATGGCGCACGATAGAACAATCTGGCAGTTCTATAATGGCGCACGATAGAACAATCTGGCAGCTTTTTCCTGTCACACGATAGAACAATATGGCAACTCTGTCCTGTCACACGATATAAAAATCTGGCAGCTCTTTCCTGTCACACGATAGAACAATCTGGCAGCTCTGTCCTGTCACACGATAGAACAATCTGGTAGCTCTGTAATGGCGCACGATAGAACAATCCTGCAGTTCTATAATGGCGCACGATAGAACAATCTGGCAGTTCTATAATGGCGCACGATAGAACAATCTGGCAGCTTTTTCCTGTCACACGATAGAACAATATGGCAACTCTGTCCTGTCACACGATATAAAAATCTGGCAGCTCTTTCCTGTCACACGATAGAACAATCTGGCAGCTCTGTCCTGTCACACGATAGAACAATCTGGTAGCTCTGTAATGGCGCACGATAGAACAATCCTGCAGTTCTATAATGGCGCACGATAGAACAATCTGGCAGTTCTATCATAGATCCAAGAGAACAAGTGAGCCAATGTAATGGTGTCACTTCCTAGGGATGCCATCTGATACAGCGTACAATTACGACGTCACTAAACATGGGCGTGGAAATGTTACCAGCCCACCTGGATCTCTGGACACCCACTGTCACCAGACTGGTGTATCTGAATGCACGACATTACCATCTTTGTGAAGTAACTTATTACAGACCTGGCACGGTCGACCAGGTAATGACCTTTCGCATTAGAAAGTGTGTCATCTCATACTGTGAAATGTGTAAATTATCACATTGGGAAACCGCCAGAAGAGGTCAAAGTTCCTGTATATGTACAGCTAATCATAGACACAGACACTCGGAATAGCAGCCCACAGCAGCCTCGTGATTTAGACACGCGATATTTGAATATAACCTACATTCTAATTTAATTGTCTCCCTACCCCTGGTCGACATCTGGTAATAAAGACAGACATGGAGATATAAGGTCGATCGATCAATGTATGGGTAATTAGTTAGGTAGGTAATTAGCTGTGTGGATAGATAGTTAACTAACTAGTTAGTTGTGTGGGTAGGTAGTTAATTAGTTAGTTAGTTGTGTGGGTAGGTAGTTAACTAGCTAGTTAGTTGTGTGGGTAGGTAGTTAATTAGTTAGTTTGTTGTGTGGGTAGGTAGTTAACTAGCTAGTTAGTTATGTGGGTACAAAGTTAACTAGCTAGTTAGTTGTGTGGGTAGGTAGTTAACTAGCTAGTTAGTTATGTGGGTAGGTAGTTAACTAGCTAGGTAGTTATGTATAATTGTTCAGTATAATTGTTCATTATAATTGTTTAACTATAATTGTTCACTATATATGTGTGTGCGTGTGGGAGCGAGAGAGAGAGAGAGAGAGAGAGAGAGAGAGAGAGAGAGAGAGAGAGAGAGAAAGAGAGAGAGAGAGAGAAAGTGGGTGTCAGAGAGAGGGAGAGAGTGTGTGCGCACGTGCGTGCGTGTGTGTGGAGAGAGTGATTGAGCGAGAAATAGTGGGGGAATGTGTCAGTGCATGCATTCGTACGTGTATGTGTGAGAGTGAGTGAGGGAGTGTGTGCGTGCGTGCATGCGTTCATGTGTATGTGTATGTGTGAGAGAGTGTGATTGAGAGAGTGAGTGTGTCTGTGTGTGAAGGATTGTGTGTTAGAGAGTGAGACAGTGGGAGAGTTGATGTGTTAGTGTGTGTGTGTGTGTGAGCGTGCGCATGCGTGTGAGTGTGTGTATATGAAAGAATACAGAGAGAGAGAGAGAGAGAGAGAGAGAGAGTGAGAGAGAGAGAGAGAGAGAGAGAGCTGAACAGATGCATGTCATGTAACACGAATGTTATGTAACACGCGAATCCATATGTTTGTGTATTCTCATCTGTCATATTATCAGTTAAATACCATTTGATTTTATCATGCATAATATAAACTCATGTTCATTACTGTAGTTTGAGTGAGAGAGTCAGTGAGTGTGATTGAGAGACAGAACGAGTGAGCGTGAGAGTGAATGAGTGAGCGGGAGAGTGAATGAGTGAGCGGGAGAGTGAATGAGTGAGCGTGAGAGTGAATGAGTGAGCGTGAGAGTGAATGAGCGGGAGAGTGAATGAATGAGCGGAAGAGTGAGAGTGAATGTGTGTGTGTGTGTGTGTGTGTGAGAGAGAGAGAGAGAGAGAGAGAGAGAGAGAGAGAGAGAGAGCATCACTATTTTTACGTCACATACATTTTATGTACACATTTTTCTCCATGTTTAACATTTTTATGAGACTGCTCATGACAAGTGTCAGTGTATGTGTGTGAGTAAAGTGTGGGAGTTTGTTCATACTAGTTTCAATACTAACGTGAGACATTTTGTATGTGTCTAGATGTGAGGAAGTGTGAGTGTATGTGGAGGATGTGTGTGAGTGTGGGGATATGTGTGGGTGGGGGTATGCGTTTGGATGGGTTGGGGTGTGTGGGTTTTGGTGGGTAGTGGTATTTGTGGGTGTTTGTGGGATGTGTGGATGGATGTGTGGGGGTGAAAGTAGGGTGTTGGAATGGGTGTGGGGGATGTGTGTATGGGTGGAGGATATGTGTATGGGACGGATGCTGAGGATGTGTGTTTATGTGGGTGGAGATGTGTGGATGGTTTGAGAAAGTATGTGTGGGAGGCGGGGTTGTGTGGGTAGGGGATTGTGTTGGGTGGATTGGGGATGCAAGGGCGGGTGGGGAGAAGTGTATGGTGTGTGGGTTTGAGATATGTGTGCGATGTATTGGTGGGGGATGTGTGAATGATGTGTGGGTGGAGGGTATGTTTGTGGTGGTATGGGTGGAGGATAGTGTGTGGTGTGGGGGATGTGTGTGATGGGTGCGGGGAATGTGCGTATGGGTGGGGTATATGTGTGGGTGAGTAGGGGATTGTGGTGGTTGGGGGCAGTATGTGGGGGTGTGTGGGTGGGACATGTGTGTGTGTGGATGGGGAATGTGTGGGTGGGGGTGTGTGAGTTGCTTAGGGATGTGTAGGTGGGTGAGCAGAGTGGGTATGTGTCGGGGTGGGATGTGTGAGTGGGTGGAGGATGTGTGTGGGTAGGGGTATTGTGATCGAGAGATGTTTGGTTGGGGGTGGGTGGGTGGGGGTTTGTGGGTGTGTAGTGGAGGATGTGTGAGTGAGTGTCTGTTGGTGGACGGGTAGGGAATGCGTGTGTGGGTGGGGAGAGGTGTGTGGTGTGTTGGTTGGGGATATTGTGTGGGTGAGGTATGTGTGTGTGGGTGGGGGATTTTTGTGGTGTGTGAGTGGGGGTATGTGGGGTGGATGGGTAAGGGTATCTGTGTGGGTGTGGGTGGGAATATTGTGTGGTATCTGGGTGGGGGATATGTGTGTGGTGTGTAAGTGGGGATGTGTTGGTGAGGGATGTGTGCGTGGGTTGGGAATAGTGCGTGGTAGGGGGTGTATGTGATTTGCGGGTGGGGGATTGTGTGGCAGGGGATTAGGTTATGGCATATGTGGGTGGGTGGAAGTTGTATGTGTGGGTGGTGAGGTGTGTGTGAGTGGATTGGGGGTGTATGGGTGGTTAGGGAGATGTGTGTGGGGGGCGGGGGGGGGGGGGGGGGGTAGGGACATGTTAGTTGGTGGGGATGTGTGTGTATGGTTTGGGGATGTGTGAGTGGATGTGCGATGTGTGGGTTGGTGGGGGTTTGTGTGCATGGGTGGGGAATATGTTGTCGATGGAGATGTGGCTGGGGGATGGGTGGTTTGAGGTGTGGGTGGGGAGAGGATGTGTGGGTTAGGATGTGTATGTGGATGTGCGTGGGATGTGTGGGTTGGTGGGGGAATGTTTGTGGGTGGCGAGTGTGTTTTGGTTGGGGAATCAGGTGAGGGCAGTGTGTGTGGGTGGGGGATGTGCGGGAGGGGGATGGGTCGGTTGGTGGGGTATGTATGTGTCCCTTGGTGTGCGTGTGTGTGGGTAGGTGATGGTGTGCATGTGTCCCTTGGTGCGCGTGTGTGTGGGTAGGTGGGGTGTTGTGTGGGTGGGGTGATGTATGGATAGGTGGGAGATGTGCCTCATAACATGGTAATTAGCACTGTTTATGTTTACAACATTCATTTCACAATGTTTATTTTTCTTCCTATGTAAATGTATAATGCTCTTGATGAACGAAAGACGAGTGATTGGAAGGGCCGAATGTAAGACGGGCCTGCGCGCCCAATTTGTGACCCTAATAAAGTTGATTTGATTTGATTTCATTTGTGGGTACGTAGTTAACTAGCTAGTTAGTTGTGTGGTACGTAGTTAACTAGCTAGTTAGTTGTGTGGGTACGTAGTTAACTAGCTAGTTAGTTGTGTGGGTAGGTAGTTAACTAGGTAGTTAGTTATGTGGGTATGTAGTTAACTAGCTAGTTAGTTATGTGGGTACGTAGTTAATTAGTTAGTTAGTTATGTGGGTACGTAGTTAATTAGTTAGTTAGTTGTGTGGGTAGGTAGTTAACTAGCTAGTTAGTTATGTGGGTACGTAGTTAACTAGCTAGTTAGTTATGTGGGTACGTAGTTAACTAGCTAGTTAGTTGTGTGGGTACGTAGTTAATTAGTTAGTTAGTTGTGTGGGTAGGTAGTTAACTAGCTAGTTAGTTATGTGGGTACATAGTTAATTAGTTAGTTAGTTGTGTGGGTAGGTAGTTAATTAGTTAGTTTGTTGTGTGGGTAGGTAGTTAACTAGCTAGTTAGTTATGTGGGTACACAGTGAACTAGCTAGTTAGTTGTGTGGGTAGGTAGTTAATTAGTTAGTTTGTTGTGTGGGTAGGTAGTTAACTAGCTAGTTATTTATGTGGGTAAGTAGTTAACTAGCTAGTTAGTTATGTGAGTAGGTATTTACCAAGCTAATTAGTTGTGTGGGTAAGTAGTTAACTAGCTAGTTAGTTATGTGAGTAGGTATTTATCAAGCTAATTAGTTGTGTGGGTAAGTAGTTAACTAGCTAGTTAGTTATGTGAGTAGGTGTTTACCAAGCTAATTAGTTGTGAGGGTACGTAGTTAATTAGTTAGTTAGTTGTGTGGGTAGGTAGTTAACTAGCTAGTTAGTTATGTGGGTACATAGTTAATTAGTTAGTTGTGTGGGTAGGTAGTTAACTAGCTAGTTAGTTGTGTGGGTACGTAGTTAACTAGCTAGTTAGTTATGTGGGTACGTAGTTAACTAGCTAGTTAGTTGTGTGGGTTTGTAGTTAATTAGTTAGTTAGTTATGTGGGTAGGTAGTTAACTAGCTAGTTATTTATATGGGTAATTAGTTAACTAGCTAGTTAGTTATGTGAGTAGGTATTTACCAAGCTAATTAGTTGTGTGGGTAAGTAGTTAACTAGCTAGTTAGTTATGTGAGTAGGTATTTACTAAGCTAATTAGTTGTGATCGTACGTAGTTAACTAGCTAGGTAGTTGTGTGGGTAGGTATTTACCAAGCTAGTTAGTTGTGTGGGTAGGTAGTTAATTATCTAGTTAGTTGTGTGGGTAGGTAGTTAATTAGTTAGATAGTTGTGTGGGAGGTAGTTAATTAGCTAGTTAGTTGTGTGTGTATGTAGTTAATTAGCTAGTTAGTTGTGTGGGTAGGAGTTAACTAGCTAGATAGTTGTGTGGGTAGGTATTTACCAAGATAGTTAGTTGTGTGGTTAAGTAGTTAATTAGCTAGTTAGTTGTGTGGGTAGGTAGTTATTTAGCTAGTTAGTTGTGTGGGTAGATAGTTAACTAGCTTGTTTGTTGTGTGGGTAGGTAGTTAACTAGCTAGTTAGTTGTGTTGGTAGGAACGAATGAACGAACGAATGAACGAAAATCTTTATTTTCAATAGGTTCAGAAATGGGCACGCATGCCCGTCTGACATTCTGCCCTTCTTCTCTGTTTCCTCTCTTACATTCTTTCATTTAACATCTCTTATGAAGCAATTCTTTAACAACAAAAGAACAATAAGCATTAAAACGCATGAAAAGTAATCAATAAGACATGACTCGTTGAGGCAATGTTTAGCATGACCATAATAAATATCCAAGGTGGGTGTAACGTGCCACACATATGGGAATGTTAGTTATGTTAGTTAACTAATGTTAGGTAGTTAAATAGCTAGTTAGTTGTGTGAGTAGGTAGTTAACTACCTAGTTAGTTGTGTGGGTAGGTTGCTAACTAGCTAGTTAGTTGTGTGGGCATGTAGATAGTTAGATAGCTAGTTAGTTGTGAGGGGGTTGGTAGTTAGTTAGCTACTTGTTTGGGTAAGTAGTTAGATAGCTAGTTTGTTGTGTGGAAGGTTGGGTTGGTGGGTGTTTGAGTGGGGTGTGTGTGGATGAGTGGGGTGTGTCGGTGGGGTGTGTGTGGGGATGTGTGTGAATGAGTGGAGGATGTGTATGGCTAGGTGAGGCTGTGTGTGGGTGAGTGGGGTGAGTATTGGGAGGCTGGAGTGGGAGGGGTGTGTGCGGGTGGGGAATGTGTGTGGGTGGATGGAGGGTGTGAGTGTATCGGTGGGTGATATGTGTGGGTGGGTGAGGTGTATGTGGGAGGATGGGGATGTGTGTGGGTGGGTGAGGGTGTATGTGGGTGGAAAGAGGTTGTGTGGGTGAGTGAGGAATGTGTCTCATAACATTGTAATATGCATTGTTTATGTTTACAACATTCATTTGACAATGCATTTTCCTATGTGAATGCATCATGCATTCATCATACACAAGTATAAACATAGTTGAGAGATACACAAGTACAAACATAGTTGAGAGATACAAAATGACAAACATACATGAGAGATACACAAGGACAAAAACACAAGAGAGATACATAAGGACAACCACACGTGTGAGATACACAAGCACAAAAACAGGTGAGAGATACACAAGAACAAATATACATGAGAGATACACAAGTACAAACATATCTGAGAGGTACACAAGGATAAAACAGTTAAGAGATACACAAGGACAACCACAGGTAAGAGATACACAAGTACAAGCATAGTTAAGAGATACACAAGGACAAACAAACGTGAGAGATACACAAAGACAAAAAAAACAAGACAGATATACAAGGACAAACACACGTGTGAGATACTCAAGGACAAACATAGTAGAGGATACACAAGTACACACATAGTTGAGAAATACACAATGACAACCACGCGTGAGAGATACACAAGGACA
Organism: Cepaea hortensis; assembly: GCA_963921405.1. NCBI lineage: Eukaryota > Metazoa > Mollusca > Gastropoda > Stylommatophora > Helicidae > Cepaea > Cepaea hortensis. The sequence continues at coordinate 100,357,728 of OY992888.1, forward strand.
AACACAAGTGATAGATGCACAAGGACAAACACACATAAGAGATACACAAGTACAAACACGGGTTAGAGATACACAAGGACAACTACACGTAGCGATACACAAGGACAAACATAGCTGAGAGATAAACACAGACAAAAACAGGTGAGAAATACACACAGACAAACACAGATGAGAGACACACAAGTACAAACACAGGTGAGAGATATACAAGAACAAACACAGGTGAGAGATACACAAGGACAAACAAACACAGGTGAGAGATATACAAGAACAAACACAGGTGAGAGATACACAAGGACAAACACAGGTGGGAGATGCATAAGTACAAACATGTGAGGATACACAAGTACAAACACGGGTGGGAGATACATTAAGACAAACACAAATGAGAGATTCAGAAGGACAAACATAGATGAGAGATACAGAAGGAAAACAGGTGAGAGATTCACAAGGACAAACACAGGTGAAAGATACACAAGAGCAAACACATGTGAGAGATACAGATGCGTGCCAATTTAGACAATGAAAAGACACACAGGTGTGATAATTTAGACAATGAGAAAATACACAGGTGTGATAATCTAGACAATGAGAAAACACACAGAATTTAGACGATTTGTAGACGCACATGTGCGACAATTTAGACGATGTGAAGACACACAGGCAAGACACCCAGGAAAGACACACAAGAAAGACACACAGGGAAGACACACAGGTGCGACAATTTAGACACGTGAAGACACACAGGGAAGACACACAGGTGCGACAATTTAGACGATGCAAAAACACAGGTTTATACGGAATGCCTACATGTGCAGAAGTGCTCCCGTGAGCGGAAATCGGTGAAACGCTGCAGGTAATATTTGATCAACTGAAGATGATTGTCTGAAATTGGAAGACACATTGACTGAACTTTCGACGTCATGGCACCAACAACCCATTTGAGATAAACAGAGGGGAGTGGGGCAAATATTCGGCAGGCCTTGAGATAAGATACCCGTTGTTTAGATGGTTACCTTTCCGGGTTCTCGTGACAGTTGTCGCATCAAACTGTTCCAGAACGTTCCTCTGGCAGTCTTCGCCGCTTTCTCGCGTCGTTTTAGATGCAACAGGTAAGTGGGGTCACATGATCATCACGCCCTGTGCCGTACAACTGGAGTAGGCGATTGCGATTCGGCATATCTCACTATCACTGTATGTAAATAACATTAGGGCTGTGGGTCTTTATATTTCCTGTGAACCAGGTGATGGAAACCACCCAGGTATTACCGGGGACCCACACAAGACCCATATGGGACCCACCGGGAACTCACACAAGACCAACATGGGACCCAGCGGGAACCCATAGACCCCACACAGGACCACACGGACCCAAGGGGGACCCACATGTTCCACACAGGACCCACGCAGGGGCCACACAGGACCCACAGTGGATGTACAGAATAGCGACACTGTAAGCCTCCCTTACATGTCGTTAAAGGCATCTTAGGAAGGTTGGCTTGAGATTGGCTATCTCACATCGTTGACAAAATTCTGCCAACATCCATCCGACCGTGAACTGGCCTACAGAGAGGTTGACGTCCATGTCTGTGGGCGTATACTCTAACATATGTGTCAAGGTCATGCATTATGTGGTTTGGTGAATATTTAAATTCTTCATCACAAATGAGAATAAGGTCACATAAAAATCAGTCTCTGGGCTATACCCAGGTCTTTTGTCCTACGCCCTCTGTCCTCTATCCTCTGTCTTCATCTTCTTCTTCTTCTTCTTCTTCTTCTTCTTCTTCTTCTTCTTCTTCTTCTTCTTCTTCTTCTTCTTCTTCTCCTCCTCCTCCTACTCCTCCTCCTTCTTCTTCTTCTTCTTCTTTTCCTCCTACTTCATACCTCCTCCTCCTTCTTCTCTGTCTGCTGTCCTCTGTCTCCCAGTTAAACACAATCCACACTGTAGCCTAAAAAATAGCGAAGTGATCGTAAACCTTTGCTTGTGTTGACTTTTTAGTTCTCCTGAATAAAGTTTATATAAATACTTGATTGTGTTGCCAGCTTCATTCTCCTGAATTAAGTTTATTTTAACACTTGATCGCCGGTCTCCGTGTCGAAGAGCTTACGGACGCTATTCGTAAGCCCGCTTACCCACTTTCAAAACATAGCTGTGACCGATTTTGCCGCAAACCGCGTTTCTCTGGGTTTTAATGAGTTCGTATGGGAGCCGGTCGTTCAGAATTCAGTGGCAAACTGAACGTAAACTTGCCAATACATGAATAACAGCAGTAAAATGCTGGTGTTGACAGCGATGTCATGTAAAAAGGATATGTTTAGAAAAAAATACTTGTTTGCGTGGATTGTTCCGTTCTCCTGAATTAAGTTTATATAGCCACGTGTCTTTGGAGAGTATTCCGTTCTCCTGGACAACAATGACATCAGACGAGGTTGAAGACGTCATCCTACCTACGCCGTTAGTGTGTAAATTGTCTCTGGTATGTCATCGAGATCCGACCCTCCATCTGCCAGATGTCTGCCGCGTGTGGTGTGGATGGTTCTTGTGTTGTCTCTGACGCCATCAGCGACTAAAAGCGGCACCTTTAAGTATTTGTCATACCTGGAAGGAATATTTCAAATTGAGAGGTAAACTTTCCTGGCAGACATAATCGACTATGGGGGGTCACATGAAATCTGCGACCTACTTGTCTGGCAATTACATATTATGTGTCCCTCAGGCAACAACGTCCCGGCTTAGTCTCAAGTGGATCACGCCTCGTTATCAGGCGGCGACACCTGAAATAAACGTGATGGATTGACATCCACGACGGAAGTGGGCGTGGCCCCGAGGTATAAACGTGGTGTTTCTGTTGATGTTTAGTATCTGCGATTGTTTTCTTCCTGAAACCATGGGTGTAACACATTAGTCATTATACAGCAAGCAGTTGTCACATTCCACAATGACAGCCGCAACAGTTTGCACATGACAATGCCTGTTGTGTTACAGGTGTTTCTAAACATTAGAGTGACAATGTCTGATATCTGGTTGTGTTTGTATGGGACAATGTCTTATATCTTGTTGTGTTTGTATGGGACAATTTCTTATATGTTGTTGTGTTTGTGAAAGTCACAAGCAGATAGAGAAATTGTGAATCTAAGAAATCAGTCAACTGACCTCAAGGCAGACAAATGTAAGACACCATGTCTAGGTACCAGTGACAGATCGGTCATTCTTCTGTCCAGCCCACTGAACTTTAACCTCTTGCTGTCTCATCTGCATATATGCCGGATGTAGCGATAAACGACCGGACTCCTTGGCCTAGTTGTCAAGCCACTTTCTCCGTAATCCCTATATCCACGTGAGGGACGGTAGCGGTTCTCGCAGAGTTAGTAACTCGCGGGGTATGTGAGCCGGTCGCTCAGAAAGCAATGGCAAACCACTGAGCGTAATCTTGCCAAGAAATCAACGATCAGCTGAAAGATGCTGATGTTGACAGCGATGTCCTGTAAAGGATATGCGAATTATAAAAAATACTATAAACGGGCCCGTCCGCTGGTGACTGTTGATTCATCGATAACACATGGGGCACCTACTGGGACAAGTGTCTATGCGTGTGTGTGTGTGTGTGTGTGTGTGTGTGTGTGTGTGTGTGTGTGTGATCATTGATAAAACGTTCACAACTAGGGGTACCTGCTGGGACAATTGTCTGTACGCGCGTGTGTGTGTGTGTGTGTATGTGTGTGTGTGTGATCATTGATAAAACGTTCACAACTAGGGGTACCTGCTGGGACAATTGTCTGTGCGCGCGCGCGTGTGTGTGTGTGTGTGTGTGTGTGTGTGATTTTGTGTGGGTGTGACTATAATTTTATGTAGATGTCTATTTGTGTGAGTATGTGTGTTGTGACTTTTGTGTGAGTGTGAGTATAATTGTGCGTAGATGTGTACATGTGTGATTTTGTGTTGATGTGAGATTAATTATACTTGTATGTATAAGTATGCCGGTCTCTCTGGCTGTGGGGTTACAACACTTTCTCTCTGTAATCCCGTTTATCACGCAGAGTCTCGCAGCGGAGCGAGAACTGAGGTGGTTCGACCCCCGCTCGTGACTTGCGGATACTGAGCCGGCCGCTCAGAAAGCAATGGCAAACTACTGAGCGTAATCTTGCCAAGAGATCAACAGACAGCTGAAAGATGCTGCTGTTGACAGCTAAGTCCTGTAAGAGGATACGCAAAACAACATGTATAAGTATGAGTGTGTTTGTCTGTGTGTGTGTGTGCGCGCGCGCGTGTGTGTGTGTGTGTGTGTGTGTGTATGTCTGTGTGTGTGTGTGTGTTATTTAGGTGGGGATGTTTGTTTCTTGTCCTAAATTTTCGAGGGCTGAAGTACCATTTTGAGTGGGCATGCACGCAGCTGTTTTCATACTTGCCCGTTCCACACAGCTGTTTTCATACTTGCCCGTTACACACAGCTGTTTTCATACTTGCCCGTTACACACAGCTGTTTTCAGTATTTCCCTTTGTGGACCGTGATTTCATAAACGTCCGTTGCAAACACCTGTTCTCACACATATCCGTTGCAAACACCTGTTCTCACACATATCCGTTGCGAACGCCTATTTTGACACATTTCCATTGCCAACGCCTATTTTCACATATTCCAGTTACTAACACCTGTTTTCACATATTTCCGTTTTCTTCTTCTTCTTCTTCTTCTTCTTCTTCTTCTTCTTCTTCTTCTTCTTCTTCTTCTTCTTCTTCTTCTTCTTCTTCTTCTTCTTCTTCTTCTTCTTCTTCTTTCGTTCGCTTGAAATATATCTATAACTGCAATGTTGTCTCTGTGAATTTAACTGTCCTTTTTAGTTCACACAGAGGTCCATAAAGTTTATCTTCCACTGTCGTCTCTCTAAGCCAGAAGGTTTACCTAGATATGTTATATTTTTGGCAGTCTTGGAGTATGTGCTCTGCTGTCTGAGACGCCAATCCACATGTGCACATGGCTGTTTCACCATTTTGAATTTTGTATACATGTGGTTGCGTAATCTATTGTATCCTGTTCTGAGGCGCAGAACCCTGTTTTCATACATTTCAGTTGTAAACGCCTCTTTTCACACATTTCAGTTGCCAACACCTGCTGTCACATATTTCAGTTGCCAACACCTGTTTTCACATACTTCAGTTGCCAACACCTGTTTTCACATACTTCAGTTGCCAACTCCTGTTTTCACATACTTCAGTTGCCAACACCTGTTTTCACATATTTCAATTGCCAACACCTGTTTTCACATCGCCAGCCCATCTGGTACGGGCTCAGTCTCGCTAATGGGTATCATAGCGGGTATATCGCATGAGAAACGTAACTGGGCACCTTATCTCATCCTGTCGTTAAGCTCTATTATTAATGGACACCCCTACCGTCGGTCTTTCTATAATGGAATCACCCTCGACCTTTCAATCTTAGACTAAACAACGTCAGCCTTCTCTCCATCATTCATTCATATTTTTCGTCTTTCTTGCAGATTTCAAGGTGTCCATCTCTTTCATGATTTCTTTTTTTTTGCTTGTGCGTGTGTGCGTGTCTTTTTTTTTTTTTTTTTTTTTTTTTTTTTGCAGATTTCACGATGTCCATCCCTTTAATATTTTCTTTTTTTTTTTTTTTTCGTCTTTCTTCAGAGAGTAAATTTTCCCTGCGTTCTGTTCTTTTTTGTAGTTTTCCTTTTACTTGTCGCCCCATCATCGAATGTCACATGAAACAGCCGAAATCAGCACCACTCACAGAACGACACACTCTCCTTCAATGATGTAGCCAATTTAACTCATACACACATACTCACACTCAAATAATAGCGCAAATACGCACATATATAAACACGTATATAGTGAATCCAATCTAGACAGCGGAAACGGAAATGAGCTCCCAGCAAACCATGCCAAATCTATTCTCACAACTGTAGTGCCTCAAACACTGTCCTCACATCCGTAGTGTCTCTAACACTGTTCTCACAACTGTAGTGTTTTTAACGTTATTTTCTAAACTTTGCAGTGTCTAGCGATATTTCCACAACCAAAGACATTTTCTCTTGTCCAGGGTGATGCTGATGGAGCACATTAAAGAATTTTGACCCATTTTTGATGTGTGAAAACATCACAGAGATACAGATGAACACTCCGAGAATAGCCTCCCTTGATGGGAAAACTGGACAATTTCTGCTAGGTGTCAGGTCCGGGGTGAGAAGTAGACCAGAGTGGGGTGGGATGGGGTGAGGTGGGGTGGATGTGGGCCGGGAGGAGGGCACGGCAATGTGACCTGGGGTATGTTCGGGTGGTGGTTGAGAAGGTTGGTTTGTTACCTTAGGGAACAGACAGATAGCACTTCAATATTTTTACATTTTCCCCAGATTTATACTTACATATCTGTGTCCACATGTCTGTCTGTCCTTATGATTGTCTGTCTACACGTTTCTATGTCTATAACTATGTCTGTCTACACGTATGTCTGTATAATTTATGCCTGTATGCTTGCATGCATGTCTGCTTGTATGTCTGTCTACATATCTATATATTTATATCATTACATGTCTGTTTGTCTATATGTATGTCTGTCTATGTGTATGTCTGTTTGTCTATATGTATGTCTGTCTACATATTTCTCTATCTACGTGTCTATCTGTCCACATGAGTCCATATCCCAGCTTGTCAAGTTGGAACGGTCGAAGACTCACGGTCATCCCTCAAGGGAAGGCAGGGACAGTCAATGGGCATTATCCGCCATCCAGGGCGGCTTCCATAGTTGCAGAGCCGACACATGGCGTTATGGTGCTGGGCTCACTCTGGGAATCGCCACGTCCTGCTCATGGCTGCTTTAATTCCTCACTTCAATATATTGGGCATTTCGTTTGCTACGGGCCGCTCCCAGCACAAACCAGACCGGTCTGCAGACGGTCTCCTCTCTGCTAGTTTTTGATTCGGACATGTGCGTGTCGTTGTGCCCGGGGACAATATAGTCAGAGCTGTTCCGGGCACTACGGACATTCGGAAAACTAGGTAGTCAGAGCTGTTCCTAGCACGTTGGACAATCGGAAAACTAGCTAATCAGAGCTGTTCCAAATGTGAAGGACATTCGGAGGACTAGTCAGTCAGAGCTGTTCCGTGCACGATCGACATTTCACTCGGACGTAATTGCGCAGTGACAGTTTTTATTTGCCATCCTTAGTCCGACACATCCGACTTCGGCGGGCATTTTTTAATGAGGTTAGCCTTCCTCGGGTTTCGAGGCACACTAGACTCTTACTGTTGTGATGTCGCTCACATCTCAGCTGGTCAAGGTAGAACGGTCAAAGACATCACGGTCAACTCTCAAGGGAAGGCAGGGTCAGATCATGGGCATTCCCCGCTATCCAAGGAGGCTTCCATAATTGCAGAGCCGGCACATATTGCTCTGAGACTGGGCTCACCCGAGAAATCTCCATATCCTGCCCATGGCTGCTTTAATTCCTCACTTCCATGTATTGGGCATTTCGTTTGCCACTGGTCGCTCAAGCACAAACCATGGACGGACAGACTGCGGGCGACATCCACTCAGCAAACTTTCGCTTCAGGCTTCCACGTAATGGATTCGCTAGCCAAGCGTTCCATTTCGTGTGAACGAGACGATCCTCCACCTTTGACTACACCCTCTGTATGAGTATAGATATTCATTGTAACCATTTCGTGCGACTGCGCGACTTTTCTACGTAGAATACTCGCTCACGAGGTAGGCTACATGTGCTGCCGGCTCAGCACCTTACTTCCGTGAATCAGTGAGCGAGATACGGTCAGGCCCTCTCATCCGAGAATCCTTCATATCCCCAAGCTGATAGCCTTCGAACAAGTATCTGAACTAAGCTTGTAGCGTGCTCAGCATCTCACCTCCGTTTTGCAGTAGGTGAGTATCGGACGGGTTCTCACATCCAAGGGTTCATGGCTTAGAGGCGTTCAGCCATATCCCTCAGAGGGGAGCCTTGGAGTATGTGTCTGGACCAAGAATTTGTGGCTTCTTGATTTGAACTTTTGACTGCTATCCTCAGTCGTACCTGCAGAGCAGCAGGTTGTGTCTCACTTAGTCTGGCCCCTACCCCAAGAGCTGTCTGACATGTAGTTGTGCTTCCGTCGGCATAGCTCTTGAGGTCACTGGGACACGCATGCCCCCCCCCCTCCTCCTCCACCGCGACAAGGTGGAGACACATCGGGGAGGAGTCTACTAGTTTGTCTATCTTCATTTTTGCAGACAAGAAAATCTGGCTGCGGTGGAGAAGGTAGAACAGGCTTTAATTTTCGAGAATTCCTTAGATGGTGATGCTGTCATTTACACAGATTGGTCGGTCGTCCGACATGTGAGAAGCTCATGTGCTTTTACGGCTCAAGCCAGAGGGACAATTGTGAAGGAAGATTCTGGTGCTTTTGCTTTGACCACAAGTAGTAAGACTATGGAAGTCATGG
>OY992888.1:100366382-100418882 GCA_963921405.1 Cepaea hortensis
TATGTTTGTCCTTCTGAATCTCTCATTTGTGTTTGTCCTAATGTATCTCCCACCCCGTGTTTGTACTTGTGTATCCTCAAATGTTTGTACTTATGCATCTCCCACATGTGTTTGTCCTTGTGTATCTCTCACCTGCGTTTGTTCTTGGTATATCTCTCACATGTGTTTGTACTTGTGTGTCTCTCATCTGTGTTTGTCTGTGTGTATCCTCACCTGTTTTTGTCTGTGTTTATCTCTCAGCTATGTTTGTCCTTGTGTATCGCTACTTGTAGTTGTCCTTGTGTATCTCTAACCCGTGTTTGTACTTGTGTATCTCTTATGTGTGTTTGTCCTTGTGCATCTATCACTTGTGTTTGTCCTTGTGTATCTCTCACGCGTGGTTGTCATTGTGTATTTCTCAACTATGTTTCGTACTTGTAGCCGGCTCCGTGGCCGAGGAGTTTGCAGCTTTCTCCGCTAACCCCGAATACTCTCGTCACGTGACGCGACGAGAATTAGCAGTGGTTCGAATCGCAAAAGTGACTTATGAGAGTATGGAGCCGGGTCGCTCAGAAAGTCGTGGCGTGCTGATGAGCGTAATCTAGCCTAGGGAATCAACATACAGCTGAAAGATGCTGGTGTTGACCGCAATATCCTGAAACAGGATGGAAACGCGGAAAAAAAAAAAAAAAAAAAAAAAAATGTTTGTACTTGTGTATCCTCAACTATGTTTGGTCCCTTGAGTATCTCACACGTGTGTTTGTCCTTGTATATCTGTCTTGTGTTTTTGTCTTTGTGTATCTCTCACGTTTGTTTGTCCTTGTGAATCTCTTAACTATGATTGTACTTGTGTATCTCTTACCTGTGGTTGTCCTTGTGTATCTCTTAACTGTTTTATCCTTGTGTACCTCTCAGATATGTTTGTACTAGTGTATCTCTCATGTATATTTGTCATTGTGTATCTCTCACCTGTGTTTGTGCTTGTGTATCTCACACGTGTGGTTGTCCTTATGTATCTCTCTTGTGTTTTTGTCCTTGTGTATCTCTCATGTATGTTTGTCATTTTGTATCTCTCAACTATGTTTGTACTTGTGTATCTCTCAACTATGTTTATACTTGTGTATGATGAATGCATGATGCATTCACATAGGAAAATGCATTGTCAAATGAATGTTGTAAACATAAACAAGCATATTACAATGTTATGAGACACATTCCTCACTCACCCACACAACCTCTTTCCACCCCACATACACCCTCACCCACCCACACACATCCCCATCCTCCCACATACACCTCACCCACCCACACATATCACCCACCGATACACTCACACCCTCCATCCACCCACACACATCCCCACACCCGCACACACCCCTCCCACTCCAGCCTCCCAATACTCACCCCACTCACCCACACACAGCCTCACCTAGCCATACACATCCTCCACTCATTCACACACATCCCCACACACACCCCACACCGACACACCCCACTCATCCACACACACCCCACTCAAACACCCACCAACCCACCTTTCCACACAACAAACTAGCTATCTAACTACCTACCCACACAAATAGCTAACTAACTACCAACCCCCCTCACAACTAACTAGCTATCTAACTACCTACATGCCCACACAACTAACTAGCTAGTTAGCAACCTACCCACACAACTAACTAGCTAGTTAACTACCTACTCACACAACTAACTAGCTAGTTAACTACCTAACATTAGTTAACTAACATAACTAACATTCCCATATGTGTGGCACATTACAACCACCTTGGATATTTATGATGGCCATGTTTAAACATTGCCTCAACGAGTCATGTATTATTGATTACTTTTCATGCGTTTTAATGCTTATTGTTCTTTTGTTGTTAAAGAATTGCTTCATAAGAGATGTTAAATGAAAGAATGTAAGAGAGGAAACAGAGAAGAAGGGCAGAATGTCAGACGGGCATGCGTGCCCATTTCTTAACCCATTGAAAATAAAGATTTTCGTTCATTCGTTCGTTCATTCGTTCGTTCGTTCGTTCCTACCAACACAACTAACTAGCTAGTTAACTACCTACCCACACAACAAACTAGCTAGTTAGCTATCTACCCACACAACTAACTAGCTAAATAACTACCTACCCACACAACTAACTAGCTAATTAACTACTTAACCACACAACTAACTATCTTGGTAAATACCTACCCACACAACTATCTAGCTAGTTAACTCCTACCCACACAACTAACTAGCTAATTAACTACATACCCACACAACTAACTAGCTAATTAACTACCTACCCACACAACTAACTATCTAATTAACTACCTCCCACACAACTATCTAACTAATTAACTACCTACCCACACAACTAACTAGATAATTAACTACCTACCCACACAACTAACTAGCTTGGTAAATACCTACCCACATAACTACCTAGCTAGTTAACTACGTACCCTCACAACTAGTTAGCTTGGTAAATACCTACTCACATAACTAACTAGCTAGTTAACTACTTACCCACACAACTAATTAGCTTGGTAAATACCTACTCACATAACTAACTAGCTAGTTAACTACTTACCCACACAACTAATTAGCTTGGTAAATACCTACTCTAACTAACTAGCTAGTTAACTACTTACCCACATAAATAACTAGCTAGTTAACTACGTACCCACATAACTAACTAGCTAGTTAACTACGTACCCACATAACTAACTAACTAATTAACTACGTACCCACATAACTAACTAGCTAGTTAACTACGTACCCACATAACTAACTAGCTAGTTAACTACGTACCCACATAACTAACTAGCTAGTTAACTACGTACCCACATAACTAACTAGCTAGTTAACTACCTACCCACACAACTAACTAACTAATTAACTACGTACCCACATAACTAACTAGCTAGTTAACTACGTAGCCACATAACTAACTAGCTAGTTAACTACCTACCCACGCAACTAACTAACTAATTAACTACATACCCAAATAACTAACTAGCTAGTTAACTACGTACCCACATAACTAAATAGCTAGTTAACTACCTACCCACACAACTAACTAGCTAGTTAACTACCTACCCACACAACTAACTAGCTAGTTAACTACGTACCCACATAACTAACTAACTAATTAACTACGTACCCACACAACTAACTAACTAATTAACTACGTACCCACACAAATAACTAACTAATTAACTACGTACCCACATAACTAACTAGCTAGTTAACTACGTACCCACATAACTAACTAGCTAGTTATCTACCTACCCACACAACTAACTAACTAATTAACTACGTACCCACATAACTAACTAGCTAGTTAACTACGTACCCACATAACTAACTAGCTAGTTAACTACCTACCCACACAACTAACTAGTTAGTTAACTACGTACCCACACAACTAACTAGCTAGTTAACTACGTACCACACAACTAACTAGCTAGTTAACTACGTACCCACATAACTAACTAGCTAGTTAACTACCTACCCACATAACTAACTAGCTAGTTAACTACCTACCCACACAACTAACTAGCTAGTTAACTATGTACCCACATAACTAACTAGCTAGTTAACTACCTACCCACACAACAAACTAACTAATTAACTACCTACCCACACAACTAACTAGCTAGTTAACTACCTACCCACACAACTAACTAACTAATTAACTACCTACCCACACAACTAATCTAGCTAGTTAACTATCTATCCACACAACTAACTAACTAATTAACTACCTACCCACACAACTAATCTAGCTAGTTAACTATCTATCCACACAACTAACTAACTAATTAACTACCTACCCACACAACTAACTAGTTAGTTAACTATCTATCCACACAGCTAACTACCTACCTAACTAATTACCCATACATTGATCGATCGACCTTATATCTCCCTGTCTGTCTTTATTACCAGATGTCGACCAGGGGTAGGGAGACAATTAGATTAGAATGTAGGTTATATTCAAATATCGCGTGTCTAAATCACGAGGCTGCTGTGGGCTGCTATTCCGAGTGTCTGTGTCTATGATTAGCTGTACATATACAGGAACTTTGACCTCTTCTGGCGGTTTCCCAATGTGATAATTTACACATTTCACAGTATGAGATGACACACTTTCTAATGCGAAAGGTCATTACCTGGTCGACCGTGCCAGGTCTGTAATAAGTTACTTCACAAAGATGGTAATGTCGTGCATTCAGATACACCAGTCTGGTGACAGTGGGTGTCCAGAGATCCAGGTTGGCTGGTAACATTTCCACGCCCATGTTTAGTGACGTCGTAATTGTACGCTATATCAGATGGCATCCCTAGGAAGTGACACCGCAACATTGGCACACCTTTTCTCTTGGATTTATGATAGAGCTGACAGATTGTTCTATCGTGTGCCAGGACAAAGCTGCCAGATTGTTCTATCGTGTGCCATTATAGAGCTGACAGATTGTTCTATCGTGTGCCATTATAGAGCTGCCAGATTGTTCTATCGTGTGCCATTATAGAACTGCCAGATTGTTCTATCGTGTACCAGGACAGAGCTGCAAGATTGTTCTATCGTGTGCCATTATAGAACTGCCAGATTGTTCTATCGTGTGCCATTATAGAACTGCCAGATTGTTCTATCGTGTGCCATTACAGAGCTGCCAGATTGTTCTATCGTGTGCCATTATAGAACTGCCAGATTGTTCTATCGTGTGCCATTATAGAACTGCCAGATTGTTCTATCGTGTGCCATTATAGATCTGCCAGATTGTTCTATCGTGTGCCATTACGGAGCTGCCAGATTGTTCTATCGTGTGCTATTATAGAACTGCCAGATTGTTCTATCGTGTGCCATTATAGAACTGCCACATTGTTCTACCGTGTGCCAGGACAGAGCTGCTAGATTGTTCTATCGTGTGCCAGGACAGAGCTGCCAGATTGTTCTATCGTGTGCCATTACAGAGCTGCCAGATTATTCTATCGTGTGCCAGGACAGAGCTGCCAGATTGTTCTATCGTGTGCTAGGACAGAGCTGCCAGATTGTTCTATCGTGTGCTGGACAAAGCTGCCAGAATGTTCTATCGTGTGCCAGGACAAAGCTGCAAGAATGTTTTATCGTGTGCCAGGATAGAGCTGCCAGATTGTTCTATCTTTTCTCAGGAGAGAGCTGCCAGATTGTTCTATCGTGTGCATGACAAGGCTGCCAGAATGTTCTGGCTAGAATGTTCTATCGTTTGCCAGGATAGAGGTCTGCATGGTCGAATGAACAAGAGCTGTTGTTCGGTTCAAACACTACACCCATCACTTGGACTGAAATGTTGAGTTCACGTCCTTGACTTGGGACGTCAATTACAAGTACCCCAGAAGTCGGCGTGGGTTCGCCTCAAGGCAACGGACACTGGTAATGGGGACAGATAATCTACACTCAAAAATAAGTTCAATGCACTAAAAGTATTAGCACGGAAGTGGACTACGCTTGAATTCAAAGTGAGCGAGAGTGACAAAAATCCACACCCCGAAAAACTAGACAATGTAAAAACTGACAGCTGTCGAGTCCACACTGGGAATCGAAGGGCCGAATGTAAGACGGGCCTGCGTGCCCAATTTGTTACCCGTTGAAAATAGGGTTCGTTCGTTCGTTCGTTCATTCGTTCGTTCGTTCGTTCGTGCGTGCGTGCGTTCGTTCGTTCGTTCGTTCGTTCGTTCGTTCGTTCGTTCGTTCGTTGGTTCGTTCGTTCGAACCCGCCTGCTAGACATGACAACGGTTATACGGCAGAAACCAGTGGCAATCGGGAAAACACGACGGAGCACGATAGATGGGACGGAGGCGAGGACAGGAAACCCTTGAGCAGAATCAGCATAAAGTTGTAACTGCGACGTCAGGCCTGGAACTTACTAGAAGATCTTCGATTATTCTTACCTGCGGGTGAAGATCAGTCGTATATGGAAGTTAAATTCAGGCTGCGCAAGGGGGTAGGAGGGAGTGGGGCGTCGTCTCCCCGCCTTGCTCTGATAACCTGAAGTAGTCCTGCCCATGATATCATCTAATGACAGATATTTCCGTGGCTTCAGGCGGGGCAAATAATAGGTGTGTGTGGCACGGGGGTATACAGCGTCGTCGGGGTCTACATTTAACTGCTGTTTGCATTTGTTTTTCATTCACTGTGGGTGTCTTCACTAGACCGTGACTCTGCAAGTATTGGGAGATGGAGGGGAGGGAGACAGCAGGCGAGAGAGGGGGTTGGGCGGAGTGAGAGAGAGAGAGAGAGAGAGAGAGAGAGAGAGAGAGAGAGAGAGAGAGAGAGAGGAAAATGTGTGAGAGTGACAGAGTAGGGATAAGCGAGAGAGTGAGAGAGAAAGAGAGAACGAGAGTGAGATAAAAAGAATAATGGAGGTAGCGAAAGTGAGTGAGAGAGAGAAATATATATATATACACACACACACAGAGAGTAGACTTAAAGTAAATAGAAGGACAGTGGTGAGTACACATGATGTGAGTGTGGGTCTGTGTGTGTATGAGTGAGAGAGAGGGAGGGAGGGAGGAGGGAGGAGGGAGGGAGAGAGGTAGGAAGGGAGGGAGAGAGGGAGGGAGGGAGGGAGGGAGAGAGGCAGGGAGGGAGGTAGGGATGGAGGGAGGGAGGGAGGGAGACGTAAAGAGTGAGTTTTAAATTGCAAGAATGTGTAAGAGACGTGTGTTGGAGATATGTGGCAAGGAGAGTGTTACTTAAATTATACGTGTGTGTGAGAAACATGTTTGAGGAGGAGTGTGAGTGTTAAATTGTAAGCATGTGTGAGAGATATGAGTGTGAGAGATATGAGTGTGGGAGAGTATGAGTGTTATGTTGCAATCAATCATGAGAGACGTGTGTGGGGAAAAATTGCAAACATGTGCGAGAGACCTATGTGTAAGAGATTGTGAGAGTGGGATATAGAGACACATCTTTCCTGCACTAAGTGAAAGCAATATCAAAGTGCATGGAACGAACCAGAAACAAGTGAACGTATTAAGGGTATTCAGTACTTCAATAACAGCAGATGGAAGCTGTATTAATAAAGTTAAGTGTAGTATAGCAAAAGCAATGGCAGCCTTTCACAAGATGTAGATTATCCTCTTATATATATCTTTGTCAGTCCAGCTAAGAAAAAGGGTTATATCGAGCCAGTCTTGATGGACGGAAGAAAATCATCGACAATTAACAGACTAGTGGAGAATTATGTGGAAGCTGCAAAGATGTGGTTTTATATAATAATGATAACAATATGGACGGATAGACAGAGCAATGAAGATATCTTGAAAGAAGTGAACTCACAAAGACATCTGGTTACATGCATCAGAAGAAGACGGGCCACATTCTTTGGGCGTATCATGAGAAGGGGGAAGCTGGAGTTTGTCGTCACAACGGGAAGGATGGAGGAAAACAAGGGAGCGTGATATTACGAGATAAGATGTTGGACAGTTCGACAGCATTGCATAGAAGAGCATCAGTATCATAATTGATTCAAAGTACACGAGACAGAAGGCTGTGGACAGACATGATTACCAACGCCACACGGCATGGACTATAAGAAGATTGGCAGTACACGAGACAGAAGGTTGTGGACAGACATGATCACCAACGCCACAAGGCATGGACTATAAGAAGATTGGCAGTACACGAGACAGAAGGCTGTGGACAGACATGATCACCAACGCCACAAGGCATGGACTATAAGAAGATTGGCAGTACACGAGACAGAAGGTTGTGGACAGACATGATCACCAACGCCAGACGGCATGTACTATAAGAAGATTGGCAGTACACGAGACAGAAGGCTGTGGACAGACATGATCACCAACGCCACACGGCATGGACTATAGGAAGCAGTATTTTCGCCCACTGCTGCCATGTGGGCTGGAGAACACCTGGTGACGATCTCTCTATCTTTGCACTGCCTGCAGACACCACGGGCGTTCATTGGTGAGTCTGTCTGTTACTGCCTGAGTGCAGAGGTCCCTACCTCCCCTCCTCCTTGTCCCCAATGATGTGTTCGTCTGTTAAACCCTCCTCTCCCTCTCCCTTCCCTGTATTATCAGTGACAGCCAGGTCAGTGGCACTAATGAAGTGTTGTCAGTTGTGGCCAGTCACGTGACGCAGGGGGCATAGGCGGGTCTTGTCCTTGTTCAAATATTCAACTTTTGGTGTCTGTCTGTCTGTCAGTCGGTTGTTCTGTCGGTCAGTCGGTCGATCGGTCAGTCTGTCTGTCGGTCTGTCTGTCTGTCCCTTATCCATCATCTGCCTATCTCTACAACTCTCTCAATTCTGACTGACTCCCTATCTTATTCTATAACTCCCTATCTTATTCTATAACTCCCTATCTTATTCTATAACTCCCTATCTTATTCTATAACTCCCTATCTTATTCTATAACTCCATATCTTATTCTATAACTCCATATCTTATTCTATAACTCCATATCTTATTCTATAACTCCATATCTTATTCTATAACTCCATATCTTATTCTATAACTCCATATCTTATTCTTTAACTCCCTATCTTATTCTATAACTCCCTATCTTATTCTATAACTCCATATCTTATTCTATAACTCCATATCTTATTCTATAACTCCCTATCTTATTCTATAACTCCCTATCTTATTCTATAACTCCATATCTTATTCTATAACTCCATATCTTATTCTATAACTCCATATCTTATTCTATCACTCCATATCTGATTCTATAACTCCATATCTTATTCTATAACTCCATATCTGATTCTATAACTCCATATCTTATTCTATCACTCCATATCTGATTCTATAACTCCATATCTTATTCTATAACTCCATATCATATTCTATCACTCCATATCTGATTCTATAACTCCATATCTTATTCTATAACTCCATATCTGATTCTATAACTCCATATCTGATTCTATAACTCCATATCTGATTCTATAACTCCATATCTTATTCTATAACTCCATATCTGATTCTATAACTCCATATCTTATTCTATAACTCCATATCTTATTCTATAACTCCATATCTGATTCTATAACTCCATATCTTATACTATACATTGGCACCTTGCCGTCTTGACAGACGATAGTTTGTGCTTTAAAAAGGCATAATAACTTTTAACTATGGCGGTAGCGAGTGTGACTGATAAGGCCAATTTGCGCTGTAAATGTCCGTTCACAGTGGGTGCATGTGAACACGTGGTCATTTCCACCATCATGCACCATCTTACGTCTCAAACGCTTGGTGTGTGACTTTTCTGCAATAATTTTCTCCTTTGACTTTATTCCATTTCTGATATTTGCCCTCCATGCAACACGTTCAGCGGCGACTTGCTCCCAATGTGCATTATCAATGCCTGTATCAATCATGTCCCGCTTACACACATCTTTGTATCGTAGTAGAGGCCGACCCTGAGATCTCTTACCCATCTGTAATTCACCAAAAAAGATATCCTTTGGTATTCTACCATCATCCATCCGCCTAAGATGTCCTATCCATCTAAGTCTACGAAGACTGAGCATGGAATAAACTGTCACACAACCTGATCTTTCCAATACTTCAGTATTTGTGATTTTGTCTTGCCACTTAATACCAAGAATTCTTCGCAGACACCGCATATGAAAGCTGTTTAAATTGTTCTCTTGGTGTGAGTAAGTTGTCCAGGTTTCACTGCCATAGAGAAGAGTACTAAGGACACAGGCTTGATAGACAAGGACTTTTGTTTTGGCAGTAAGCTTCCTGTTCTCCCAGACTCTTTTTCTTAACCTGTTCATTGTTGTTGCTGCCTTACCAATCCGGATGTTGATTTCCTGATCTAGGGATAATTTGCTATTTACCACTGATCCTAGATATGTAAAATGGTCTACTATCTCTAGTTCGGCGTCGTCAATAAAGATTGATGGTACCCCATGTGCACCTTGTGACATAATCTGTGTCTTCTTTTTGCTAATTGTTAAACCAAATTCAGAACAAGCATTGGAGAATGCAGATAGTAGACATTGCAATTCTTCCTCAGAGTGGGTCGTAACTGCAGCATCATCTGCAAAAAGCAACTCTCTGATCAGTACCCTCCTAATTTTGGTCTTAGCCTTCAATCTCTGAGCATTGTAGAGGCCGCCATCTGAGCGTGAGTGAATGTATATACCACCATCCTGATCACGAAATGCATATTTCAGTAGAAGTGAAAAGTATATTCCAAAGAGGGTGGGAGCTAGTACACAACCTTGCTTAACTCCACTCTTGATTTCAAATTCTTCAGAAGTTGCACCATCAAACTTGATTATACCCTTCATGCCTGTGTGGAACGATTCCACAATGGACAGAAGAGTTGGTGGGCAGCCAATCTTCTTTAGTGCCTTGAACAAACCCTCACGACTGACCAAATCAAATGCCTTTGTGAGGTCGATGAAGGCAATAAACAGTGGTTGATTCTGTTCACGGCATTTTTCTTGCATTTGTCGCAATGAGAATATCATATCAGTGGTAGACCGGTTCTGTCGAAAGCCACACTGTGATTCGGGGTAGACTTGATCTCCTAGGACTTGAAGTCTGCGCAGAACAATTCTGGCAAATACTTTTCCAACAATACACAGAAGTGAGATACCCCTATAGTTGTTGCAGTCGCTCCGATCGCCCTTGTTCTTGTACAGTGTTATGATGCTTGAATCTTTGAAATCCTGTGGGACTTGTCCTTCACGCCAGCATAGCTCTATTAGCTGGTGGATCTGTATAGTGAGTGTGTCTTGCCCACTCCTGATAACCTCTATTGGAATCCCATCCTTACCTGGAGCCTTGCCAGATGCAAGTTCATTTATAGCACACTTAACTTCTGTTATGGTGGGAAGTGTGTCCAGGTGGTCAAGAGTTGGTAGAGCCTCTATGGCTTTGAGGGCATTATCCGCTAGTTTGGTCTCACTTGAGTAAAGCTCCAAATAGTGCTCTACCCATCTGTCCATCTGCTGTTTCTTATCAGTGATGACTTCTCCAGTCAAGGTTTTCAATGGTGCACTTCTTTTGATCACTGGACCACAGGCTTTCTTTATTCCTTCATACATGCTTCTTATGTCTCCCTTATCACTTGCGATTTGAATGGACTCACATAACTTTATCCAATAATCATTTGCACACTGCCTGGCAGCCTTTTGCACATCCTTCCTAGCTTGCCTTAGCTCACTCAGAGTGTTACGCGTTGGTCTTTCCTTGTTTCTTAAGAGAGCTTTCTTCTTCTTATCAATCAAGGGCTGCAGAGTCTCGCTGTTGGCCGCAAACCAGTCCTGCCTCTTATGATCCACAGTGCCGTAAACCTTTACGGCAGTTTTACAAAGAGTTTCCTTAAGTTTATTCCATTTATCATTTACTGTACAATTTTCTGGTGTATCAGTGAAAGCGTCTTCAAGTTGCTGTTGAAACTGAAAGCACTTTTCAGGATCATGAGTGTTAATAATATTAATCCTGGGGCTGGATTTGTGTTTAGCTGTGTAGATTCTTTTTGGTCTCAGTCTAACCCTTGCAACAACCAAAGAATGATCCGTATCACAGTCAGCACTGTGGTAACTACGAGTCAATGATATATGGTTCAGATGTTGTCTCCGTGTGATGATGAAGTCCAGCTGGTGCCAATGGCCGGATCTTGGATGTTTCCATGTGACCTTATGCATCTCTTTTGTTTTAAAAAAAGAGTTTGTAATACATAGGTCATTTCTGGTGCAATGCTCCAGCAGCCTTTGCCCATTTTCATTCATGCGACCGATGTTGTATTTTCCAAGGCACACTGGCCATGAACTCGAGTCCTTGCCCACACGAGCATTGAAATCACCGAGCATATAAATGTAGTCGGATTTTGGAACTGCCTTGATCACAGAATCTAACTCCTCATAGAACAAATCCTTCACATCATCAGAGGAATCGAGTGTCGGTGCATATGCAGTAATAATGGTGGCAAACCCACAAGAGGTTGCCAAGCGTAGGGATAATAGTCTTTCATTTCCTCCTGCTGGAATTTCAATCATTCCCAGTAGCAAATTCTTCACTGCAAAGCCCACACCGTGTTGCCTTTTTTCTGCCTGCCCTTTACCCTTCCAGAAAAAGGTGTAGTTGTTTTCCCTGAGTGACCCTTCCTCAGCGAGGCGAGTCTCCTGCAGGCCAGCAATATCAATGTTAAGACGATTGAGTTCGGCATCAATCACAGCCGTTTTTCTCACATCGTCAATATTGGTCAAGTCAGTGGAAAATCCTGGACACATGGTTCTCACGTTCCAGGTTGCAAGCCGTAGCTTGAGGTTTCTATTTATATTTTTGTTTGTACCTGGTGCATTGGTTTTATAGCCTGCGATTCAGATTTTGTCCTAGCCCCAAGCACCCATTGAAGCAGGCAGGCTGTGGCGGATCAGCACCCAATTGGCTGGGGGCTGCCCAGCTTGAGGCGGGCGGTAGCTGATCAGTGACACCTATAGGTGTCTCCCACCGTCAGAGGCAACGCGTGGCGCCCCATGTCTACGCCAACTGACAAGGACTTATAACCCGTAACAGTTGCCTCTCGCTTTGATTCCGAGACCAGTTAAGACCAGGGATGGAGTTATTGCCTCTCCATAGCACAAAGCCTGGGCTAAAATATAGAGATCAGGTGTTGCCCATGCAGCATGATCCCTCTCTCGGCCTGCCTAGTTCACTCCAGAGGAAAGGTAACACCCCTACATCTGGAACAAGACAAGCTGCAGAAGCTGCCGGATCAGCAAAGCAATGCTCTAACTGTCCGCCTGTCGGAGCTTCGATCCTAGACCAGTCGCCAACCAAGGCTTAGGGCCTGGTCTGCCCTGCCATGACAATTTTGTCTTTAGCTTGCATTTCCTCGCACCAGGGTAAGGCTTGTACCCTCCCAATTGCGCTCTTCCGCCCGAAGCCGTTGGCACAATGTGGGGTGTCGGGTTTGGTAAGCGCCGCCCAACGTTCGGCGCTAACAGAAACCAGGTAGTACCGTCTACTGTTATACGGTAGCTCAGTCATATCTGATTAAGACCTGACGCAACTTATACTATAACTCCCTATCTTATTCTATAAGATATACTTATACTATAACTCCCTATCTTATTCTATAACTCCCTATCTTATTCTATAACTCCCTATCTTATTCTATAACTCCATATCTTATTCTATCACTCCATATCTGATTCTATAACTCCCTATCTTATTCTATAACTCCCTATCTTATTCTATAACTCCCTATCTTATTCTATAACTCCCTATCTTATTCTATAACTCCATATCTTATTCTATCACTCCATATCTTATTCTATAACTCCATATCTGATTCTATAACTCCCTATCTGATTCTATAACTCCATATCTGATTCTATAACTCCATATCTTATTCTATAACTCCATATCTTATTCTATAACTCCATATCTGATTCTATAACTCCATATCTTATTCTATAACTCCCTATCTTATTCTATAACTCCATATCTTATTCTATAACTCCCTATCTTATTCTATAACTCCCTATCTTATTCTATAACTCCCTATCTTATTCTATAACTCCATATCTTATTCTATAACTCCATATCTCATTCTATAACTCCCTATCTTATTCTATAACTCCCTATCTTATTCTATAACTCCCTATCTTATTCTATAACTCCATATCTTATTCTATAACTCCATATCTCATTCTATAACTCCCTATCTTATTCTATAACTCCCTATCTTATTCTATAACTCCCTATCTTATTCTATAACTCCCTATCTTATTCTATAACTCCCTATCTTATTCTATAACTCCATATCTTATTCTATAACTCCATATCTGATTCTATAACTCCCTATCTGATTCTATAACTCCCTATCTGATTCTATAACTCCCTATCTTATTCTATAACTCCCTATCTGATTCTATAACTCCCTATCTTATTCTATAACTCCCTATCTGATTCTATAACTCCCTATCTTATTCTATAACTCCCTATCTGATTCTATAACTCCATATCTTATTCTATAACTCCATATCTTATTCTATAACTCCATATCTGATTCTCTCCTTCATTCTTTCTGACTGTATCTATCAGTCTCTAGCATTATTTTTTTCATTCATCTCAGACTTCATCTCTCACATTCTCTATGCATTCATCTCTCACATTCTCCCTGACTTCATCTCTCACATTCTCCCTGACTTCATCTCTCACATTCTCCCTGACTTCATCTCTCACATTCTCCCTGACTTCATCTCTCACATTCTCCCTGACTTCATCTCTCACATTCTCTATGCATTCATCTCTCACATTCTCCCTGACTTCATCTATCACATTCTCCCTGACTTCATCTCTCACATTCTCCCTGACTTCATCTCTCACATTCTCCCTGACTTCATCTCTCACATTCTCCCTGACTTCATCTCTCACATTCACCCTCACTTCATCTCTCACATTCACCCTGACTTCATCTCTCACATTCTCCCTGACTTCATCTCTCACATTCTCCCTGACTTCATCTCTCACATTCACCCTCACTTCATCTCTCACAATCTCTCTGATTTCATCTTTCACATTCTCCCTGACTTCATCTTTCACATTCTCTCTGATTTCATCTCTCACATTCTCCCTGACTTCATCTCTCACATTCTCCCTGACTTCATCTCTCACATTCTCCCTGACTTCATCTCTCATATTCTCCCTGACTTCATCTCTCACATTCACTCTGATTTCATCTTTCACATTCTCCCTGACTTCATCTCTCACATTCACTCTGATTTCATCTTTCACATTCTCCCTGACTTCATCTCTCACATTCACTCTGATTTCATCCCTCACATTCTCCCTGACTTCATCTCTCACATTCTCCCTGACTTCATCTCTCACATTCTCCCTGACTTCATCTCTCACATTCACCCTCACTTCATCTCTCACAATCTCTCTGATTTCATCTTTCACATTCTCCCTGACTTCATCTTTCACATTCTCTCTGATTTCATCTCTCACATTCTCCCTGACTTCATCTCTCACATTCTCCCTGACTTCATCTCTCACATTCTCCCTGACTTCATCTCTCACATTCTCCCTGACTTCATCTCTCACATTCTCTCTGATTTCATCTTTCACATTCTCCCTGACTTCATCTCTCACAATCTCTCTGACTTCATCTCTCACAATCTCTCTGATTTCATCTTTCACAATCTCTCTGATTTCATCTTTCACATTCTCTCTGATTTCATCTCTCACATTCTCCCTGACTTCATCTCTCACATTCTCCCTGACTTCATCTCTCACATTCTCTCTGATTTCATCTTTCACATTCTCCCTGACTTCATCTCTCACAATCTCTCTGACTTCATCTCTCACAATCTCTCTGATTTCATCTTTCACAATCTCTCTGATTTCATCTTTCACATTCTCTCTGATTTCATCTCTCACATTCTCCCTGACTTCATCTCTCACATTCACTCTGATTTCATCCCTCACATTCTCCCTGACTTCATCTCTCACATTCTCCCTGACTTCATCTCTCACATTCACCCTCACTTCATCTCTCACAATCTCTCTGATTTCATCTTTCACATTCTCCCTGACTTCATCTTTCACATTCTCTCTGATTTCATCTCTCACATTCTCCCTGACTTCATCTCTCACATTCTCCCTGACTTCATCTCTCACATTCTCCCTGACTTCATCTCTCACATTCTCCCTGACTTCATCTCTCACATTCTCTCTGATTTCATCTTTCACATTCTCCCTGACTTCATCTCTCACAATCTCTCTGACTTCATCTCTCACAATCTCTCTGATTTCATCTTTCACAATCTCTCTGATTTCATCTTTCACATTCTCTCTGATTTTATCTTTCACATTCTCCCTGACTTCATCTCTCACATTCTCCCTGACTTCATCTCTCACAATCTCTCTGACTTCATCTCTCACAATCTCTCTGATTTCATCTTTCACAATCTCTCTGATTTCATCTTTCACATTCTCTCTGATTTCATCTTTCACATTCTTCCTGACTTCATCTCTCACATTCTCTCTGACTTCTACTCTCACATTCTTCCTGACTTCATCTCTCACATTCTCCTTGACTTCATCTCTCACATTCTCCCTGACTTCATCTCTCACATTCTCCCTGACTTCATCTCTCACATTCTCCTTGACTTCATCTCTCACATTCTCCCTGACTTCATCTCTCACATTCTCCCTGACTTCATCTCTCACATTCTCCCTGACTTCATCTCTCACATTCTCCCTGACTTCATCTCTCACATTCTCCCTGACTTCATCTCTCACATTCGCTGCACACACTGGCATGTCTGAGGCCAATGTGACTGTCCTTCTCCCCACATGTCTAGCTGTACACACTTGTACACACTGGGGTTGTCTGGGGCCCATGTGTGACGACTGTCCTTCTCCCCACATGTCTAGCTCTGTACACACTTGTACACACTAGGGTTGTCTGGGGCCCATGTGTGACGATTGTCCTTCTCCCCACATGTCTAACTGTACACACTTGTACACACTAGGGTTGTCTGGGGCCCATGTGTGACGACTGTCCTTCTCCCCCACCTGTCTAGCTGTACACACTAGTATTGTCTGGGGCCCATGTGTGACGACTGTCCTTCTCCCCCAGTTGTCTAGCTGTGCATCCAGCAGAAGGTCACTGCGTCACGTTGGCATCAATAGAATCATCAGCTTCCCCTGACGAAATTATTGGGCATGTAATAGTAGAGGGAATCAAACCGCGGACGGCTTGCTTCAGTCCTTCTGATATGATACATCAACGTCTACATTCATAATTACACGATATATCACAGTCTACATTCTTGACTACACGATATATATCACAGTCTACATTTTTGGTGACACGATATATCACAGTAGTCATTCTCGGTGACACGATATATCACAGTATACATTCTTGGTGACACGATATATCACAGTATACATTCTTGATTACACGATATATCACAGTCTACATTCTTGATTACACGATATATCATAGTCTACATTCTTGATTACACGATAAATCACAGTCTACATTCTTGATTACACGATATATCATAGTCTACATTCTTGATTACACGATATATCACAGTATACATTCTTGGTGACACGATATATCACAGTCTACATTCTTGATTACACGATATATCACAGTCTACATTTTTGATTACACGATATATCATAGTCTACATTCTTGATTACACGATATACCATAGTCTACATTCTTGATTACACGATATATCATAGTCTACATTCTTGATTACACGATATATCACAGTATACATTCTTGATTACACGATAAATCACAGTATACATTCTTGATTATACGATATATCACAGTAAACATTTTTGGTGACACGATATATCACAGTCTACATTCTTGACTACACGATATATAACAGTATAAATTCTTGACTACACGATATATCACAGTCTACATTTTTGGTGACACGATATATCACAGTCTACATTTTTGGTGACACGATATATCACAGTATTCATTCTTGGTGACACGATATATCACAGTCTACATTTTTGGTGACACGATATATCACTGTATTCATTCTTGGTGATACGATATATCACAGTCTACATTTTTGGTGACACGATATATCACAGTATACATTCTTGATTACACTATATATCACAGTATACATTTTTGGTGACACGATATATCACAGTCTACATTCTTGACTACACGATATATCACAGTATACATTCTTGACTACACGATATATCACAGTATAAATTCTTGACTACACGATATATCACAGTATAAATTCTTGACTACACGATATATCACAGTCTACATTTTTTGTGACACGATATATCACAGTCTACATTTTTGGTGACACGATATATCATAGTCTACATTCTTGATTACACGATATATCACAGTCTACATTTTTGGTGACACGATATATCACAATATACATTTTTGGTGACACGATATATCACAGTATACATTCTAGGTGACACGATATATCACAGTACACATTCTTGATTACACGATATATCACAGTCTACATTTTTGGTGACAGGATATCTCATCTCATCTCATCATGTTCCTCTTGTACCTTGCGGTGTCGAGGTGAAGTATAAACTTCGTGAGAGTGCCCGGTTATGGGCTTCGTATATCGACATTCCCATGGATTCTGTTATTCCCTCCATCCAACGTTTACGTGGTCGGCCTCTTCCTCTGTTACCATCTGGTCTGTACATCATTGCTTGTTGTGGCATGCTGTTGACTGGTAGCCTACTTGCATGGCCAAACCATTTGACTTGCTGCTTTCTAATAAAATCTAGAGCAGCTTTAACCCCTACTTTAGTCCTGATTTCTTCATTTCTGATCTTATCTCTTCTTGATACGTTGAGTATTCTTCTCAGAAACCTCATTTCTGTTGTTGTGATTTTTCTTTTCTCTTTTTCTGTCATTGTCCAGGTTTGGCATTGGTAGCACAGAGTTGGTAGGAAGATTGTGTTGTAAAGTGCCTTCTTAGTAGTTATTGATACATGTTTGTTCTTTAGTATTGGTGCCATTTGTCCAATGAGTTGATTTGCCTTATTGCACCTATTTTCGATCTCGTCTTCTGATCTGCCATTTGATGATATTATACTTCCTAGGTACTTGAAGCTCTTTACTTGTTTCAAGGGATGTTCGTTTAGTTGAATTGTTGCTGTTTGTTCTTCTTTAGTTATAGTCATTACCTCTGTTTTGCTTGTGCTAATTTTCATGTTATGTTCCCTACACATTTCGTTTAGACTATTCATGTGGTCTTGTAATTCAGCTTCTGATTTTGCTATTAGTGCTTGGTCGTCCGCAAACAGGAGTTCTCTAATGGTTAGATTTGCAGATGGTTCTTCTTCTGCGTTCTCGTCATGCGGTATTCTTGCTGTCTCTGCTTGGCTGGTTTCTTTACATATGTTGTCTATATATGTTATGAACAAGAGAGGGGACAGGACACAACCTTGTCGTACTCCAGATACTTCTTAGTTTTTCTACGAGCAGTATGAAGATATATCACAGTATAAATTTTTGGTGACACGATATATCACAGTATACATTTTTGGTAACACGATATATCACAGTCTACATTCTTGATGACACGATATATCACAGTCTACATTCTTGATGACACGATATATCACAGTATACATTTTTGGTGACACGATGTATATCACAGTATACATTTTTGGTGACACGATATATCACAGTCTACATTTTTGGTGACACGATATATATCACAGTCTACATTTTTGGTGACACGATATATATCACAGTATACATTTTTGGTGACACGATATATATCACAGTATACACTTTTGGTGACACGATATATCACAGTCTACATTTTTGGTGACACGATATATATCACAGTATACATTTTTGGTGACACGATATATATCGCAGTATACAATTTTGGTGACACGATATATATCACAGTATACAATTTTGTTGACACGATATATCACAGTATACATTTTTGGTGACACGATATATATCACAGTATACAATTTTGCTGACACGATATATCACAGTCTACATTTTTGGTGACACGATTGTCGTGGAATACTGAGAGTTAATGATTCCCAGATAGACGACTTTATACACCGACTAACCAGGTAGGAGAAGGGTTAACAAACAAAACAGTAAGGATAACCAACAACGGTGTGACCGGAGTCAATGACCCCTAATGTTAACGGGTTGAAGTGTTAACGTAGAAATAACAGCGGCACAGGTCAACGAGAGTGTAGGATGACGAGGTTAATTCACTGGTCAAAAACATCACGAAATGTCGGGTTGAGTGACCAGGCGCATGTGTTTTAGGTCAAGACACGGAAGTGCCCACCGACAGCACAGGTAACCTGTCGCGTGGACAAATAGGTTTGCGACAAAGGCAGACAGCACTATTGGACAGGATCGCGGTCAGGTGATAAAGACAGGATTGAAAAACCCAGATAGTGTCAGGTGTGTGTGGAGAAAGAGTTGGGGCTGAGAAGGAGGGGGAGAGATGGGTTACTGAGGAAAATTTCCACAGCATATTGCGGTCTAGAGGACTCAGAGGGAAGGAACAAAACAATGAGGGTTTTATAAAATAACGGAAAAGTTTCAGATCAGTAATTTTCCACTAACGGTGATAATGAAGTATTGACTTGAGGTGTCAAGCAAGGTCAAGGACTATGCGGCAAAAATGACCTATAAAGAGTGGCAACTTCTTTGTGGAAGTTAGTGTGATTCTTGATTTCCATGAGACAAGGGAGTATGAAAAGGGTGGTGCGGCGTTCGGAGGAACGTTTGTGTATCTATTGTGCATTAGTACCCCCAATTCAGACAAGGATAATTATAAGGTATTAATATATTAGAGTATAGTTTTAGCATAGGAATATAGATGTGTGTGAATAGCATTTACCATTGCTTTCTATTAGTGGATAGTTTAGACTTTGGTGAATTCATATGTCTTATGCGGGTGTTTACTTCGGAAGCCTTGTCATTATGGCTGGAGAAGGACACTTGCATAGGTAGTAGTAAGGGGCGGACGCTTATCACTGGATCTGTTATACTTCTCCACAGGTTCCAATCTCCTAGTGAAATCAGAGAAGCGATGAAGAGTACTACACTTGAGCAAATAAAGTACTTACTTAGAACCAAAAAGAACATAGACATGTTTTAAGATGAAGAAGTGATAAAGTAAAGTCAAATACAGAACACTGTATGCTCAAACGAATATACCACTAAAACACTTAAAAGGAAAAGATGTTAACCTGTGGCAAGCAGGGATACTTACAACTACATACGTCTTGTGTGCATAAGGAAGAAAGAATAGACAAGTAAAAACATTGCTAGTAATAAAAGACAATAGGAAGAACTGTGACGATGTGGTGTTTTTCGATGTTGGATACTTACCGTCATGAAACAGACTCGGGCGCAGTCATAAACTTACGGGACTTTTATTACGGTACAGTGAATCAGTGGTGAACAGTTTTGTTTCATTCAATAACGGATTTATCATCAGACTCAAGCATACGGATCATCCAGGGTGAGCTCTGTCCTGTTTGAGGTGCTGTCCTGTGATCTTAAAGAATGAATGGGCGAGAAGCAACACCGCTGATAGACATTCAGAGTTCATTCTGGCACCAACAATAGAATACACTACCAACTACGCTTACAAAGTCCATACATACACCAGACATAGTTTTTTTTTATTAATAAATCTTTTGTTTATCGTTGAAAGGAACTGTTGTCGGAGTCTGTGTTGAGGGAATAACAGAGAGAGTGAAAGAAATAGATATATGGAAGGGAAGACAGAAGGGAGGAGTGTAGACCAAAGTCAGTCAATAATCCCAACAGATAATAAGTTTGAAGATGTTCTTGTTGATTCCAACTTCCTCTCGGGAAAACAAGTGACATAATTGGTTGAGCGAGCAGGGTACATACATAATACCCACATGACCTGAAGGCATAACAGGGCATATGCATAGAGGGGTACCTGCATATTGGCACAGGCATAGCGGAGTACCTGCATGTTGGGACATACTGATTGGAATAAATATAAGTATATATTGATGACTTTTAATGGAAGGACGTCCATTGGATATATGGTGCCATTACATTTATGGTAGAAACATTTCATTAATGCTGGTGACTTTACAGTGAGAAAGTTTCAGACATAGTGAATGTAGATAGGTGGTAAGACACATTACATACCTAGTCACACGGTCACACGTCTACATAAGTCTTTATCCTATATCTCCTCTTGTGGATGAGAGAGTGGTTGTGATGTACTGTGTGGTGTTGTAGATTAATAATATTTAATAGACATAGATAAATGATATAGGTTCTAGGTAGAATATAATTTTATAGTGAGTACTTCTTTACTGCCTTGAGGTGTCTTTACTCAACGTGCTGACTTACCGGCTTTAACTATGGCCACTCCCAAAATAACTACCGCCGAACTGAGGGCAAACGGAGAGGAAATTGGTTTGGCTGGTTCAGACTTAACTGATTACATACAGGAACGAGAGCGAGAATTTCGTCAAGCAGAAAGGGAAGATCGTAAGGCCCAGATGGAAGCAGAAAGGGAAGATCGTAAGGCCCAGTTGGAAGCAGAAAGGGAAGATCGTAAGGCCCAGTTGGATGCAGAAGAAGCCACAAAGATCAGAGAACATGAATACCGCATGAAAGAGCTAGAACTCAAGACACAAACTAAGGGAGAAATAGATGGAGTGGAAGGAAGTTCTTCTTCACCTGGTGCAACCCACATGAGTGGACATGGTTACCATGCCATGAAGTTTCCCTTAGCTGTCTACGATCAGTCTAAGGAACGCTTTGACCAGTACGCATCTCGCTTTGAAGCAATGTCAGTCGCTATGGGGCTGGATAGGAGCAGAAGGGCTCTTAAATTATCCCAGGGATTAATAGGTTCGGGATTCGAGGTGTACACACGCTTACCACCAGGACAGGAAAATAATTACGAGGAATTAAAAGCCGCTTTGATGAGGCATTTTGACATCACAGCACAAACGTATAGGAAGAAGTTTAGATCGTCTAGACGAGAGCCGGGAGAGTTATTTGCCGCCTACAGTTTAAGGCTTAAATCCTATCTCCAGAAATGGATGGACTTGGCAGAGTTCAAGCGGGACTATGAGAGTCTGGAAGAAATGATGGTGGTCGATCAGATGCGACAGCAAATGTCAGAACCACTGAAGACATTTTTAGGAGAACAAGGGGCGGAACGGCTGGATGATGTGAATAAGCTGGCGGAAAGATTCGTAGAAGTCCATGGGGAAGCTAAAGAACTAAGTACACAAACCAAAGGTCAGGAGAAACAAGAGAAAAAGAAACCTAAAAACTGGGAAGGAGAAAAAGTGGAACCTTATATAAAGCACACAGAGGAGAGTTCAGAGAAGGTGAAGGTAGGAAACCAGAGCACCTCGAATTCTCAAGCGAAACGACAGTGGTCTGAGAGGTGGTGTTCATTCTGCAAGGTACCATCTCATAACACGAAGGACTGCAGATCGAAACCTAAAAGTTCTTACTTCGCAGCATGCAAAGTGATTCCTACATCGGTGATCACAGACAAGGCTGAGGTCGGCGAAGGAGCTAGGAACAAAAAGGACACACGGAAACCTAGGAAGGGAACAGGGTGCACACACTGCCAGTCGATAACACATAATACTGTGGACTGCAGATGCAAGGCAAACGACGCCAATTGCATAACCAACCTCGAGGAATTAAACGAGGAAGGCAAGGAAACGGTCAAGGAGATGAAAGGCACTCAGGACCAAGAGAGACCACCTGTGGTTGAACTGATTGAAGTAAATGGCCAACAGGTTGCTTGTCTCTACGATACCGGTTTGGATGGGGAAGCGGTGGTGGACGCCAGCTTGGTAAGCCCAGACCAACTTACAGGGGAGACCATAGAGATACAGCCGGCAATGAGGAGTGCTGTTACCATGACGCTGCCAATTGCCAAGGTGGAGATTAAATCCAGGTACGTCACGGGCATTATTCCAGCTGCTGTATTATCTGACTCCTTATTTCCCATGATCATTGGTACGAAATATGTCTTTTTGGGGATGCCCAAACAGCCAGCCCACAAGGGAACAGTAGTCAGTGGATCTCAAGGGAAGGAAAAAGAGGCAGAGACACTATGCGACAACTCAGGGATAGGAGAATTGCATACTGCCCAGAGTAAGGATACTACGTTGCATCCTTGCTATAGGAAGCTGCAAAGAAGTGCTGAGCCACCAGAACGGGGACAGTACTTTCTGAAGAATCAACTACTCTATCGGAGAGCTGGGAGGGGAGATAACCTGCACGAGCAGTGGGTGGTTCCAGAGACCCACCGTCCTCACATTCTTCAGAGTGGACACATCATAGGCGAGAATCGACATATAGGTGTCAGAGAGACCTTGCAGAAAATTTCCGGCCATTATTGCTGGCCAGGAATGACCGGAGATGTACGCCGGTGGTTGAAGTCTTGTTCGGAGTGCCAGAAAGCACCACCCAACAAGCGAATTAAGAGGAAACTAGCTCTTAAAGTGGAAGACAAAGTGGAAGTGTGGGGTCCAGCAGAGACCAATATACTCCAAGTAGGATGGAAAGGACCTTATCTTGTGGAAAAGGTTGTGTCCAAGAACATCTACAAAATACGGATCGGGGAAGAGCAGAAAAATCTCCCTAGACATCTTATTAGGAAATATGAGGAGAGATCCGGGAGCAAAGCTTCGCACTTTATGGTGATGGCAGCCATTGGGACAAAGGTTACCAGTCCAGACGAAGACCAGAGATCGCCAGTACAACATAGGAGGGCCTATGGGACAGTACGTGATAGGTCAGATTTACCCAACGACAGGAGGAGGGAAATCACAAGTCAGGGAAAGGACAAGAGTGAAAGTTTCACCGGTAACCAAGTTCAGAAGGGGTGGGTAACGTCGGGAAAAGCGAGAATTAGCCAGGACTCCAACCGAAGATTGGCTGACCAGATACAATATCGTCCAAGATGGTCCTGGAAGCAAAAGTCCAGGAGATTTGGGAAAGACGACTCGGTCCATCGAGGACGAGGTGGAACATCCCCAGAGGTAAAGCCGGGGGAAACCAAGAGGACATGGAAGCAGTGTTACAATCAGGATGGGACGATCCATCTGTATTGTGAGCCATCGCTTACGCCAGTGGAAAGGAGGTCGACTGAACGTACAGGAGCGATTAGCCAACACTAGTTTCAGTCGTGAGTAGTATAGTAGGGTGTCAATTAGAGCGCCTACTGGATAATGAGGTGAGCCATGTGAGGATCCAATCATATCATCAACACGTGATGTTAATAGCTACTTCGCAGAAGCCCAACGCACGGTGGATGTGATGGACGTGGTTGCTGCAACTGGGCTTCACAGTGGAATACATCCTTGGTAAGGAGAATGTAGGAGCAGATTTCTTATCCAGACATCCAGCTCCGGAGGAAGAAGACTAGGGTTGTGGATCATGGGAATCAAACCTACAGTGAGAAAGATTCGACGCGGTCTAATCTCTTAAGAGGGGGCCTATGTCGTGGAATACTGAGAGTTAATGATTCCCAGATAGACGACTTTATACACCGACTAACCAGGTAGGAGAAGGGTTAACAAACAAAACAGTAAGGATAACCAACAACGGTGTGACCGGAGTCAATGACCCCTAATGTTAACGGGTTGAAGTGTTAACGTAGAAATAACAGCGGAACAGGTCAACGAGAGTGTAGGATGACGAGGTTAATTCACTGGTCAAAAACATCACGAAATGTCGGGTTGAGTGACCAGGCGCATGTGTTTTAGGTCAAGACACGGAAGTGCCCACCGACAGCACAGGTAACCTGTCGCGTGGACAAATAGGTTTGCGACAAAGGCAGACAGCACTATTGGACAGGATCGCGGTCAGGTGATAAAGACAGGATTGAAAAACCCAGATAGAGTCAGGTGTGTGTGGAGAGAGAGTTGGGGCTGAGAAGGAGGGGGAGAGATGGGTTACTGAGGAAAATTTCCACAGCATATTGCGGTCTAGAGGACTCAGAGGGAAGGAACAAAACAATGAGGGTTTTATAAAATAACGGAAAAGTTTCAGATCAGTAATTTTCCACTAACGGTGATAATGAAGTATTGACTTGAGGTGTCAAGCAAGGTCAAGGACTATGCGGCAAAAATGACCTATAAAGAGTGGCAACTTCTTTGTGGAAGTTAGTGTGATTCTTGATTTCCATGAAACAAGGGAGTATGAAAAGGGTGGTGCGGCGTTCGGAGGAACGTTTGTGTATCTATTGTGCATTAGTACCCCCAATTCAGACAAGGATAATTATAAGGTATTAATATATTAGAGTATAGTTTTAGCATAGGAATATAGATGTGTGTGAATAGCATTTACCATTGCTTTCTATTAGTGGATAGTTTAGACTTTGGTGAATTCATATGTCTTATGCGGGTGTTTACTTCGGAAGCCTTGTCATTATGGCTGGAGAAGGACACTTGCATAGGTAGTAGTAAGGGGCGGACGCTTATCACTGGATCTGTTATACTTCTCCACAGGTTCCAATCTCCTAGTGAAATCAGAGAAGCGATGAAGAGTACTACACTTGAGCAAATAAAGTACTTACTTAGAACCAAAAAGAACATAGACATGTTTTAAGATGAAGAAGTGATAAAGTAAAGTCAAATACAGAACACTGTATGCTCAAACGAATATACCACTAAAACACTTAAAAGGAAAAGATGTTAACCTGTCGCAAGCAGGGATACTTACAACTACATACGTCTTGTATGCATAGGGAAGAAAGAATAGACAAGTAAAAACATTGCTAGTAATAAAAGACAATAGGAAGAACTGTGACGATGTGGTGTTTTTCGATGTTGGATACTTACCGTCATGAAACAGACTCGGGCGCAGTCATAAACTTACGGGACTTTTATTACGGTACAGTGAATCAGTGGTGAACAGTTTTGTTTCATTCAATAACGGATTTATCATCAGACTCAAGCATACGGATCATCCAGGGTGAGCTCTGTCCTGTTTGAGGTGCTGTCCTGTGATCTTGAAGAATGAATGGGCGAGAAGCAACACCGCTGATAGACATTCAGAGTTCATTCTGGCACCAACAATAGAATACACTACCAACTACGCTTACAAAGTCCATACATACACCAGACATAGTTTTTTTTAATTAATTAATCTTTTGTTTATCGTTGAAAGGAACTGTTGTCGGAGTCTGTGTTGAGGGAATAACAGAGAGAGTGAAAGAAATAGATATATGGAAGGGAAGACAGAAGGGAGGAGTGTAGACCAAAGTCAGTCAATAATCCCAACATATAATAAGTTTGAAGATGTGCTTGTTGATTCCAACTTCCTCTCGGGAAAACAAGTGACAACGATATATATCACAGTATACATTTTTGGTGACACGATATATATCACACTATACAATTTTGGTGACACGATATATATCACAGTATACAATTTTGGTGACACGATATATCACAGTCTACATTTTTGGTGACACGATATATCACAGTATACATTTTTGGTGACACGATATATAACACAGTATACATTTTTGGTGACACGATATATATCACAGTATACAATTTTGGTGACACGATATATCACAGTATACATTCTTGGTGACATGATACACCTGTCAGATTCTTGCATGCAGCAATAACACAGGCTCGTAATCACCAACAGATGTGATACAAACACTGTCACAGAATGACTTAACGTGACACACTACAAATACAATTCAAACACTTTATTCACGCGTCTCACTCATCAGAACCATTACATGCATCGCACAATTACAATATCGATGCCATAATACAATCAATAGACAATAGACATATCAATGTAATGTATACAACTCACAAGCGCACAGTCTCCTATATTCACACAGGCTTTCTATCTATTATCGTTCATCTACACAAGTATACGAGCAACATTCATTCCGTCCGTCCTGTACAACTTCACCGGGCCGTCTCACCGCTAACCACTGTGAATTGTCGCTAGTCGGAGTTGTGCCCCTGCGTGGACTCCATGTCCCACGCATGCTCCGACTGACCATTCCTACCTCAGCATGGTTAGTGTCGCTCACAGGTGGACCTGGCCGTAATTGCCAGGCACCGTTGACGACGACGCATTAGAACAGGTGGGGAGATTATGACAATATCACAGTATACATTCTTGGTGACACGATATATCACAGTCTACATTTTTGGTGACACGATATATCACAGTATACATTCTTGATTACACGATATATCACAGTATACCATCTTGATTACACGATATATCACAGTCTACATTCTTGATGACACGATATATCACAGTCTACATTCTTGACTACACGATATATCATAGTCTACATTCTTGACTACGCGATATACCATAGTCTACATTCTTGGTGACACGATATATCATAGTCTACATTCTTGATTACACGATATATCACAGTCTACATTCTTGATTACACTATGTATCACAGTGTACATTCTTGATTACACGATATATCACAGTCTACATTTTTGGTGACACGATATATCACATTCTACAGTTTTAATTGTTTTTGTTTGTCCATCAAGAATGATGATGACCATTCATTTCATCCAGTGGGGTTTAAAGTATGGAGCCGTTAGTTCTAAGATGGCTGATAAGGCCTATTTTGGCTCGAAATGTTCTTTGACAATGTGGGCAAAGATTGCTTGACGTTCCAGGAGGGGATCTCCTGCAGTGGTTTTTCTGTCCAGCCTTTTCTTCACAGCTCTTGCAGTCCTGGTTTCTTCACAATGATGCACACCACGAATTTCGGTCTTTGGCAACAGTCTCCCAGGTGTCATGATGAATTCGAAAAGCTTTTAGTGAGATTTTCAGAATGTCTTTAAAGCGTTTCCTCTGGTCGCCTTGGGAGCGTTTACCACAACGCAGCTCGCCGTAAAAAAAAAACGAAACCTATGATCTGGCATGTGAGTTAAGTGGCCAGCCCAGTGAATCTGATTCTTCATTAGTAGAATGTAGATACTGGGCATGGACGCCCTTTCAAGGACTTCAGTGTCTGGGATCTTGTCTTGCCATCTAATCTTCAATAGCTCCATAAGGCAGACTGTGTGAAAGTGGTTTAATTTCATAGCGTGTCGCTGATAAACAGTCCAGGTTTCACATGCATATAGCAATGTGGATAATACAACTGTTTTGCAGACTTTCAGCTTTGTTTGCAGGCTTATTCAATTTCTGTACATTACTGTAGAGTAAATGGGAGAGTTAGTGAGTGTGAGTGAGAGAGAGAGAGAGAGGGAGAGAGAGCGAGAGCGAGAGAGAGAGAGAGAGAGAGAGAGAGTGTGTGTGTGTGTGTGTGTGCAAGAAAAAAGAGAGAGTTGAATTGCATCACTATTTTGTTTACGTTACACAATGTATATGTACAATGTTTTCTCAAATTTTTTACAATTTTTGTGAGATTGCTCACAACAATCGTCGGTGTATGTGTGTGTATAGTGTGGGAGTGTGTTCATATTAGTTTAAATGATTATATGAGGCATAATGTATGTGTCTAGATGTGTGGAAGTGTGTGTGGGCGACGTGTGTGTGTGTGGGAGGGGGGGGGGTGTATGTGTGGAGAGAGAGAGAGTGTGTAGGGGGATGTGTGTGGGGGTTGGGGGATAGATGGGTGGGGGATGTGTGTATTGGTGGGGGATATATGTGTGGGTAGGGGGATGTGTGTGGGTGGGGGATAAGTGTGTGAGTGGGGGATGCGGGTGTGAGTGAGGGATATGCTTGTAGGTGGGGGTGTATGGGTGGGTGGGAAGATGTGTGGGTGGGTGAAGGGATGTGTGATGGGTGGGGGATGTGTGTGAGTGATGGATGTGTGTGTGTGGGTGGGGGTGTTTTGGTGGATGGTATGAAGTGTGTGGGTGTTGATGGGTGGGGAGTTGTGTGGGTTGGTGGGTGGGAAATGTGTATGTGGGTGGGTGAGTTCCGGGTGTGTTGATTGGTGGGGGATGTGTGTGTGTTGGTTGGCGGATGTGTGGTTGGGGGATGAGTGTTTGGCTGGGTGGTTGGAGGTGTGTGGATATGTGTGGGTGGGTGGATGTGTGTGGGCTTGGGGATTGGTGTATTTGTGGGGAAATGTGCGTGTGATAGATGTGTGTTAGTAGGGAAGGGTGGGTTGTTGGGTGTTTGGGTGGGGGTGTGGGTGGGTGGGTGTGGGTGGGTGGGTGGGGTGTGTGTAGGGGATATGTATGGCTGGGTGAGGGTGTGTGTGGGTGGGTGGGTATGTAGGACGGTGGGGTGGGTAGAGGGTGTGTGTGTGGAGGATGTGTGTGGGTGGATGGAGGGTGTGTGTATGGGTGGGTGATATGTGTGGGTGAGTGAGGTATGTATGGGTGGGTGGGGGTTGTGTGTGGGTGGATGGAGATGTATGCTGGTTGGTGCGGGTGTATGTGGGTGTGAGGTGGATGTGTGGGTGGGTGAGGGATGTGTCTCATGACATTGTAATATGCAGTGTTTATGTTTACAACATTCATTTGACAATGTATTTTCCTATGTGAATGTATCATGAAATATTGATGAATGAAAGATGAGTGATTGGAAGGGCCGAATGTAAGACGGGCCTGCGTGCCCAATTTGTAACCCTTTTAAAATAAAGTTGAATTGAAAAAAAAAAAAAATGAATCTGTCCCATAATCTGGCCTTGGAGATTCTTCACTTCTTCATCAATTGTGGCAGTTTGGGACATAGTGCTGCCAAAATAGGTGAATGTGTCCACAATATTCACTTTGATATTCAGATGGAAACAGAGGAAGAGGCCGACCACGTAAACGTTGGACGGAAGGAATAGCAGAGTCAATGGAAATATCGATACATGAAGCCCATAATCGGGCACTCTCACGATGTTTATACTTCACCGCGACACCGAAAGGTACAAGAGGAACATGATGAGAAGAGATGAGTAATTATTCCCTGGAGCTGGCTGGTACATACTACAGTCTTCTCCAAATTGATATTGAGCCCAAAGTTGGCGCAGGCATATGAGAAAGCTGAATCATTGTGTTACATGTCCGCCTCTGAGTTGGCATATAGAGCGCAATCATCAGCAAACAGGAGCTCTCTGGCGGTGTCGCTGTTAGTTTTGGTTTTAGCTTTCAGCCTTCTGAGATTGAACAACTTTCCACCCATGCGGTAGTTGATGTCTATTCCAATGTCGTTGTTCTCGAAGGCATTCATCAACATAGCTGAAAACATGAGGCTGAACAGTGTCGGTACCAGGACACATCCTTGTTGCTTTTTTTAAAAATGTTGACTTCGGGTCATTCAAATGTGCCTTGAGGAGAAGATGTTTCTCGGCTAGCAATTGGTTGTCTTCGGAATTTTCATCAAACCAGTCTTTATGTTTTCGGGGGTTGGACCCAGGATTTCCATAGCAGTCTTGTAAATTATGTCCTTTAGGGCTCTCCACTCTGTTTCTGTATCCTGTTTAGCTGCAGCATTCGTCTTCACGCGGTCTTCCAGCATATTTTTATTTAAACGAATCTGCATTGTTTTGCTGTTTAGGCTGGTGACATTTAGGTTTTTGTTTTTTGCATTTTTACCATTTGAGAAAGCTGTGGTGGCCTGATGTGAATGTTTATTTTCGAGACAATGAGACGATAGTCTGTCCAACATTCGACACCTCACATCGATTTTGTCACCCGAACGTCTTGTCTGTCACTCCTCCTGACGATGACATAGTCAATGAGGTGCCAGTGTTTTGAACGAACGAACGAACGGACCTTATTTTCAAAGTTTAACAAATTGGGCAAGCAGGCCCGTCTTTCATTCGGCCCTACCAATCACTCATCTTTCGTTCATCAATAGTGCATAATACATTCACATAGGAAACAAAGCATTGTCAAAAGAATGTTATAAACATAAACAATTTATATTACTGTGTTATGAGACACATCCCCCACCCACCCACCCATCCCCATCTACCCACACATCCCAACCACTCGCATCCCCCAACCAACCACACACACACACACCCACCGCAAGGCACACATACATTTTCCCCTCATCCCCCACATCCCACAAACACACACACACCCCCACCTACACACATCTCCCCACACACACGCACACTCACATCTCTCACTCTTCACACATCTCAAACTCATCACACACCCTCCACACACACATCCCCTACCCACCCACACACCCCTAGGCACACATGCATGCACCCACCCACCCATCACCCAACCACACACCCCCCACCTACACACATCTCCTCACCCACACACACATCCTCCACCCACCAACACGTATCCACCCACATATCCTCCACCACCAACCCACCAACACCCCAACCACCCAGCCAAACACACATACCACAACCACACATTCTCCACCACACATATCCTCACCGACCCACACATCCCGCACCTACCCACACACAAAAAGCGCACCCAACCACATTTCCCCCATATACACACATCCCAACTCATACATCCCGGGAACCCCCCCCCCCCCACACACACACGCACCCCCATCCCCCCTACATACACATCCTCAACCCTCACCCCCCCCCCCCAGTCACTCATCCCCAAAACACACAACTCTTACCCACACATCCCTTAATCACACATCCCCCACTCACATACTCTAACCCACACACACACACATACATATACCCACCCACACACACATCTCCCCACCCGTGCACACATCGCCACACACATCCCCACCCAACAACACATCCCCCATCCACAAACACACACCTTCCACCCACACACACCCCATCATTCACATATACCATATATTCCCCCCCCCCCCCGCACACAGACACCCATCCCCCACTCACATACAATGTTTCAGCTTTCTCATATGCAACACACAACGTTTCAGCTTTCTCAACTTTGGGCTCAATATCAACTTGGAGAAGACTGTAGTTATGTACCAGCCAGCTCCAGGGAATAATCACACTGTGCCGAATATCAAAGTGAATGATTATAGACTAAGTGTTGTGGACAAATTCACCTATCTTGGCAGCACTGTGTCACAAGCTGTCACAATTGATGACGAAGTGAATGCAAGAATCTCCAAGGCCAGCGCGGCCTTTGGCAGACTGTACAAGAATGTATGGGACAGAAATGGAATAAGCCTGCAAACAAAGCTGAAAGTCTACAAATCAGATGTATTATCCACAATGCTATATGCTTGTGAAACCTGGACTGTTTATCACCGACACGTTAGGAAATTAAACCACTTTTACACATTCTACCTTAGGAAGCTGCTGAAGATTAAATGGCAAGACAAGATACCAGACACTGAAGTCCTAGAAAGAGCATCCATGCCCAGTATCCACACTCTACTAATGAAGAATCACATTCGCTGGGCTGGTCACTTGACTCTCATGCCAGATCACAGGCTCCCTAAAAAAAAATTGTACGGTGAGTTGCGTTGTGGTAAACGCTCCCAAGGCGGCTAGAGGAAACGCTTTAAAGACACTGGAAATCTCATTAAAAGCTTTTGGAATTCATCATGACACCTGGGAGACTGTTGCCAAAGACCGAAATTCGTGGCGTGCATCATTACGCAAGGTGGCAGTCACTTGTGGAGCAACCAGGACTGCAAGAGCTGGGATGAAAAGGCTGGACAGAAAAAACCACTGCAGGATATCCTCCTCCTGGAACGTCAAGCATTCTTTGCCCACATTGTCAAAGAACATTTCGAGCCAAATTAGGCCTTATCAGCCATCTTAGAACTCACGGCTCCTACTTTCAATCCCACTGGATGAAATGAATGGTCATCATCATTCTTGATGGACAAACAACAACAATTAAAAAATGTAGACTGTGATATATCGAGTAATCAAGAATGTAGCTGTGATATATCGTGTAATCAATCATTTAGACTGTGATGTATCGTGTCACCAAGAATGTAGACTGTGATATATCGTGTAATCAAGAATGTAGACTGTGATATATCGTGTAGTCAAGAATGTAGACTGTGATATATCGTGTAGTCAAGAATGTAGACTGTGATATATCGTGTAGTCAAGAATGTAGACTGTGATATATCGTGTAGTCAAGAATGTAGACTGTGATATATCGTGTAGTCAAGAATGTAGACTGTGATATATCGTGTAGTCAAGAATGTAGACTGTGATATATCGTGTAATCAAGAATGTTGACTGTGATATATCGTGTAATCAAGAATGTAGACTGTGATGTATCGTGTAATTATGAATGTAGATGTTGATGTATCATATCAGCAGGACTGAAGCAAGCCGTCCGCGGTTTGATTCCCCCTACTATTACATGCACCATAATTTCGTTAGGGGAAGCTGATGATTCTATTGATGCCAACGTGACGCAGCCGAAACGTCTTTCTATCGTCCTCTACACTAGGGACTTTACCTTCTGCTGGATGCACAGCTAGACAGGTGGGGAGAAGGACAGTCGTCACACATGGGCCCCAGACAATACTAGTGTGTACAGCTAGACAGGTGGGGAGAAGGACAGTCGTCACACATTGGCCTCAGACAACCCCAGTGTGTACACGTGTGTACAGCTAGACAGGTGGGGAGAAGGACAGTCGTCACACATTGGCCCCAGACAATCCCAGTGTGTACAAGTGTGTACAGCTAGACAGGTGGGGAGAAGGACAGTCGTCACACATGGGCCCCAGACAACCCCAGTGTGTACAAGTGTGTACAGCTAGACAGGTGGGGAGAAGGACAGTCGTCACACATGGGCCCCAGACAACCCCAGTGTGTACAAGTGTGTACAGCTAGACAGGTGGGGAGAAGGACAGTCGTCACACATGGGCCCCAGACAACCCCAGTGTGTACAAGTGTGTACAGCTAGACAGGTGGGGAGAAGGACAGTCGTCACACATGGGCCCCAGACAACCCCAGTGTGTACAAGTGTGTACAGCTAGACAGGTGGGGAGAAGGACAGTCGTCACATTGACAGACAACCCCAGTGTGTACAAGTGTGTACAGCTAGACAGGTGGGGAGAAGGAC
Organism: Cepaea hortensis; assembly: GCA_963921405.1. NCBI lineage: Eukaryota > Metazoa > Mollusca > Gastropoda > Stylommatophora > Helicidae > Cepaea > Cepaea hortensis. Next base: position 100,400,877 of record OY992888.1, read on the forward strand.
AGTCGTGACACACAGGCCCAAGACAACCCCAGTGTGTACAAGTGTGTACAGCTAGACAGGTGGGGAGAAGGACAGTCGTCACATTGACAGACAACCCCAGTATGTACAAGTGTGTACAGCTAGACAGGTGGGGAGAAGGACAGTCGTGACACACAGGCCCAAGACAACCCCAGTGTGTACAAGTGTGTACAGCTAGACAGGTGGGGAGAAGGACAGTCGTCACACATGGGCCCCAGACAACCCCAGTGTGTACAAGTGTGTACAGCCAGACAGGTGGGGGAGAAGGACAGTCGTCACACATTGGCCCTAGACAATACTATTATGTGGAAGTATCTACAACAATCGACAGGTTGCCACTTCTATACCTGGATGAGACAGAATTCTACTGGGGACAAGTTCGTGACAAAACGATTTGTGCAATTTGTGGAGTCAAACAGTCGACAACCGCTCTAGAAGTGGTCTACACATCGATGGTCTGCCGGTAGTTAGAGTCGCATCATATGTCATATCATATGTCATATAATATGTCAGAGAGAGAGAGAGAGAGAGAGAGAGAGAGAGAGAGAGATAACACAACATGTGCTGGCACTGTGTTGTATGTCAGAGAGAGAGAGAGAGAGAGAGAATGAGAGAGAGAGAGAGAGAATGAGAGAGCGAGAGAGAGAATGAGAGAGAGAGAGAATGAGAGAGAGAGAGAGAGAGAGAATGAGAGAGAGAGAGAGAGAGGGAGAGAGAGAGAGAGAGAGTCTGCTAAAATGTACAGTAGTATTGTGTAGATGTTGCTAAACTCTGTGATAGTGTTGTGCTAAAATCGTCGCTATGATTTCTTCACCTCTTGTATAGATGTTTCTGAAATCATCGCTATCCTAGCTTGACAGGTTATGTAGATGTTGCTAAAATCATCGCTCTCCTAACCTTACAGGTTATGTAGATGTTTCTAAAATCATCGCTCTCGTAACCTGACAGGTTATGTAGATGTTGCTAAAATCATCGCTCTCGTAACCTGACAGGTTATGTAGATGTTTCTAAAATCATCGCTCTCGTAACCTGACAGGTTATGTAGATGTTGCTAAAATCATCGCTCTCGTAACCTGACAGATTATGTAGATGTTTCTAAAATCATCGCTCTCGTAACCTGACAGATTATGTAGATGTTTCTAAAATCATCGCTCTCGTAACCTGACAGATTATGTAGATGTTTCTAAAATCATCGCTCTCGTAACCTGACAGGTTATGTAGATGTTTCTAAAATCATCGCTCTCGTAACCTGACAGGTTATGTAGATGTTGCTAAAATCATCGCTCTCGTAACCTGACAGGTTATGTAGATGTTGCTAAAATCATCGCTCTCGTAACCTGACAGGTTATGTAGATGTTGCTAAAATCATCGCTCTCGTAACCTGACAGGTTATGTAGATGTTGCTAAAATCATCGCTCTCGTAACCTGACAGATTATGTAGATGTTGCTAAAGCGTTCTATGACATGTTGTACTGCGGAACTGTAGTACCACGTGATTGGGGAGCTGTTGTACCACGTGATTGTGTAAACAATATAAAATAACACAAAGTAATGCAGCAGTACAGAACAGAATTACAAATAATACAAGGACGTTGCGGTGACTAACCTTCATAAGCACACAAATACATACACAAAACACAACATATATTCACGGAGAAGACCATCGAGTGCTACATTACGGCATAAGAACGACATGGGAAGAATGTAAAGATGAAAAAAAAAAATATGAGAAAAATGGAGAGAGAATAAAAAAAAATATTTGCTACTATCTCAGAATCCCAGGCTGTGATAATGACATGAATAGGACCTAGCTACTCTTATACAGACAGCCGTGGGAGTCTGTGGGTCATGGGGAACGGGGTGGGGGGTGGTAACTAAGGGAAACTGGAAGCAATGGAGATGTGATGATTGTCCGATAGTGAAAACTAAGGAGTGCTCCGGTGGTCGTCTGCACAATACATGAGTGGGTGCCAGTGAAAGGTTGGCCCTAGTGGACGAATATTGAAGAGCAATGATGTGTGCACCTAAGTGTGATGGTAATAGTAACGAAACTAATTTTCTGTGCTCCTTTATGTGTCATCACCCCCCCCCCCACCCCCAAATAAATAAAAAACAAACTGTAGCACCACATGACTGGGGAGCTGTAATACCACGTGACTCATGCATCATAGGGAAGATTGACATTTCTGCTAGAATTAACCTTGAGATCAAGGTAGCCAATGAATCCAGATATGTTTGGGCCAGGTTTAAAAACCACAAACTGTCACAGTCCTTTTCCAGGAAGCCACAGTCATTCTATATGAAGCCACAGTCCTTTTCCAGGAAGCCACAGTCATTCTCTATGAAGCCACAGTCCTTTTCCAGGAAGCCACAGTCATTCTCTAAGAAGCCACAGTCCTTTTCCAGGAAGCCACAGTCATTATCCATGAAGCCACGGACATTCTCCAGGAAGCCACAGACATTCTCCAGGAAGCCACAGACATTCTCCAGGAAGCCACAGACATTCTCCAGGAAGCCACATACATTCTCCATGAAGCCACAGACATTCTCCAGGAAGCTACAGACATTTTAAAGGAAGCCCCATACATTCTCCGGGAAGCCACAGACATTCTACATGAAGCCACAGTCATTCTACAGGAAGCCACAGTCATTCTACATGAAGTCACAGACATTCTACATGAAGCCACAGACATTCTACATGAAGCCACAGTCATTCTACATGAATCCACACACATTTTACAGGGAGCCACGGATATTCTCCAGGAAGCCAGATATTCCACAGCGAACCTGAAAACTGCGAGTCCCAAACTACCACACCAATCATCAAACTACCACACCAATCATCAAACTACCACACCAATCATCAAACTACCACACCAATCATCAAACTACCACACCAATCATCAAACTACCACACCAATCATCAAACTACCACACCAATCTCCAAACTACGATACCAAGTCCCAAACAGTGACCACAATCTGTGATACTGTCTCCTCCCAGGTCTTAACATTGTTGTGTGTGTGTGTGTGTCAAATGTTGCAAGTATCCAACCTGAGCCATGTTGTGTTGTGTGTGTCAAATGTTGCAAGTATCCAACCTGAGCCATGTTGTGTTGTTGTGTTGTGTGTATCAAATGTTGCAACTATCCAACCTGAGCCATGTTGTGTATGTGTGTGTATGTGTGTGTGTGTGTGTATGTGTGTGTGTGTATGTGTGTGTGTGTGTGCGTGCGCGCGTGTGTGTGTGTGTATCAAATGTTACAACTATCCAACGTGAGCCATGTTGTGTTGTCCGCATCAAATGTTGCAACTATCCAACGTGAGCCATGTTGTGTTGTCCGTATCAAATGTTGCAACTATCCAACGTGAGCCATGTTGTGTTGTCCGTATCAAATGTTGCAACTATCCAACGTGAGCCATGTTGTGTGTGTGTGTGTGTGTGTGTGTGTGTGTGTGTGTGTGTGTGTGTGTGTGTGTGTGTGTGTGTGTGAAGTGTTGCAAGTATCCAACGTGAGCCATGTTGTGTTGTCCGTATCAAATGTTGCAACTATCCAACTTGCGCAATCTAGCCATTGAGTTGTCCTAGTTCCCAAGTGTCCCCACCAGCCACGCCACGACAACATCTCGTGAACCACTTCACTACAACATTGCAATCATTTACCTTCAAGCTGATACACTCGTTGTCATGGAAGGTAGCGGGGCATATTATTGGATTGGACGTAAACATGTTATACAAATAAACAACAATGGTGCACGTTGACAGGGTAACGAGCAGAAATTGTGAAATATGCTCGTTCGTGTGAATGTCTTTGTGAGAAAGACGCGAGACCATTAATACAACCTGCAAGCGCATGGCTCTCGACAGATCTCGGTCATTGGTGTTCTAAATCAACTCAGCCGATGGCCCTCCTCCGCTCCACGGTCTGTCCATCCAGTGAAAGTCGCCTCTACGAAAGGCTAAGAGAATTTTCTTAAAGTTTTATATAATGTTCTATTTTCGCTTAGTTAGATACAATGTTCTACTTTCGTATTGTTGTATATAATACTCAACTTTCGTATTGTTGTACATAATGTTCTACTTTCGAATTGTTGTATATAATGTTCTACTTTTGTATAGTTGTATATACTGTTCTCTGACCTCGGGACACAAACGAAGGTGAGCTGACAGTGGGTGTTGATGCTTCCATCATGGTTCCCCGACGAGCAATCCCTGGGCCGTGGATTGTTCTCGTATTCGTGTCAGGGCTTGTTATAACACCCCCATGGGTACACACAATGGTTCTCTCCAGGCAAGGGCCATAACCTTGACTTATTTCACGACGTCCTTCCGCATGAACTACCTCGGAGACTAAGTGCGTTGCATCACTGCCTGCATGGCAGTTTGGTCCAGCGGATGGTACCATTCATGCAGACAGATACTTTCAGGAGACCATTACCTTTACCCTGTGGCACGTGACAGTAAACTGCACCAGTCACCGAGTTGGGGTATTTACTGTAAACACTTTAGTTTCACATTCTGGATTATTCCCATCATGTGTTGTTTGTATATCGAAGCGGTGGAACTCGCGGCCGCACAAGCAGTGCTCTCTGGGGACAGTTTTTCTATGGGCTGGAACTGGTATTGCTCACGGTTGACTTCCGGCTGTTAAATCAAATAAGTCCGGTTTGTTTCAGGTCAACCACCCTTCCGCTTCACAACTGCAACTGGTTTCTTCAAAAACTCAGCCAGGTCAGGCACTCAGTCGCTCGATGGCTGCCTCTGATGCCTCTGGTAGCCATGTGTTCCAACCCTCCCCACAGACACGGCTTATACAAATAAATGACCTATCTCTGAAGTGAAGGCAGAAGAAGTAATACTGACTCAGTCAGCTATATCATGTCGCTTGGTTTGTAGACTCATGGAGCTGTAACCATGTACTAAATACAGTCCAGGACACGGGAGAGAGAGAGAGAGAGAGAGAGAGAGAGAGAGAGAGAGAGACAGAGATAGAGAGAGGAGAGAGAGACGCGTGTGAGAGAGAGAAAGAAAGTGAGCGAGTGAAAGAGGAAAAGAAAGCAAGAGAGAGAGAGAGATAGAGAGAGAGAGAGAGAGAAAGAGAGAGAGAGAAAGAGAGATAGCAAGTTAGGGAGCTTTACTCTGTACTTGACTTTGTGAGAGAGAGAGAGATAAAGAGAGGTGCGAGGGCAGGTGTAATAAAGATTATGTGAGAGGCGAATATCAGGGGTGTTGGTGGGAGGGTGAGTATGTGTGCCTGTGTGTGTTTGTGTTTGTGTTTGTGTGGTTGGGGTGGGGGACAGTGCACCCCTATTGCGATATAGCAGCCGAAAGAGCCGGGCACTTGCACAACTCTAGGGTGAGACATGGATCCGCCGTGGAGGGGTTGTACCATGTCACACCACCACCACCACCACCACTACTACTACTACTACTACTACTACTACTACTACTACTACTACTACTACTTACTACTACTACTACTACTACTACTACTACTACTACTACTACTACTACTACTACTACTACTACTACTACTTACTACTACTACTACTACTACTACTACTACTACTACTACTACTACTACTACTACTACTACTACTACTACTACTTACTACTACTACTACTACTACTACTACTACTACTACTACTACTACTACTACTACTACTACTACTACTACTACTTACTACTACTACTACTACTACTACTACTACTACTACTACTACTACTACTACTACTACTACAACTACTACTACTTACTACTTACTACTACTGATGATGTGAGAGATCTAACACTTAAGCCGAGGGGCACGTGAGAGGCGCCGTGTTGGAGTGACAGTTTGGGAGACTGCACGTGCCAGGTCGTCGCCTGGGTTAGAGAGTGAGCAGTGATTGACTGAAAGAGTGAGCCGTGTGTGAGTGCGCGGAGTTAAGGAGGGCATCGTGATGAATTGACCTTCAGTACCGCAGACGTGAAGCAATTTGTCCGGGTTGTAACATCCTCGGCCAGTGTCCGGGTGTGTGTGTGTGGTCTCCTCAGTGACACGTCACACAAGACGGATGGCAGTACAAGCCAGGTCGCGGCAAAAGTCCATCATTGGAGGTCAGGCTTGGTCAGGAACTAATCTGCAGACAACAACAACGGCTTCTTCCTTGTCTTAACGCGATCACATAGAAACATACACCTTGTTGTTGTTGTTGTTGTTGTTGTTGTTGTTGTTGTTGTTGTTGTTGGTGGTGGTGGTGTCGTCAGCGAGTCACCGTAGCTAAGTGGTTACGCTGCCTGCCTCCCGTTGCGAAGGTTGTGGGTTCGATTCCGGGCTAGTTCGTTCTGTTCAGGAGAGCTCTTTTGTTTGAGACTCCTGAGGGTCGCCACTGGAGCCACGGAGTTCGTGATTTATGCGATGCTTTCGGCAGACCGCGCCTGCGGAAAGAGACCGAGCCATATGGGATAAAACCCGGGGTAATTAAAAAGTCTATTATCTACCCGCCGTCTCCCTGGCGAAAATGTTATTACTTTCTCCGTAATCCCGTATATTCACGTGATGTAACGTAGCTGCGCAAGATTCGGTGCCGTATCGCGTCGCGTTTGTTACTTACGGGATATGTGAGCCGGTCGCTCAGAAAGAAATGGCAAACTACTGAGCGTAATCTTGCCAAAATATCAACAACAGTGGTAAAATGCTTGTGTTGATTGCGATGTCCTGTAAATAGGATATGCGAAAACATATCTACCCTGTTAAATCTTTTGTTTATTAGTGTTTGTTGTTCTCATCATCATCTGGGGATCGCCGTGGCCATCGGCCAGGCTGTATGTCGTGTGCTCAGAAGGTGACAGTACGTCTTCGAACCAAGTCATTCGGTTCACTCGTATACCTCGGCACGGAAAACAACTCTCCCGACACACCCTCGCAGATATGAGGCTGTAATATAGATCATCATCATCATCATACCAGCACACAGCATCAACAGTGAGGTTGTAACAGCGATCGTGATACGCAAACATAAGGAGGAAAAGGCAAGTACAACCTGTGGAGGTGGGGAGGTGGGTGGAGGTTGCTCGGCAACTAGAAGACACAGACACAGTCAGGGGCTGTCACGTCTTTTGTGATAGGTCATAACGTCACCTTAAAGTGATATCACTTATGAGATAACGGCAACTTAAAGTAATATCACACATGAGATAACGGCAACTTAAAGTAATATCACACATGAGATAACGTCAACTTAAAGTAATATCACACATGATACAACTTCTTCTTCTTCTTCTTCAGCGTTCCGATCCATTGAGGTTCTTTGCTGCAAATACAATCCGTCTCCATTCGTCTCTCTGGTGGACCTTCTCTTGCCAGTCGTTGATTCCAAGTGCTTGTAGGTCTGTACATGTATTATCTCTCCACTGCCTTCTTGGTCTACCTCGGGTCTACGGTCATTTATTTCCTGAGTGTAAGCGAGTTTTGTTTCCCTATTATCTTCCATTCTTTCTATATGCCCCAGCCATTGTAGTCTATTAGCCTTCATGATACCAGTGATTAGCGGGGACTTAAACAGATCATAAATGTCTTTGTTACTTCTTCTTTTCCACTCTCCACTTTGTGTATCCCTAATGGGTCCAAAGATGCGTCTTAAAATTTTGTTCTCAGAGGTTTGTAACAAGGCTTCGTCTCCTTTCGTTACAACTTTAAGTTAAAATATTATCACAGGTGATACAGCGTCAACTTAATGTAATGTAATGTCAATAATGAGATATGTCTACGCAAAAAAATGTCATTAGTAAACAATGGCAGAACATTAAATCAGCCTAACAAAAAACAAAGAAACAATGAACTGTAGAAAGCAAGCTGGTAATGAGGGCGACGAGAATGCAGCAAACTTGACACGCAAAACAGCGCCTTGGAGGATCTGGTTCTTTGTCTGTGCAGATTCGGATTGTTTTTGGCAAGATGTTCTAAAACAGCGCACCAACTGTCATTGTTTGCTGCGATTATGTTCATGCTTTTATGTTTATGTGTTTTTGTTTATGATTTTATGGTTTTCTTTGTGTTTATGTGTTTATGTGCTTATGTTTATGTGTTTATGTTAGTTAGTTAGTTAGTTAGTTAGTCGAGGTTCCAACTTCACGGCAACGGGTCGTCCCCATTATGCTCCATTCCCGTGCCAGCGAATATCACACAAAATGCTCCACACTGTTTAATGTGAAAAGTGGAATAGACAGGAGTCTCGGCAATCCAACAGCCCGCACTGGTACAACACTGTGCATAATGCCGCTGTCAGAATGCCAACACAAAATTCATCAACGAATACCACAGTTCATCGTCGATGGACTAAGGACTCGGCAGACACCAGAAAGACCTCATTGACCCGGGTTTTCTCACATGGCTCGGTCTTTTACCGCAGGGCGACCCGCCGAAAGTGTCGCACATAGCACAAACTCCGCAGCTTCAGCGCCGACTGCCAGGATTCTCCCGAAAAATGCACCCATGAACCGAAGGGGCAAAACTGTCAATTCAGCAACCTTCGTTAGCCATTGTTCCGAACATGCAGTTCACTGTACAGGACAGATGTAAAAGCATTCCACGTGAATTTCACAACTCACGGTGTCGCCCACGCACTCACTTAGTAGTAGGGCGACGGAACCATGTACTACCAGTCCAACATGAGGAAAATGTGATTGCAAACTGTAGCCACAAGCATAAACACGCCACAGGCCTTAACGGCTCAACGCCTAACCGCCACGCTGGCGACCGGAAGTCGCTTATAGTATCAATGTGTTTATGTACATGCGTTTGTAAGTATGTGTTTATGTTTTTGTGTTATAAGTATGTGTTTATGTTTATGTGTTTATAAGTATGTTTATGATCACGGGTTTGTGTTTATTTGTTCATGTGTGTAAGTTCATGTGTGTAAGTTCATGTGTTTATGTTGATGTGTTGAGGCGCACACATCGCCTCGTATCCTTCCTTGACTTGGGGACGTAAATTACAAGACCTCTGAAGTCGGAGTTGGTTCGCCTGATGGCGAGGGACATTGATAATAGGGAAAGCTAATCCACACACAAAATTCAGTCCGGTGCACTAGAAGTAGTAGCACTTGTGTGGACTACACTCGAGTTAAAAGCGACCGGAAGCGCACACAAATAATCAATCCAGACAGCCTTTCAAGATCATCATTATTAATTTTTTTAAACTCACTCTGACGTCATTTTAGTGCAGCTAATCGGCGTAGGGGGTTGAACCCGCTAGCTCGGCATCATCAAACTTTCACATTCATAGATATCTCGTCGCAGTTGTAATATTTAAGAATAGCCTCGATATCTGAAAGCAGTGATACTATTTCTTCACAGCGATGCATATCTCGTGATAGTGATGCGAATTTCGTCACAGTCAAAGTTATCTGGTCACATCGACACATATCTCGTCACGGTTATACCGCCTCATTTTCCGCATCGCTCGTTACATATATACTTTCTTAGCAGTCCTGCATGTCTCGTGAAATGTATACTATCTCGTCACAGTAGAAATATCTCGTCACAGTAGAATTATCTCGTGACCTTGTAGTAACGAATGGAACAAGCCTTATAGAGATTACAAATGATATCGCCATGGCAAAAGTAGCCTCCTAGAAAACACATACAGGATAACACATTAAAGATACATTTCTCACTGCGGCTGACAAATAAAACTATATATTTCATAGAGCACACTAAACATCTATTTCTCATTCCAACTAACATATAAGACTATATGTTTCATATAGCACACAAAACATCTATTTCTCATTCCAACTAACATATAAAACTATATGTTTCATATAGCACACAAAACATCTATTTCTCATTCCAACTAACATATAAGACTATATGTGTCATATAGCACACAAAACATCTATTTCTCATTCCAAATAACATATAAGACTATATGTGTCATATAGCACATTAAACATATATTTCCCATTCCAACTAAGATATAAGACTATATGATTCATATAGCAAAGTAAATATATATTTCTCATTCCAACTAAGATATAAGACTATATGTTTCATATAGCACAAATAAAAAGAGTCTATTTCTCATTTCAACTAACTTATAAGACAATATGTTTCATGTAGCACACTAAGCATCTATTTCGCATTCCAACTAACATATAAGTCTATATTTTTCATATAGCACACTAACACCTATTTCTCTTTCCAACTAACATTTAAGATTATATGTTTCATATAGCAAACTAGACATCTATTTCTCATTCCAACTAAAACATACAAATTATGAATCACGGAGAAAAGGCACTGGTAACAGACACTGAAACTTCAATAACCACTCCCCTCGACGCTAAACCGCATACGTGAAAAAAAAAAAAACAGCAACAACAATAACAACAACAACATCATAAATAGCAGCAACAACAACAGCTAAATAAAAGGTGTTTATTTGTCACGTATCTCGCTAACGATCTATTTCTCACTGCACCTGACACAGAACATCCCATAGTGGAAGAGTGACAAATGGAACATTTAGAGGCCTGTGGCAAACTTGATGGCAAAATGACAACAGGGATGTAAATAAATATCTGCAGGATGTGGCCAAATGACGTAATTAGAAAACGAACAAAATCGGTTTCTCTGTTTTCCTGAAATTCCGGGGATCTGGTGAGATTTACTGTAATTACTCCCTCCTCTGGCGTTATACCAGCTTGTTTAAGCTATATCAATTCGCCTCTTCTCTGTGTCCACGTGTCTGTATGTACAGCCAAAGTTTTTTAGGTGTCTACAAGTTATAATACGTTAGCCGTATCTAGATTTTTGAACATTCGGCTATATTTTTCTTGTTGTATCCAGATTTTTTAACACTCAGCCCCAGTTTTCTAGAGGTATCCAGATTTTTGATCATCCAGCCACAGCTTTCAAGCTGTATCCAGACTTTTCCACATCCGGAACCAGTTTTCTAGCTGTATCCAGACTTTTGAAAATCCAGCTCCAGTTTTCTAGCTTTATCCAGATTTTCAAATATTCAACTCCAATTTACTAGCTGTTGTAAGATATTTGAACATTCAGCTCCAGTTTACCAGCTATATAGAGATTTTGAACATTCAGCTAAAGTTTTCCAGCTGTATCTAGGTTTGTGAACATTCAGCTAAAGTTTTCCAGCTGTATCCAGTTTTGTGAACATTCAGCTAAAATTTGCATGCTGTATCCAGATTTGTGAACATTCAGCTGCAGCTATATAGCTGTATCGACATTTGTGAACAGTCAGCTAACGTTTTTCAGCTGTATCCAGATTTGTGAACATTCAGCTAAAGTTTTTCAGCTGTATCCAGATTTGTGAACATTCAGCTAAAGTTTTTCAGCTGTATCCAGATTTGTGAACATTCAGCTAAAGTTTTTCAGCTGTATCCAGATTTGTGAACATTCAGCTAAAGTTTTTCAGCTGTATCCAGATTTGTGACCATTCAGCTGCAGGTCTCTAGCTAGCGCCGCTGCGGCGATAGGGTTACGAATACATTTGGTAACGCCAAATACCGCGTTCAAAACACAGCTGCGGCCGATTTGGAAGCAGACCACGTTACTTTGGTTTTCATACAGTCTACTATACCTAACTCTCGTACATTGAGCTCCTGTATTTCTAGATGTACCTAATTCCCGTACATTTAACGTCTGTATTTCTAGCTGTACCTAATTCCCGTACATCCAACTCCTGTATTTCCAGCTGTACCTAATTCTCGTACATCCAGCTCCTATATTTTTAGCTGTACCGAACTCCCGTACATTCAACACCTGTATCTGTAGCTGTACCCGATCTCCCCTACATCTAAATCCTGTATTTCTAGCTGTACCCGATCTCCCGTACACCCAGTGCTTGTCGTCTACCCGTACACACTTGTGTGTATATTCAGTCAGTTACATACCTGTATCCAGTACTCAGTGTACTCAACGCCTCTCTTCAACCTGTACAACCACCACTATCTATCCTGTGACAGTTCCGCGTGTATTGAAGTTTATTGTGAAGAAGCCAGGTGTCTGTAGATGTTAGGAAGCGCGCAGCTGTGGTACAATCGGGGCGGAGGCTGGGGAAATGTTGTACAGCCTAGGGCAGACAATATGTGACCATGACACAGTTAGATGGCAACACCCACATGCGCCCTTGCGAGGCCATCGAGCAGCCATGTTGTGTAATGTGTGTTAATGATGTAAGTGTGAAATCGATGTCAGGGAGATAATTGGCAGGCACGGAACCAGCTGGTGTATCAGTGTGTAATTTGTAAGCACGGAACCAGCTGGTGTGTCAGTGTGTAATATGTAAGCACGGAACCAGTTGGTGTTAGTTAGTTAGTTAGTTAGTCGCGGTTCCAACTTCACAGCAACGGGTCGTCCCCATTATGCTCCGTTCCTGTGCCAGTGAATATCACACAAAACGCTCCCCACTGCCCAATGTGAAAAGTGGAAAAGACAGGAGTCTGGGACAAACAACAGCCCGCCCAGCTACACTGTGCATAATGCAGCAGCCAGAATGTCAACACAATAGTCCCCCACGAAACACCCAGTTCATCTCTGATGGACTCGACAGTCATTTTTCTATCTGGATCTTTCCTAGATGTTCACCCACACAGTCCACGAAATTACAGTTCATCGTCGATGGTAGTGGCAGTCAACCAGAAGCCCAGCAGCAACGCATTTCTGCATAAGGCAAAAACCGGTCAACTCTGGGACATAGCCAGCTGCCATCGCTCCGAACATGCAGTCACGTTCCAAAACACCTCGGGCAGATTCAAAAGCATTTCACATGAAACTCACAGCTCACAGTGTCGCGCCACGCACTCACTCAGTAGCAGGGTGACGGAACCATCAAGCCTCCTTAGTCGCCTCTTACGACATGCATGGTAGGCAACAGTGTTGTTATTCTTTGCTTCCCTAATGGGCCCCGGCAACACACGGGAGACCAGTTGGTGTATCAGTGTGCAATATGTAAGCATGGAGCTAGCTGGTGTATCAGTGTGTAATATATAAGCATAGAGCCAGTTGGTGTATCAATGTGTAATATGTAAGCATGGAACTAGCTGGTGTATCAATGTGTAATATGTAAGCATGGAACTAGCTGGTGTATCAATGTGTAATATGTAAGCATATCCCGTACCTCTCCAGTAGGCACTAATCTATGTAGTCCACACATCCCAGTAGGCATTGTTCTATATAGTCCACACATCTCAAGTAGAATATGTTCTATGTAGTCCACACATCTCCAGTAGGCACTAATCTATATAGTCCGCACATATCAGTAAGCATTGTTCTATGTAGTCCACACATCTCCAGTAGGCATTGTTCTATGTAGTCCACACAATTCCAGTAAGCATTGTTCTATGTAGTCCACATATTTACTGGTAATCTTTGTTATATGTAGTCCACACATCTATAATATGCATTGTTCTATGAAGTCCACACATCTCCAGTAGACATTGTTCTATGTAGTCCACACATCTCAAGTAGGCATTGTTCTATGTAGTCCACACACTTCCAGTAAGCATTGTTCTATGTAGTCCACACATCTCAAGTAGGCATTGTTCTATGTAGTCCACACACTTCCAGTAAGCATTGTTCTATGTAGTCCACATATTTACTGGTAATCTGTGTTCTATGTAGTCCACACATCCACAACAAGCTGTGATCAATCGACTGATCCTGGCAGTAATGAACATAATTAGGATTCAACAGTAAACACGAAGACATATATTCCCGCATAAAACAACGAAGATAAAACTTGCTAAGAAAATAATCACCAAGATAAAAACTGGGTATAGAAAACAATGATGAGGTTTAAAAACTGGATGTAGGTGACAATTAGTGTGCTTACTTCACACCCCTTCTACCGGTCTGCCCCGCGAAGGGCCACAGCTGCCATAGTGGCGGTTGTAGAGAGGCGGATGTTGTAAGATCATCCTAGCTAACTGGAGCGGTGACTAATTGGTGTAGATGTGATATTAGCATTGTTTGGCGCTGATTGGTGAGTTCTGGCGGGAACTGTCACGCCGGGGTTAATGATTATTGCCAGGTACTTTTGTTTTTCTGATACAACTTCCGGACCTGTGTCAGGAGCAGTGGAATGTGGGACACTGGTGGGGCACGTTGTGTCACATTTGTAGGTGTATGACGGATGGAGGATGTGTGACAGCAGCAGTGGAATGTGGAACAGTATAGGTGTATGTTGTGTGAAAGTTGTGGGTGTGTGACAGATGGAGGATGTGTGACAGATGGAGGATGTGTGACAGATGGAGGATGAATGACAGATGGAGGTGTGACAGCAACAGGAGAATGTGAGACACTATAGGCGCAGGTTGTGTGACAGTTATGGGTGTGTGACAGATGGACGATGTGTGACAGATGGAGGATGAGTAACAGATGGAGGTGTGACAGCAAACGGGAAATGTGGGACACTATCGGTGCAGGGTGTGTGACAGCTGTGGGTGTGTGACAGATTTCGTATGAGTGACCGATGGAGGATGTTTGACAGCAGCAGGGAAATGTGGGATACTATCGGTGCAGGTTGTGTGATAGTTGAGGGTGTGTGACAGGTGAAGGCAGCATGACAGATGAAGGATGTGTGACAGATGGAGGTTTTGTCACAGCCATACGGTATGTGACAGCAATACGGTGCGTGACAGATACGGTGTATGACAGCGCGGTGGAGTGTGACAGCGATGTGGTGCGTGACAGCAAAACGGTGTGACAGTACTACGATGTGTGACAGTAATGCGCGGTGTGACAGCGATACACTGTGAAAGAAATGCGGTATGTGACAGCGATACAGTGTGTGTCAGCGAAATTGTGTTACAACGATACAACGGTGTGACAACGATGAGTGACAATTATACGGTGTGTGACAGACATATAGTGTTTGACCACAATACAGTATGTTATAGCGAGATAGTGTGTGACAGCGAGAAGGTGTGTAACAGCGAAAGGGTGTCTGACAGTGAGAGGGTGTCTAACAGCTAGAGTGTGTATAACAGTGAGAGAGTTTGTGACAGAGAGGGGGTATGTGACAACGAGAGAGTGTGTGACAGCAAGAATGTGTGGCTGCGAGAGGGTGTGTGACAGTGAGCGGGTGTGTGACAACGAGAGAGGATGTTTGACAGCGAGAGGGTGTGTGACAATTAGAGGGTGTGTGGCAACGAGAAGGTGTATGACAACGAGAGAGTTTGACAGTGAGAGGGTGTGTAACTGCGAGAGTGTTTGTGACAGAGATAGGGTGTGTGACAGCTAGAGAGTGTATGACAGCGAGAGAATATGTGACAGCGAGAGAATGTGTGACAGCGAGATTGTATATGACAGCGAGAGTGTGTATGACAGCGAGAGGGTGTATGACAGCGAGAGGGTGTATGACAGCGAGAGGGTGTGTAAATGCGAGAGGGTGTGTGACAGCGAGGCAGTGTGTAACAGCTAGAAGGTTTTTAACAGCGGGTGGGTGTTTAACAGTGAGAGGGTGTGTGACATCTAGAGAGTGCGTAACAGCGAGATAGTGTGTA
Source organism: Cepaea hortensis (assembly GCA_963921405.1). NCBI lineage: Eukaryota > Metazoa > Mollusca > Gastropoda > Stylommatophora > Helicidae > Cepaea > Cepaea hortensis. Next base: position 100,416,409 of record OY992888.1, read on the forward strand.
TCAGCGAGAGAATGTGTGACAGTGAGAGGGTGTGTAGCAACGAGAGGGTTTGTGAGAAGTTGTGTGACAACGAGAGCGTGTTTGACAGTGAGAGGGTGTGTGACAATTAGAGGGTATGTGACAGCTAGAGGGTGTGTGACAATTAGAGGGTATGTGACAACTAGAGGGTGTGTGACAATTAGAGGGTATGTGACAGCTAGAGGGTGTGTGACAATTAGAGGGTATGTGACAGCTAGAGGGTGTGTGACAATTAGAGGGTATGTGACAGCTAGAGGGTGTGATAGTGAGAGGGCGTGTGACAGTGAGAGAGTGTGTGACAATTAGAGGGTGTGTGACAGCGAGAGAGTGTGTGACAATTAGAGGGCATGTGACAACGAGAGGGTGTGTGACAGTGAGAGGGTATGTGACAGCGAGAGGGTGTGTGACAATTAGAGGGTATGTGACAACGAGAAGGTGTGTGACAGTTAGAGGGTATGTGGCAACGAGAGGGTGTGTGACAATTAGAGGGTATGTGACAGCGAGAGGGTGTGTGACAATTAGAGGGTATGTGACAGCGAGAGAGTGTGTGACAATTAGAGGGTATGTGACAGCGAGAGGGTGTATGACAGTGAGAGGGTGTGTGACAACATGAAGATGTATGAGAGTATAGTTGGGTGACGAAGGACGGGGTGTGTAATATTACAGTTTTGAGCAATATGTGTATCATCAGAAGTATTGGCCATCTGGGTCTCAAAATATACACGAAGCATATGTTTGCGATGAGAGACAAGTGACATGGTTTTGTCATCGTAGCTCGCCGACATGTGACTGCACAGATCCCGTCATAAACCGCGCTGGCATGACAAGATGTACACTCTGCTAGTTGACAAACAAACCTGTGGAACTGAGTCAACCGGACAGCTTCCTAGAGATTTCAAGTGTGGAAACACGTAGAGACTAACCGCCGGTGACAGAAGTTGTAATGATGATGTTAAATAGTCGACAAGCAGCGACAGCAGCGACTTAAAGGTGTGATGTCTGGCACGGGCAGTCACGCCAGCCAGGAGATGTAAATTAGGACAGCGTTGCGTGACAACCCACTACAAGCGTCAGTCTTGGGTGTTTCGTGTGACAAGACAGACTTCATCTATAGTCACTCCACAGTCTCCGTGTGTCGGCCCGTAGCGCTGCAAACATTCTCTTAGAGTGGTGATAACATGGACTTGTAGCAATAATAACTATCTCTTGTAGTGATAACATTATCTTTTAGTAATAATAGTATGGTCTTGTGGCGATAATAACTTTCTCTTGTAGCGATGGTAACATTCTCTTGGAGAGACGATAACATTCTCTCGTAGTCAGGATAACATTCTCTTTAGCGCTGATAACATTCTCCTGTAACTCCGATAACATTCTCTTGTAGAGCTGATAATTGTCTTTGGTAGTGCCCATAACATTCTTTTGTAACGATTATAACATTCCTGTTTTAGTGATATCATTATCCTGTAGCGATGATATTCTCCTTTAGCGATGATAACATTCTCCTGTAACGAGGATAACATTCTCCTGTAGTGATTATAACATTCTCTTGTAGAGATTGTAACATTGTGTTGTAGCGATTATAACATTCTCATGTAAGGATTAAACCATTCTCATGTATCGAGGATAACATTATCCTGTAACGAGGATAACACACTCATGTAGCGATTGTAACATTCTATTGTAGCGATTCTCGTAACATTCTCACATAAGGATGAAACCATTCTCATGTATCGAGGATAAAATTCTCCCGTAACAAGGATAACACACTCATGTAGCTATGATATCATTCTATTATAGCGATGATAACATTCTCATATAAGGATAACACCATGCTCATATATCGAGGATATCACGTGGGTTGCAGCGATAATGAAAACTTTCTGTCTGTGGTAGCATAAACGGCTGGCCGATTTGGGGGGGGGGGGGGGGATGGCTGTCTGTTATAGCCAAGATGACTGACTGGCTGACCGATTGGGGGAGGAGGGAGGAGATGCCTGTCTATTGTAGCCAAAATGACTGACCGGCTGACCGATTGGGGTATGCATGTCTGTTGTAGCTAAGATGACTGACCGACTGACCAGTTTGTGGGTGTCAGCCTGTTCGCTGGTTGGTTGGGCATTCTCTAGAAGACATGTGAGTTCGAATTCTTAAGTCGGAATCAGCAACATCCAGGTTTTTCGATTCTTAAGTTTGAAGCAGTAGCAGTCAGGTCTTCTATTCTTAAGTTTGAAGCAGTGACATCCATGTGTTCTATTCTTAAATCGGAAGCAGCAACATCCAGGTCGTCTAATCCTTATGCTTGAAGCACTAACATCCATGTTGAGATTGTTGTGATGTGGAGGTGTGTTGATGAGACAGTTGTGATGTCGAGACACATGTGGTGGTAAGATAATTGTAATTCTGAGACAGTTGTGATGCTGAGATAGATGTGATTTTGAGTCGTTGATATGTTG
>OY992888.1:100421633-100566633 GCA_963921405.1 Cepaea hortensis
TCTCTCTCCTTCTCTCTCTCTCTCACACACACAGGGGGAAAAGTCTCACTCATAAGAGCACATTTCTTTGCTACGATCCCTCCCTCGCCACTACACAACACAGACACACAAACCGCACGTAAACCTGATAGACAAGAAACAGGCAGACATGCGCTGACAAACATCGACCAATCACACGCACACACACTAACACACACACACACACACGCACACATCACACACACACGCACACACACACACACACACACACACAAACACACACACACACACACACACACACACACACCCAGACAGAGCTGACGTCTGCTCACAGGAAACCCCTGAGAAGGGATATTTGTTTTCATCTGGTAATATCCGGAGTCAGAATCTGCCAGCGCCTGGATAAGGCAGGCCATGCTACCTCGGGGGTTTTCAGTGGCCATCTCTGGGTTTTGGGTTCTCACTAGCCATCTCTGGGTTTTGGGTTCTCACTAGCCATCTCTGGGTTTTGGGTTCTCACTAGCCATCTCTGGGTTTTGGGTTCTCACTAGCCATCTCTGGGTCGGGGATACACACTGGTCATTTGTGGGTTGGAGACTAACAGTAGCCATCTCTGGGTCGGGGGTACTCAGTGGCCATCTCTGGGTTTTGGGTTCTCAGTGATCATCTCTGGGTCGGTGGTCCTCAGTGATCATCTCTGGGTCGGGGGTACTTAGTGATCATCTCTGGGTCGGGGGTTCTCAGTGGCCATCTCTGGGTTTTGGGTTCTCATTGATCATCTCTGGGTCGGGGGTCCTCAGTGATCATCTCTGGGTCGGGGGTACTTAGTGATCATCTCTGGGTCGGGGGTACTCAGTGGCCATCTCTGGGTCGGGGGTACGCAGTGACCATCTCTGGGTTTTGGGTTCTCATTGATCATCTCTGGGTCGGGGGTCCTCAGTGATCATCTCTGGGTCGGGGGTACTTAGTGATCATCTCTGGGTCGGGGGTACTCAGTGGCCATCTCTGGGTCGGGGGTACGCAGTGGCCATCTCTGGGTTTTGGGTTCTCATTGATCATCTCTGGGTCGGGGGTCCTCAGTAATCATCTCTGGGTCGGGGGGTACTTAGTGATCATCTCTGGGTCGGGGGTCCTCAGTGATCATCTCTGGGTCGGGGGTACTCAGTGATCATCTCTGGGTTGGGGGTTCTCAGTGATTATCTCTGGGCCGGGGGTTCTCAGTGATCATCTTAGCGATCTTTCCAGTTGTCACGATGATAATCTCTGGGCCGGGGGTTCTCAGTGATCATCTTAGCGATCTTTCCAGTTGTCACGATGATCTCCAATGACCCTCTTCTCATCAGATGACCAAAGAAAAAAGCTACTTTTCTTACTGTTATATAATATTCTAGTTCGATTAGCCTATCTCAGGAAATCGTTGTTAGTTACACTGGCAGTCCAAGGAACTCATAACATTGTCGCAGGAACACATACATCTCTGTTGCTTCCATGATCTTCCTGATTTAGTCTTTCATACACAGATACTGTAGCCCTGTATTTGTACCACGATATAGGGGAATGTAGTTCTAGAATTATACTGTTATTAAAGGGGAATATAGTTCTACATTTAATCTGTGATATAGGGGAATATAGTTCTACATTTAATCTGTGATATAGGGGAATATAGTTCTACATTTGTACTGTGATTATAGGGGAATATAGTTCTAAATTTGTACTGTGATTATAGGGGAATATAGTTCTAAATTTGTACTGTGATTATAGGGGAATATAGTTCTAAATTTGTAGTGTGATTATAGGGGAATATAGTTCTAAATTTGTACTGTGATTATAGGGGAATATAGTTCTAAATTTGTACTGTGATTATAGGGGAATATGGTTCTACATTTGTACTGTGATTATAAGGGAATATAGTTCTAAATTTGTACTGTTATTATAGGGGAATATAGTTCTAAATTTGTACTGTGATTATAGGGGAATATGGTTCTACATTTGTACTGTGATTATAGGGGAATATAGTTCTAAATTTGTACTGTGATTATAGGGGAATACAGTTGTAAATTTGTACTGTGATTATAGGGGAATATAGTTCTACATTTAATCTGTGATATAGGGGAATATAGTTCTACATTTAATCTGTGATATAGGGGAATATAGTTCTAAATTTGTATTGTGATTATAGGGGAATATAGTTCTAAATTTGTACTGTGATTATAGGGGAATATAGTTCTAAATTTGTACTGTGATTATAATGGAATATAGTTCTAAATTTGTTCTGTGATTATAGGGGAATATAGTTCTAAATTTGTACTGTGATTATAGGGGAATATAGTTCTAAATTTGTACTGTGATTATATGGGAATATAGTTCTAAATTTGTACTGTGATTATAGGGGGATATGGTTCTACATTTGTACTGTGTTTATAGATGAATATAGTTCTACATTTGTACTGTGATTATAGGGGAATACAGTTCTAAATTTGTACTGTGGTTATAGGGGAATGTAGTTCTAAATTTGTACTGTGGTTATAGGGGAATATAGTTCCACATTGCCGGCCTCCCTATCGTAGGAGTTAACGTCTGTCTCCGTAATCCCGTGTATTCTCGTGAGTAACGCCGCTGCGCGAGAATCGGCACCGATTCGCGCCGCACTGGTAACTTACGGGGGTATGTGAGCCAGTCGCTCAGAATGCAATGGCAAACTACTGAGCGTAATCTTGCCTAGTACATTAACAGCAGCTGAAAAATGCTGGTGTTAACTGCAACGTTCTGTAAGGAATATGCAACATAAAAAAAGTTCCACATTTGTACTGTAATATGATATAGGGGAATATTGAACTAAATTTGAACCGTGATGTAGGGGGATATACAGGCTTGTCCATGGGACACATTTTTCAGTCCCATTCCCATCCCATCCCACGGTCATTTTGCCTGTCCCATCTCATGGGATTCCCATGGGATTCCCATGACAATACTAATATGGAATACTGTTCAAATAAAATTATGAAATTTATGAAGGTTTAGGGTTAGTGTCTACTAAATAGGACTACATGTACAAAGAGACATGTACAACTACAGAATTGATTAATTTTAATATTTAAGTGTCAATTCAGTGTCATTCTGACACTCTCATTCTGTTTCTGAGTCACTCTGCTCATTCAGCACATTATCAATTTCCTGCTGATCGATTGTTTCTAATAATTCAGTTAATCCAGGTAATCCCTGAACCATTTCCACAATTTTCATTTTACATGGAAATCTCATATACACAGAGTTTATAACGAGAGCTGGTAACATCCGTTTCCTTAACTTACTCAACAACAATCCAGCTACACTAAATAAGCGCTCTACTGCCGCTGAGGACACTGGTATGACCAAGACAATTTTTGCACTTGCTGTTAGCAGTGGAAAACTATGTTCATTTTCCCAATAATTTCTTGGTTGTGAAGTTGGTTGCCGTAATTTTTGAAACATGGTGACTTCATCCTCAAGGCATTTGTTTCTGGGGTCATCAAACTTAAGTGCTTTGTTGGTGGAGGATAAAAAAAATAAGTCAAAATCACTTTTCGGCTTTTGTTCTACAACTCCTGCTACTTCACATACAGCAGATGATTCAGAAGACAGATTTAAATCTTTGATGAATGAAATAACACTTGGAACAACAGACTTAGAAAAGACGATCAAATCATTGGCCCATTTATTGGTGTCCACATTCCCTTTCTTCTTAGTAACAACTGACTTGACCATGTCTTCTATTGTGGATTTGATGTCAACTCCAGTCAGGAATGCTGCAGTAACTGCCAGAGAACTCCCGCAATATGACCAAAGTTTTTCTCCAATAATTTTCTGAAAATCCAGACAATATTTCTTCACCATGCTGCTGGAAGTTTCTTCGTCAATATCAACAATAACTTTGTACAACTGATAGTCTAGGAGGAAGTATAACAGCAAAATCAAATGAGATGTAGCACCATCAATTTCTAGTTTGTCAAAAGAAGTTTTGAATTTCTCATGTATGTACAGCATTCCTTTAATCTGAACAATATTGGGAATGTGGTTTAAGAATTCTTCATCATCTTCATTAAAGTAATGCGAGTAATTTTTTCAAATGGGTATTGAAACGTTGGTAATATGATCGCACGCACGCATTTATTAATTTATCCGTGTGTCCCACCACGAGATAAAGAATTGATACAAGTATGTAAAGAAAAAGGAAGGATAAAAGGCTATAAAAAAGTTTAAAAAGAAAGTTCCTATGACATGGGTACTGTCCCATGTGTCCCATGGGAAATACAAATGTTTGCTGTCCCGTCCCATGGACAAGCCTGGGGATATATATCACAGCCTCGGCACAAGACGCAACCTCGACATACGACACAGCCTCGACATACGGCAGAGCCTCGACATGCGACACAGCCTCGACACACGACCCAGCCTCGACACACGACACAGCCTCGACACACGACACAGCCTGGACACACGACACAGCCTCGACACAAGACTCAACCTTGATATACGACACAGCTTCGTCGTTGCCGCAACCAGCATCTTTCTACCACATAGTAGAAAGGTTGTGGACGGGTGAGTGTTTAAACATCTAATAGCTATTGAGCGAGTCTGTGATACTCGCACGTGCGTGAAGTAGAAAGTGAAGGTTAGTAAAATTGTTGAAGTTGGTCTGCGCTGGCGTAAGTGTATCGACGTACAACGGTTTCAGTCTGTTAGACATGGTAGTATAGTCGGTAGAATAACAAGAACAAGCAAGAACGGGTAACAATTACAACAATCGTAACCGTGAAAACACTGAATAATGTCTCCTCATCACTGATGCCTGACGTCCTGTCTGCGTGGGTAGATGTGTTTGCTGGAAGCCGGATGTCTGGGGTTTGAGTTACAGTGGGTGGTATTGTGGCAGTAAGTGAAGTTAGTTGCAGTATTCTATACCGGGCGTTGTGGGTTTGAGTTACAGTGGGTGGTATTGTGGCAGTAAGTGAAGTTAGTTGCAGTATTCTATACCGGGCGTTGTGGGTTTGAGTTACAGTGGTTGGTATTGTGGCAGTAAGTGAAGTTAGTTGCAGTATTCTATACCGGGCGTTGTGGGTTTGAGTTACAGTGGTTGATATTGTGACAGTAAGTGAAGTTAGTTGCAGTATTCTATACCGGGCGTTGTGGGTTTGAGTTACAGTGGGTGGTATTGTGGCAGTAAGTGAAGTTAGTTGCAGTATTCTATACCGGGCGTTGTGGGTTTGAGTTACAGTGGTTGGTACTGTGGCAGTAAGTGAAGTTAGTTAAAGTATTCTATACCGGGCGTTGTGGGTTTGAGTTACAGTGGTTGGTATTGTGGCAGTAAGTGAAATTAGTTGCAGTATTCTATACCGGGCGTTGTGGGTTTGAGTTACAGTGGTTGGTACTCTGGCAGTAAGTGAAGTTAGTTAAAGTATTCTATACCGGGCGTTGTGGGTTTGAGTTACAGTGGTTGGTATTGTGGCAGTAAGTGAAGTTAGTTGCAGTATTCTATACCGGGCGTTGTGGGTTTGAGTTACAGTGGTTGGTACTGTGGCAGTAAGTGAAATTAGTTGCAGTATTCTATACCGGGCGTTGTGGGTTTGAGTTACAGTGGTTGGTATTGTGGCAGTAAGTGAAGTTAGTTGCAGTATTCTATACCGGGCGTTGTGGGTTTGAGTTACAGTGGTTGGTACTGTGACAGTAAGTGAAATTAGTTGCAGTATTCTATACCGGGCGTTGTGGGTTTGAGTTACAGTGGTTGGTATTGTGGCAGTAAGTGACGTTAATTGCAGTATTCTATACAGGGCGTTGTGGGTTTGAGTTACAGTGGTTGATAGTGTGGCAGTAAGTGAAGTTAGTTGCATTATTCTATACAGGGCGTTGTGGGTTTGAGTTACAGTGGTTGATATTGTGGCAGTAAGTGAAGTTACTTGCAGTATTCTATACAGGGCGTTGTGGGTTTGAGTTACAGTGGTTGATATTGTGGCAGTAAGTGAAGTTACTTGCAGTATTCTATGTTGTTGTTGTTATTCGTGTTGTTGTTGTTATTATTCGTGTTGTTGTTGTTGTTATTATTATTATTCGTGTTGTTGTTGTTGTTATTCGTGTTGTTGTTGTTGTTGTTGTTGTTGTTGTTATTCGTGTTGTTGTTGTTGTTGTTGTTGTTGTTGTTGTTGTTGTTATTGTTATTCGTGTTGTTGTTGTTGTTATTATTGTTATTCGTGTTGTTGTTGTTGTTGTTGTTCGTGTTGTTGTTGTTGTTGTTCGTATCGTTGTTGTTGTTATTCGTGTTGTTGTTGTTGTTGTTGTTGTTATTCGTGTTGTTGTTGTTGTTGTTATTCGTGTTGTTGTTGTTGTTATTCGTGTTGTTGTTGTTATTATTATTATTATTCGTGTTGTTGTTGTTGTTGTTATTCGTGTTGTTGTTGTTGTTATTCGTGTTGTTGTTGTTGTTGTTGTTGTTATTATTCGTGTTGTTGTTGTTGTTGTTATTCGTGTTGTTGTTGTTGTTGTTATTCGTGTTGCTGTTGTTGTTATTATTATTATTCGTGTTGTTGTTGTTGTTGTTCGTGTTGTTGTTGTTGTTATTCGTGTTGTTGTTGTTGTTGTTATTGTTATTCGTGTTGTTGTTGTTGTTGTTGTTGTTATTGTTATTCGTGTTGTTGTTGTTGTTGTTATTATTATTATTCGTGTTGTTGTTGTTGTTGTTATTCGTGTTGTTGTTGTTATTATTCGTGTTGTTGTTGTTGTTATTATTATTATTCGTGGTGTTGTTGTTGTTGTTATTCGTGTTGTTGTTGTTATTCGTGTTGTTGTTGTTGTTGTTATTGTTATTCGTGTTGTTGTTGTTGTTGTTATTCGTGTTGTTGTTGTTGTTGTTGTTATTATTGTTATTCGTGTTGTTGTTGTTGTTGTTGTTCGTGTTGTTGTTGTTGTTCGTATTGTTGTTGTTGTTATTCGTGTTGTTGTTGTTGTTCGTGTTGTTGTTGTTGTTATTCGTGTTGTGTTGTTGTTGTTGTTATTCGTGTTGTTGTTCGTGTTGTTCGTGTTGTTGTTGTTGTTATTCGTGTTGTTGTTGTTGTTGTTGTTGTTATTCGTGTTGTTGTTGTTGTTGATATTCGTGTTGTTGTTGTTGTTGTTCGTGTTGTTGTTGTTGTTGTTGTTGTTGTTGTTGTTGTTATTCGTGTTGTTGTTGTTGTTATTCGTGTTGTTGTAGTTGTTATTCGTGTTGTTGTTCGTGTTGTTGTTGTTGTTATTCGTGTTGTTGTTGTTGTTATTCGTGTTGTTGTTGTTCGTGTTGTTGTTGTTGTTGTTGTTGTTATTCGTGTTGTTGTTGTTGTTGTTGTTGTTATTCGTGTTGTTGTTGTTGTTATTCGTGTTGTTGTTGTTGTTGTTGTTGTTATTCGTGTTGTTGTTGTTATTATTCGTGTTGTTGTTGTTGTTATTCGTGTTGTTGTTGTTATTCGTGTTGTTGTTGTTATTCGTGTTGTTGTTGTTGTTGTTGTTATTCGTGTTGTTGTTGTTGTTATTATTATTATTCGTATTGTTGTTGTTGTTATTATTCGTGTTGTTGTTGTTGTTATTCGTGTTGTTGTTGTTGTTGTTGTTGTTGTTATTCGTGTTGTTGTTATTCGTGTTGTTGTTGTTGTTGTTGTTGTTATTCGTGTTGTTGTTGTTGTTCGTGTTGTTGTTGTTGTTATTCGTGTTGTTGTTGTTATTGTTGTTCGTGTTGTTGTTGTTGTTCGTGTTGTTGTTGTTGTTGTTCGTGTTGTTGTTGTTGTTATTCGTGTTGTTGTTGTTATTGTTGTTCGTGTTGTTGTTGTTGTTGTTGTTGTTGTTCGTGTTGTTGTTGTTGTTGTTGTTGTTGTTATTCGTGTTGTTGTTGTTGTTGTTGTTCGTGTTGTTGTTGTTGTTCGTGTTGTTGTTGTTGTTGTTCGTGTTGTTGTTGTTGTTGTTGTTGTTGTTGTTGTTGTTGTTATTCGTGTTGTTGTTGTTGTTGTTCGTGTTGTTGTTGTTGTTGTTGTTATTGTTATTCGTGTTGTTGTTGTTGTTATTCGTGTTGTTGTTGTTGTTGTTATTCGTGTTGTTGTTGTTGTTGTTCGTGTTGTTGTTGTTGTTGTTTGTGTTGTTGTTGTTGTTGTTGTTGTTGTTATTCGTGTTGTTGTTGTTGTTGTTGTTCGTGTTGTTGTTGTTGTTGTTGTTATTATTATTATTGTTATTCGTGTTGTTGTTGTTGTTGTTGTTGTTGTTCGTGTTGTTGTTGTTGTTGTTATTATTCGTGTTGTTGTTGTTGTTCGTGTTGTTGTTGTTGTTATTCGTGTTGTTGTTGTTGTTATTCGTGTTGTTGTTGTTGTTGTTGTTGTTATTCGTGTTGTTGTTGTTGTTGTTCGTGTTGTTGTTGTTGTTGTTGTTATTGTTATTCGTGTTGTTGTTGTTATTCGTGTTGTTGTTGTTGTTGTTGTTGTTGTTGTTGTTGTTGTTGTTGTTGTTGTTGTTGTTGTTCGTGTTGTTGTTGTTGTTGTTCGTGTTGTTGTTGTTGTTATTCGTGTTGTTGTTGTTGTTTTTGTTATTCGTGTTGTTGTTGTTGTTGTTATTCGTGTTGTTGTTGTTGTTATTCGTGTTGTTGTTGTTGTTGTTGTTATTATTATTATTCGTGTTGTTGTTGTTGTTGTTGTTGTTATTATTATTCGTGTTGTTGTTGTTGTTATTCGTGTTGTTGTTGTTGTTATTCGTGTTGTTGTTGTTGTTATTATTATTATTCGTGTTGTTGTTGTTGTTATTCGTGTTGTTGTTGTTGTTGTTATTATTATTATTCGTGTTGTTGTTGTTGTTATTCGTGTTGTTGTTGTTGTTATTCGTGTTGTTGTTGTTGTTGTTGTTATTCGTGTTGTTGTTGTTATTCGTGTTGTTGTTGTTGTTGTTGTTGTTATTATTATTCGTGTTGTTGTTGTTGTTATTCGTGTTGTTGTTGTTGTTATTCGTGTTGTTGTTGTTGTTGTTGTTGTTATTCGTGTTGTTGTTGTTGTTGTTATTCGTGTTGTTGTTGTTGTTGTTGTTATTGTTATTCGTGTTGTTGTTGTTATTCGTGTTGTTGTTGTTGTTGTTGTTGTTGTTGTTGTTGTTGTTGTTCGTGTTGTTGTTGTTGTTGTTCGTGTTGTTGTTGTTGTTATTCGTGTTGTTGTTGTTGTTGTTGTTATTCGTGTTGTTGTTGTTGTTGTTATTCGTGTTGTTGTTGTTGTTATTCGTGTTGTTGTTGTTGTTGTTATTATTATTATTCGTGTTGTTGTTGTTGTTGTTGTTGTTATTATTATTCGTGTTGTTGTTGTTGTTATTCGTGTTGTTGTTGTTGTTATTCGTGTTGTTGTTGTTGTTATTATTATTATTCGTGTTGTTGTTGTTGTTATTCGTGTTGTTGTTGTTGTTGTTATTATTATTATTCGTGTTGTTGTTGTTATTATTCGTGTTGTTGTTGTTGTTATTCGTGTTGTTGTTGTTGTTGTTGTTATTCGTGTTGTTGTTGTTATTCGTGTTGTTGTTGTTGTTGTTGTTATTATTATTCGTGTTGTTGTTGTTGTTATTCGTGTTGTTGTTGTTGTTATTCGTGTTGTTGTTGTTGTTGTTGTTATTCGTGTTGTTGTTGTTGTTGTTATTCGTGTTGTTGTTATTGTTGTTGTTGTTATTATTATTCGTGTTGTTGTTGTTATTCGTGTTGTTGTTGTTGTTGTTGTTATTATTATTCGTGTTGTTGTTGTTGTTATTCGTGTTGTTGTTGTTGTTATTCGTGTTGTTGTTGTTGTTGTTATTATTATTCGTGTTGTTGTTGTTGTTGTTATTCGTGTTGTTGTTGTTGTTGTTGTTGTTGTTATTATTATTCGTGTTGTTGTTGTTATTCGTGTTGTTGTTATTCGTGTTGTTGTTGTTGTTATTCGTGTGGTTGTTGTTGTTATTATTATTCGTGTTGTTGTTGTTGTTGTTATTCGTGTTGTTGTTGTTGTTATTCGTGTTGTTGTTGTTGTTGGTGTTGTTGTTGTTGTTGTTGTTATTCGTGTTGTTGTTGTTGTTGTTGTTGTTGTTGTTGTTGTTGTTGTTGTTGGTGTTGTTGTTGTTGTTATTCGTGTTGTTGTTGTTGTTATTCGTGTTGTTGTTGTTGTTGTTCGTGTTGTTGTTGTTGTTGTTGTTGTTGTTATTCGTGTTGTTGTTGTTGTTATTCGTGTTGTTGTTGTTGTTGTTATTCGTGTTGTTGTTATTGTTGTTGTTGTTATTATTATTCGTGTTGTTGTTGTTATTCGTGTTGTTGTTGTTGTTGTTGTTATTATTCGTGTTGTTGTTGTTGTTATTCGTGTTGTTGTTGTTGTTATTCGTGTTGTTGTTGTTGTTATTATTATTCGTGTTGTTGTTGTTGTTATTCGTGTTGTTGTTGTTGTTGTTGTTGTTGTTGTTATTATTATTCGTGTTGTTGTTGTTATTCGTGTTGTTGTTATTCGTGTTGTTGTTGTTGTTATTCGTGTGGTTGTTGTTGTTATTATTATTCGTGTTGTTGTTGTTGTTGTTATTCGTGTTGTTGTTGTTGTTATTCGTGTTGTTGTTGTTGTTGGTGTTGTTGTTGTTGTTGTTGTTATTCGTGTTGTTGTTGTTGTTGTTGTTGTTGTTGTTGTTGTTGTTGTTGTTGTTGTTGTTGTTGTTGTTGTTGTTGGTGTTGTTGTTGTTGTTATTCGTGTTGTTGTTGTTGTTGTTATTCGTGTTGTTGTTGTTGTTGTTCGTGTTGTTGTTAGTCTTAGTGTTTTTGTTATTATTTGTATTGTTGTTATGTGTGTTGTTATTGTTGTAACCACAATAAAATCGCACAGGTGTTCAACATCGGGTATGAAACCAGCAAGACAACAACACCACAGCGCCAACATCGATCAGTGCTGAAATTGGCTGTTCTCGCCTATCTCACCGCCACTCTCGAGCCGCGTGTGGAGTGAGAAAATGCACGCGTCACTTGTTTAAAACAATCATTGTGTGGCTGTTTACTTAATGCATTCTTCAATCATTGTCTGTCTGCTTACTGAATGTATTCTTCAATCATTGCCAGCAAGTGTGGTGTTGTTTAACAGCACTGTTTGTTTTACAATTGGTTTAGTACAGTACTGTATGTTTACATGTTGTCTAATGAATGTTTTATGTAATCATTGTCTGTACGCTTACCGCATTCTTCAATCACCGTGTGATTACAGATTGATTTAGTAAATAACTGTTTTTTGTTTACTTATTCTAATCATCAAACTTTGTGTGTTTTCTGCAATCATTTCATGTCTGTGTGTACTGGAATCTGCACACATCAATTTACTTTAATGATTGTTTCCAACATGTCGCGGGGGACAACTCTTTACATACGTCGGGACACAACTCTTTACAAATATCGGGACACAATTATCAACATAAGGTGGAAACAAAACTCTTTACATCATTCGAGACATAATTCTTTACATATAGCGGGGAGAAAGACTCATATGACGGGACACAACTCTTTTCATATAGAGGGGAAAAAAGAGTTTTACATTTGATGGTACACAACTCCTTTACATATTACGGGGAAAACACCTTTTAGCATACGACGGAACACAACCCTTTACAAATGACGGGTCACAACTCTTTAAATATTAGGGGACATAACTCTTTACACATGACGGGTCAAAACTCTTTACATGTGAGGAACACAACTCTTTACATATGAGGGGACACAACACTTTACATATGACGGGACACAACACTTTACATATGACGGGACACAACACTTTACATATGACGGGACACAGCTCCTTAAATATGACGGGACACAGCTCCTTAAATATGACGGGACACAGCTCCTTACATATAGCGGAAACACAACTCTTTACATATGACGGGTCAAAACTCTTTACATGTGAGAAACACAACTCTTTACATATGACGAGACACAACACCTTACATATGACGAGACACAACACCTTACATATGACAGAAACACAACTCTTTACATATGACAGAAACACAGCTCCTTACATATGACAGAATACAGCTTCTTACATATGACAGGACACAGCTCCTTACATATGACGGAGACACAGCTCCTTACATATAGCGGAAACACAACTCTGTACATATGGCAGGACACACAGCTCCTTACATATAGCGGAAACACAACTCTTTACATATGACGGGTCAAAACTCTTTACATGTGAGAAACACAACTCTTTACATATGACGAGACACAACACCTTACATATGACAGAAACACAACTCTTTACATATGACAGAAACACAGCTCCTTACATATGACAGAATACAGCTTCTTACATATGACAGGACACAGCTCCTTACATATGACGGAGACACAGCTCCTTACATATAGCGGAAACACAACTCTGTACATATGACGGAGACACAGCTCTTTACATATGACGGAAACACAACTCTTTACATATAACGGAAACACAACTCTTTACATATGGCAGAAACACAACTCTTTACATATGACAGAAACACAGCTCCTTACATATGACAGAATACAGCTTCTTACATATGACAGGACACAGCTCCTTACGTATGACGGAGACACAGCTCCTTACATATAGCGGAAACACAACTCTGTACATATGACGGAGACACAGCTCTTTACATATGACAGAAACACAGCTCCTTACATATGACAGGACACAGCTCCTTACATATAGCGGAAACACCACTCTTTAAATATGACAGAAATACAGCTCCTTACATATGACAGGACACAGCTCCTTACATATAGCGGAAACACAACTCTTTACACATGACAGATACACAACTCTTTACATGTAGCGGAAACACAACTCTTTACATATGACGGAAACACAACTCTTTACATATGACGGAGACACAACTCTTTACATATGATGGAAGCACAACTCTTTACATGTCGCTTAAAAAAAGTCGCTTAAAAGTCGACAGGGTCGACTTCATTGCTCCGGGTTTTTATCCCATATGGCTCGGTCTCTTTCCGCAGCACGGAAAGCGTCGCACAAAGCACGAACTCCGTAGCTTTTAGCGACGACCCATGGGAGTCTCCGAAACATTTAACTCGTAAACCGAAGGACACGGCCCGGAATCGAACCCACAACCTTCGGCTCACGAGTCAAACGTCAAACGGCTTGACCACTTCGCCACAGAGACTCCTCTTTACATGTAGCGGGACACAACTATTTATATATAGCGACCACTGGCTTACACATATGTACATGTCAAGAGACAACACTCTTTACACAGGGAACCACATTACACTTTATGTATGGTGTCACATAACACGTGACACATGGCGGGACATAACACTTGACATATAGCGGGACAAAACACTTGACACATGGCGGGACATAACACGTGACATATGACAGGATTTAACACTTGACATATGACAGGACATAACACGTGACATATGACAGGATATAACACTTGACATTTGACAGGACATAACACGTGACATATGACAGGATATAACACGTGACATATGACAGGACATAACACGTGACATATGACAGGATATAACACTTGACATATGACAGGATATAACACTTGACATATGGCGGGACATAACACGTGACATATGGCGGGACATAACACGTGACATATGACGGGACATAACACTTGACATATGGCGGGACATAACACGTGACATATGGCGGGACAGACGTTTAAGAAAACCAGTTACACTTTCTGATAGAGGCGTTATAGAGTTTTGTGAACCAAATGTGAAAGACTGACTTTTATTTTCACATATTTCTGTGAGCCCAATGTGAACAATGTGGGTTTGTAGAAGGCAAGGGTACAGTAAATGCTGTGTATATGCTGAGAACCGTATTCGAACGTTCTATAGAAGTAAACAAAGATCTATATCTTTGCTTTATTGACTACACAAAGGCTTTCGATAAAGTGAGACATGTCGACATGATAAGGATGTTTGAAGATCTACAAATTGATGGAAAAGACCTTAGACTTGTAAAAAACATATATTGGAAACAACAAGCTGCCATAAGAGTTGATAATGAAGTAAGCCAATATCAGCCTATTAAGAAAGGTGTGAGACAGGGATGTGTAATGTCTCCAGATCTGTTTTCCCTGTACAGTGAAAGTATTTTCAGAAATACTAAAGATATGGAAGGAATCAACATTGGGGGACGATGCATCAATAACATTAGATATGCAGATGATACAGTCTTGATTGCAGACAATGAACAAGACTAGCAAAATTTAGTAGTAGATGCGGTTGTTACACACAGTGAACAACTAGGGTTAGAATTAAATTGTAAAAAGACACAGATTATGGTCGTCACTAGGAAGAACGAAATATCACAATGTAATATACAAGTAATTGGGAATATCCTTCAACAAGTGAATAGATACAATTATTTCGGAACAGTAATAACATCTGATGGGAGATACCTTGTAGAGATTAGAACAAGAATTGCCATGTGTCACACGTCGTTCTTGATGATAAGTTCAATGTTCTTGATGATCTTTGCTTGATATTGTCGTGTGATGGTCGTTGTCTAGGTAACGATGTTCATGGTGTGTCAATTGAGCTATCTAACTGTCTCTTAATCCAACTCACCCCAGAAGTGCACATTCACCAGTCATTAAACAAGATTCAGTTGGCGCACATAATCATTTATTCCAGAAATAACACAGACTCACGGAACATATGTATATATCCAGAAACAATGTAATCCATAGACTATAAATATCCTCCTCACAATTTAACCCGCACACATCACTGGCTTCTCAAGCCTGCTTCATATCAAATCCACAAGACAGGTAATCCAGCTCCTATCAACCGCTGGACCTCACACAATACCCCCACACACTGGGTCTTAGTTTCCACTAACTATATCACCCACTCTGGGTTCAGGCCCTCACTCACTATAGAACCCACTCTGGTTCAGGCCTGTCTTCACAACTGGGAGAACAACACAACACGGAGATCTCTAACTCCGCTTCTCCTTAGACTACCGACCAGTTCGGCATCTACACATTAACTGTCCTCAAGTCCCTTGACTTCACACAAAACTAAACTGTCCTTTCCCCATCCCCCTGGGGTCCACACTCACCCTTCCCATTATTTCTCAGGACTGGCTGTTTTCTCATAGCCAGGTCAGTCACTTTACTGTCTCCCACTTTCATCTCCATTCTTTCTCATGCCCGGTCACTCAACTCACTGTCAATGACCCAGGCTTATGTCATCACCCCCTCTTAAAAGAAAACTTCGTTTTCAAATATTGGGAGACTAAACTTACTAAACATGTGACCCAGACATATTGCCTGGGTAGCCCTAAGTATGGCTCCATCTCACTTTAGCTACCACCCTAAATAATATATCAAATGCTCATAGTACACTCCCATATTCCCCACATATACATACAACCATCTTTCTATCTTGTGTACCAATACATCACATAATAATAATACATCATAGGAAAGCATTATACTTATGTACCCAAAGGTCTCTTACTACTTCACGACCACACAATACTATTTGTGTACCGACCCTATATCAGGTGGTTCTGTTCTTGTATTAACCCTCCTCTGATTCCTGTCGATGTTGTGTCTACCTTTCATGTACCCATGACTCATGGTACCTCTACAATTACAACATCTGTTTGCTATCCCTAGCCCTGGGTCAGTAATGTCGCGAACACTCTTTTGACCTGACTCAACTTTCCTATCTGCATATTGCACCGTTACACTTGAGTCTCTGTTTAGTCTGAACTCTTTATTCAATCTTGGCCCATATATCTGGCACCTTGCTTTCTGCTGCATACGCCTTCTGCCTATGTGCCCTGCACATGCCCTATCCTGAGCTGTTCTAGTATATCGGTCTCTATGTGCTAAAGGTACTGCTCCTTGCCCACGTGCAGTTCCACTATCTGAAAAGCAGCGAGTGAGAACATTGTTCTTCCTCTCGAAGCACCATCTACCCTTCATTGACCGCCTATGTTCTACTCTCCTACACCCTTGGGAACATTTGTTCAGGGTAGTATCTTGTCTCTGGGATTCACTAGCACTATATTTGGGATCCATTCTCATCTGCTCAGCTGTACTATCCTTGTCCTGAGTTCCTGTGTCTACTTCAAGTGCCTCTTCTACCTCAGCTATACTCTCTAATTTAGGTTCTCTTGTGGTAACTACCTCATTACTGCTTACACTATATTTTTGGTCCCAATAAACTACTTCCTCTTCTGTACAATCTTTAACTCCTATAACATTTCCTATGATCAAATCAGCCACTGGTGTGTCCAAAACACACGCTGTCACTCTTCCAGTGATATATGGTGTTTTTACTGTTATTATTGCTACTGGGTAGAACTCTACTGTGCCGTTGAATGTTATGCATCTAATCTTTTTCCCTGTATAATCCGAAGGATCTATTAAACTTTTCCTCACTCCGATAGACGTACATCCGGAATCCCTAATTGGTAACGCTGGCCTATCATTAACAAATCCCTGATGCAGCTTCAGACTTCCTCCTTCATGCACTGCTGATCCTGCTTTCACTGTATGACCACATATTAGGACTGGCTGACTGTCTTTTTCAAAAAGAGGTTTGCACCCACTACAATCTTCATTGTTCAGCGTCTCAATTACTTGCGCTGCATTTGAGTGCTCTGTTTCTCTCATCCTACATTGATGGCTGACATGCTCCTTCTTTCCACATTTGAAACAGATGATCTCCTTCCTTGCGTTACTTGTTGGCTCACTGGATGGTTGTGCATCGCACTCTGCTGCCTTGTGTCTCCAGCTCCCACAATTCCAACATCCGGCATAATTTGGACGTCTCTGGAAATTCCCTCTTCTATATGGGTACCGTCCTGCTCTACTAAAATGGTTGCCACGGAAACCATTATCTTGAAGTTCTTGCTGCTCACCTTTCTGTGCTGAATCCACACTTTTCGCCCTTGGTCTGATGACTGGATTCTGGTCCTGTTTAGTGTACGCTGCACAGACTATTTCCTCGCTAAATTGTTTACCAATAGATACGTTAGGATGTGCAGTCATGTAGTTTTGTCCTAACTGTGACATTGTGTCTATGTCCTTTGGCTTACGTTCCTCAAAGAACGCCACTAAATTGGTATTACATGAAGCCAATACTTTGTCTCTTAACACTAAATCTACTAATTTATTAAAATCTTTCCCTACTTCTGCGAGCTCCATCCATTTGTTAAATGTGTTCTTTACTGTGTTAACAAAGTCTGTGAAATCTTGATTTGTCTCTGGCACTAACTGTCTAAACTTTGTTCTATATCCATGTTCAGTTAGTTGGAACTTTGTCAGATAACGTTGACGTAAGATAGTGTAGTTGTTTCTTTCTTCTACAGGTAAATTGAACATGGTGTCTAGTGCCTTACCCGTAAGAAACTCGGCAAGTCGCATCGCATACTCCTTCTCTGGAATACCTAACGCTTTGGCTGATGCCTCGAACCTGGCCAAATAATTTTCAAGTTGGTCCCGGTCTGTAAAATATGGCAGTTTTAATCTCTGTGACGACTGCGACGGTCTTCTGCTTTCCTCACTTTGACCTTTCGAAGATAGTTCTAATTTTTTAAACTCAATTTCAGTTTGCATCTGACACTTAATCTTCTCTTTCTCAATTTCCATTTTCATTTGTGTCTCTTTCTCTTCCTGTAGACGCTTGTTTTCTATTTCAGCTAAATTTACTTCCTGTAGATGCTTGTTTTCCATTTCAGCTAGTTTTACTTGTGTCTCTTTCTCTTCCTGTAGACGCTTTGCCTCGCATTCATTATGCCTCTCCTCTCTTTCCGTCTGTTTTTGTTCTTTTGCTTCGGCATACTCCTGTAACTCTTTACCTTTCAGGCCTATTCGTTCACCTGCTTCAATATATTCCATTAAAGTAGGCATCTTGTACTTGTGGACACGTTGCTGTCTGTCAGCCAACTATAAATGTAAAGACTCTGCTACTAGTCTTTGTGTGCCTTCAATAAGTACACTACCACTCCCTGTGTACGTAAATTCGTAGTGCTAATAATGTCACCCTGTAGCAGTCACTCTTCACGCACTAGGTAGTGAAGGGAAAATATCACCTCTACTCCCGCGCATATATCTATAACAAATAGTTGTATAACATTTCTGGAAATATTGTTAAACATACATATAACTACATATACAAAACGAATGAATGATAACACTAAGTGTTTTCTATAAAAACGTTAGACTCACAAGCCAAGTACACGGAGACGGTGATCACAAAGAAATAAACTACAGTAACAACCACAAGCTTGTGTAGGGACACCCACAGTGCGCGTAATATATAAATATAAACTGACAAAGACCACTAGACAGCAGACATGACGCAAGATCACAATAATAACATATATCCGACCACAACAAATATCATATGTAAATATAAAGAAAAGAAGAAAACAGTAAAAAGAACAAATATAAAATGAATAATGTACATAGATCTGACGATAGACACTTGGACACCGTGTATAAAGTCGAGACGACCCAATGCTCAACCGCACAAAACAAACTGACTCGTCAGCTGCCTCTCAACAACATACAATGTGTACCTAGACAATTTCTCTTTGCTTTGTCTCCCGTACGTCGCGAAACAATGCAAAAATATCCTACTTATTACGACCACTGGACCACATACAAATAATTACGTAACGCACAACAACAATACTTAGGACGATGAGAGCAAGAGAAACAAAAACAAAGTAGCCGACAACAATGCGATGGTGAAATCTCAAAAAAGTCCTTATTTTGTTTTCAATAGTCTCCGAAAATCGCCTAGAAATGTCTGTCAGTTATTGTTTTGAAAAGATTACGACGTTAGCTTCCCACAATGAATTAGTGTTCTGATGCGTTTTGAGGAGACGAAAATACCTTTAAAGTCAATGAATGTTTAACTGTGTCGTCGCTGTTGCTTTGAAGTGATGGTATGGCTTCACTGTTGCCGAAAAGGTTAAACCAACGAATGGCAGTAAAATTATCCAGCGCTTTAAATCCGTTTTGCAACCAAAGACGTTAAAACTGTTTGCTCATAACAGAATATTGATAACAAAGGGCTTGAACAAAGACGAAACATCAAGTCTGGCTTTCTTTCAAAACAACTTGTTTATCCAGATCTCCTGTGGAACATTTTTAGTAAATGTCCACTGTCCCTGACCTTGACCTTCGCAGTCAACCTCAAGTCAGTACCTCAGTCTTCTTTGTCACAATAATCCACACTGACTGTCTGTAAAATGACCGGACACTAGGCCATGGAAATTTCCTCAGTAACTGCTTACTGTTAAACAGCCTTGCCTCCTAAGGTCAACCTTCTTTCTCTTTATCACTTTCAGTGGAAAGAATCCTCCATAAAAAAACAGTTTCCACACAACCTTGACAGCCCCACTCCGGCTGCTCTTTTTCACTTCTGCCCCCGCACGGCTGTGGCAGGGTTAACGTAACTCTCCCCCGTACCTGGACGCTGGTGTCTCCACCCGTTCTATTAACTGCGTCGATCAATCTTAAATTGTCGACCTGCGAAACACACAGTGCGCTTGTCTCGCACACACACACACCTAGGACTGACCGCTCTTGTTGCAAACACCTCACTTTCCACGCGACATTTCCTCTGTGCTGTTTTGACTAGTGACTACCCCTGTCACCGTAGTCGACTCTACCGGTTGATCTCTGTGCTGCGTTAAATCTCTGACACCCCCGCTCGTTTCAGCGATATGGTTGGTATCCAATTCACCTGTAGTGAACTTGACGTGAACTGACTGTTCGCTTGTGATTTCTGCCGCGTATTTTCCCCGCGCGCTGACAGTTTTTCTTCGATGTGGCGTCTTACACACACAAAAGAGTTGCTGTTAATCTCTGGACGCAGTACTGTCTAAATTGATGGAACGAAGTCACAGATACTAACTCCTCTCTCAGCGAAGAGCCCACAAATATCTCAGAATGACACCAATGTCTATAATGCAATGGGTTTCTTGATCGGACGAGCTCTCAGATACTCCTTACTAAGCGACGAGCTCCCAGATGATCAATATATCCCCGTCGTCCTTGACCGGAAGAGACCCCAGATGTCACACGTCGTTCTTTATGATAAGTTCAATGTTCTTGATGATCTTTGCTTGATATTGTCGTGTGATGGTCGTTGTCTAGGTAACGATGTTCATGGTGTGTCAATTGAGCTATCTAACTGTCTCTTAATCCAACTCACCCCAGAAGTGCACATTCAATAGTCATTAAACAAGATTCAGTTGGCGCACATAATCCTTTATTACAAAAATAACACAGACTCACGGAACATATGTATATATCCAGAAACAATGTAATCCATAGACTATAAATATCCTCCTCACAATTTAACCCGCACACATCACTGGCTTCTCAAGCCTGCTTCATATCAAATCCACAATATAGGTAATCCAGCTCCTATCAACCGCTGGACCTCACACAATACCCCCACACACTGGGTCTTAGTTTCCACTAACTATATCACCCACTCTGGGTTCAGGCCCTCACTCACTATAGAACCCACTCTGGTTCAGGCCTGTCTTCACAACTGGGAGAACAACACAACACGGAGATCTCTAACTCCGCTTCTCCTTAGACTACCGACCAGTTCGGCATCTACACATTAACTGTCCTCAAGTCCCTTGACTTCACACAAAACTAAACTGTCCTTTCCCCATCCCCCTGGGGTCCACACTCACCCTTCCCATTATTTCTCAGGACTAGCTGTTTTCTCATAGCCAGGTCAGTCACTTTACTGTCTCCCACTTTCATCTCCATTCTTTCTCATGCCCGGTCACTCAACTCACTGTCAATGACCCAGGCTTATGTCACCATGGCAAAAGTAGCCAGATGAAAAACATACTGACCAATAAAAAGATGTCAATTGAAACGAGAAAAAGAGTGTTGAGATGTTAAATAGAACCTGTACTTTTATATGGATGTGAAGCTTGGACAATGAGCAGTCAGGCTGAAAAACATCTTATGGCTGTAGAAATGTGGTTTCTGAGGAAACAGCAAAGAATACCATGGACAGACAGAAAAACCAATGAATAAGTCCTTCAAGAAACAAATGAAGATCGTAAACTGATTAGAGACATTAGACGTAGACAGTCACAATTTTTTGGACATGTTATGAGAAGAAATGGATTGGAGAACTTGGTGACAACTGGCAAGATCGAGGGGAACAGACCAAGGGGAAGACCTAGAAGCAAGTACCTGGATGGCTTGGCCTTGTGGCATGGTCGAGACAGAAACACAGAGCTGATCCACGACTCTGGTGATCGAGTGAGATGGCAGAACATGACCGCCCACGCTTACCGGCATGGCACATGATGGATGAATGGAATATGAACTATTGATAGGGGCGCTAGAGAGTTATGTGAACCCAATGTGAACAACTGATAGGGGTGCTAGAGTGTTCTGTGAACCTAATGTGAACTATTGATTGGGACGCTAGAGAGTTCTGTGAACCAAGTGTAAACTAATGATAGGGGCGCTAGATAATTATGTGAACCCAATGTGAACTAGCGATAGGGGCGCTAGGAAGTTCTGTTAACCCAATGTGAACAACTGATAGGGGCGCTAGAGAGTTCTGTGAACCCAGTGTGAACTATTGACAAGGGAGGCATGGATTTCCGGAAACCAAATGTGAGCGATGATCTCCTCTGTCCGGGCATCTCTCGTCCTGTTCCCCCCCCCCCCCCCACGACAGAGGGAAGGAGTGCTGCACGGAGTCGGCGGTGTGGCGGGGAAGTGAACCCTGGACAAAAACCAGCAACACCATGTCGGCAAGTGCCAGTGTCGAGAAAAAGTTGCAGATCTGGAATTTTGATTAAATTTATTGATCTGTGGAGTTTTTCTAGGCAGTGCGGCCCGAACTGGTGGCCGTTTATTTTATCACAATGTCACTGACAAAAACTCCTTGTAAAAACAATCTTTTCATTTCAATATGGCGGAGCTAGGTTCAAAGTGGACGCGGTTTTTCCTGTTCTCTCTGGCACTCGACAATTCCATTTGCTAATAAACTGTACAATCGGCTGTGTGGATTTGTGCAAGAGGTCAAGGACCCAACATTTCATCTATACACGGTGTCTGTTGGTCATTTCCACCCTGATTTACAATGACATGCAACTAAACAAACACACAGCTGCCACCAAACCTTCATCCAGCAGATATTGGTCAAGCAAGAAGTCATATATTTATGATTGGATGTGGGGTGAACAGACACGCATGCGCGATCTGAAACTGGACATTATCAGTAGTGATATGAACAGAATGATTAAAGCATCTTAGGGTTGTGTGTCTGTATTGTGTTGTTCTGTATCTTCTACCATGCGATCCCCCAGTAGATCATGTTTGTTTGTTTGTTTGTTTGTTGTTGTTGTTTGTCCATCAAGAATGATGATGACTATTCATTTCATCAAGTGAGGTTGAAAGTTTGCAGCCGTGAGTTCTAAACTGGCTGGCCTATTTTGGCTCGAAATGTTTTTTTGACAATGTGAGCGAAGAGTACTTGACGTTCCAGGAGGAGGATCTCCTGCAGTGGTTTTTCGGTCCAGTCTTTTCTTCACAGCTCCTGTAGTCCTGGTTGCTTCGCAAGTGACTGCACCCTTGCGTAATGATGAACGCCATGAATTTCGGTCTTTGGTAGCAGTCTCCCAAGTATAATGAAGAATTCAAAAAGCTTTTTAGTGAGATCTTCAGAGGTCTTTAAAGCGTTTCCTCTGCCGCTTTGGGAGCGTTTACCACAACGCAGCTCACCGTAAAAGAAATTCTTTTAGGAAGCTTGAGATCTGGCATACGAGTTAAGTGACCAGCACAGTGAATCTGATTCTTCATTAGTAGTATGTGGATACTGGGCATGGATACTCTTTCTAGAACTTCAGTGTCTGGGATCTTGTCTTGCCATTTAATCTTCAGTAGCTTCCTTAGGCAGACTGTGTGGAAGTGGTTTAATTTCCTAGCGTGTCGCTAATAAACAGTCCAGGTTTCACAAGCATATAGCAGTGTGGATAATACAACTGCTTTGTAGACTTTTAGTTTTTGTTTGCAGGCTTATTCCAGTTCTGTCCCATACATTCTTGTACAGTCTGCCAAAGGCCGCTGTGTAGATCATAGACCTTCAGCCAACCCTCCTGTCTTCTGCCACTTCCTGCAGTTCGTCCGAGTCCTCCGAGTCCTCAATGTCCTTTATCCTCCTCACTTTAATCCAATTCATCATTCTTCTTTTCTCCTTGGGGTTTTATGTCTGGCTTTATTTCGTTTTCCCTTTATGCTGGCGACACCGTCTTGAAAGTAACAAGTCAGAAGGTACCACAAGTAATTACAACTAAAGTGGTTGTAGAAGTCAAACAGATGGCATTGGCTTGGATTGTATGAAAACAGCCATGGCGATATCACAGGCCGTGCCTACATGTGTATTAAAGTAAATGGCCTTATGTTGGGGCAAGTGCATAGATTCTAGTCACGTGGATAACGTAGGATGGTAGATGCATTACAGGCATAAAGAACAGAACAGGACAAACAAAGACTGCATTCTGTCAACTGAAGAACATTTTGAGCAATAAGTTATTGTCATTGAAAGTTAGAATGGAACCCTGGCATGTTACAAAGAACCAGTTCTATAACATGTGGCCGTGACCCCTAGACAGTTAGTAAACGTGCGATCAAACCCTGGAGACTATGGAGCTGTGGTTTTATAGAGCAGTTCACACATAAACACATAAACACACATAAACACACATAAACACACATGTATTCTTTGGCGCTCATAGAAGTGAAAACTATAGTTACCGACCGGCATTCGACTCTGTCACTTCAAATGACGACGCTATATATGTGGTTTTGTAGAAGAATGCAGAATATTCCATGGACAGCCAACATGAGTAATCTGGACATTTTCAGGGAGTCTAAGTCGCAAAGACAACTTATCACAAACATCAGAAAGAGGCAATTTTCATTTTGTATGTGGTCACATTATGATATGACAAAAAGTAAAACATACTAAGACAATTGGAAACATTTGTGGAAAGAGAGATATAAGAAGACAGCTTGAGAAAATTCACGACAGTCTTGTTCATGGCACTAAAGGAAGTCAGCACAAGTTGTAAATCTCAAAATGTGGAGAAGCGTTACCGCCCACACTAATAGGCAAGGCGCTTGATTGTGCTGTTTCGTTTGTCCCGTGGGTGATAGACAAGGACCTGTCCACTGAGATACCCCAGGTGTTCCCATTGTGTGACCTGTCCACTGAGATACCCCAGGTGTTCCCATTGTGTGACCTGTCCACTGAGATACCCCAGGTGTTCCCAGTGTGTGACCTGTCCACTGAGATACCCCCAGGTGTTTCCATTGTGTGACCTGTCCACTGAAATACCCCAGGTGTTCCCATTGTGTGACCTGTCCACTGAGATACCCCAGGTGTTCCCATTGTGTGACCTGTCCACTGAGATAGCCCAGGTGTTCCCATTGTGTGACCTGTCTACTGAGCTCCCCCCCCCCCCAGGTGTTCCCATTGTGTGACCTGTCCACTGAGATCTCCCCCCCCCCCCAGGTGTTCATATTGTGTGACCTGTCCACTGAGCTCCCCCCCCCCCCAGGTGTTCCCATTGTGTGACCTGTCCACTGAGATACCCCCCCCCCCCCAGGTGTTCCCATTGTGTGATCTGTCCACTGAGATACCCCCCCCCCTCCAGGTGTTCCCATTGTGTGACCTGTCCACTGAGCCCCCCCCCCCAGGTGTTCCCATTGTGTGACCTGTCCACTGAGATACCCCCCCCCCCCAGGTGGTCCCATTGTGTGACCTGTCCACTGAGCTCCCCCCCCCCCAGGTGTTCTCATTGTGTGACCTGTCCACTGAGCCCCCCCCCCCCCAGGTGTTCCCATTGTGTAACCTCTCCACTGAGATACCCC
Organism: Cepaea hortensis; assembly: GCA_963921405.1. Taxonomy (NCBI): domain Eukaryota; kingdom Metazoa; phylum Mollusca; class Gastropoda; order Stylommatophora; family Helicidae; genus Cepaea; species Cepaea hortensis. The sequence goes on from OY992888.1 coordinate 100,446,549, forward strand.
CCCCCCCCACCAGGTGGTCCCATTGTGTGACCTGTCCACTGAGCTCCCACTCCCCCACCCCAGGTGTTCCCATTGTGTGACCTGTCCACTGAGATACCCCCCCCCCAGGTGTTCCCATTGTGTGACCTGTCCACTGAACCCCCCCCCCCAGGTGTTCCCATTGTGTGACCTGTCCACTGAACCCCCCCCCCCCCAGGTGTTCCCATTGTGTGACCTGTCCACTGAGCTCCCACTCCCCCACCCCCAGGTGTTTCCATTGTGTGACCTATCCACTGAGATACCCCCCCCCCCAGGTGTTCCCATTGTGTGACCTGTCCACTGAACCCCCCCCCCCCCCAGGTGTTCCCATTGTGTGACCTGTCCACTTAGCTTCCCCCCCCCCAGGTCTTCCCATTGTGTGACGTGTCCACTGTGATACACCAGGTGTTCCCATTGTGTGACCTGTCCACTGTGATACCCCCCCCCCCAGGTGTTCCCAGTGTGTGACCTGTCCACTGAGCTGTCACCCCCCCCCCCCAGGGGTTCCCATTCTGTGACCTGTCCACTGAGATACCCTAGGTGTTCCCATTGTGTGACCTGTCCACTGAGATACCCTAGGTGTTCCCATTGTGTGACCTGTCCACTGAGCTACCCCCCCCCCCCCGCCCAGGTGTTCCTATTGTGTGACCTGTCCACTGAGATACTCCCCCCCCCCAGGTGTTCCCATTGTGTGACCTGTCCATTTTGATACCCCCAGGTGTTTCCAGTGTGTGACCTGTCCACTGAGATACTTCCCCCCCCCCCCAGGTGTTCCCATTGTGTGACCTGTCCACTGAGATACCCCAGGTGTTCCCATTGTGTGACCTGTCCACTGAGATACCCCAGGTGTTCCCATTGTGTGACCTGTCCACTGAGATTACCCCCCCCCCCCAGGTGTTCCCATTGTGTGACCTGTCCACTGAGATACCCCCCCCCCCCCCCCCAGGTGTTCCCATTGTGTGACCTGTCCACTGAGATACCCCCCCCCCAGTTGTTCCCATTGTGTGACCTGTCCACTGAGATAACCCCCCCCCCCCCCCAGGTGTTCCCATTGTGTGACCTCTCCACTGAGATAACCCCCCCCCCCCCCAGGTGTTCCCATTGTGTGACCTGTCCACTTAGATACCCCAGGTGTTCCCATTGTGTGACCTGTCCAATGAGATACCCCCCCCCAGGTGTTCCCATTGTGTGACCTGTCCACTGAGATACCCCCCCCCCCCAGTTGTTCCCATTGTGTGACCTGTCCACTGAGATAACCCCCCCCCCCAGGTGTTCCCATTGTGTGACCTGTCCACTGAGATACCCCAGGTGTTCCCATTGTGTGACCTGTCCACTGAGATACCCCCCCCCCAGGTGTTCCCATTGTGTGACCTGTCCACTTAGATACACCCCCCCCCCCCCAGTTGTTCCCATTGTGTGACCTGTCCACTGAGATACCCCAGGTGTTCACATTGTGTGACCTGTCCACTGAAATACCCCCACCCCCCATGTGTTCCCATTGTGTGACCTGTCCACTGAGATACCCCCCCCCCCCCAGGTGTTTCCATTGTGTCACCTGTCCACTGAGATACCCCCAGGTGTTCCCAGTGTGTGACCTGTCCACTGAGATACCCCAGGTGTTCCCATTGTGTGACCTGTCCAATGAGATACCCCCCCCCCCCAGGTGTTCCCATTGTGTGACCTGTCCACTGAGATACCCCCCCCCCAGTTGTTCCCATTGTGTGACCTGTCCACTGAGATACCCCCCCCCCCCAGGTGTTTCCATTGTGTCACCTGTCCACTGAGATACCCCCAGGTGTTCCCAGTGTGTGACCTGTCCACTGAGATACCCCCAGGTGTTCCAGTGTGTGACTTATCCTCGCACCCTCACCTCTTGGTTCACAGGGGTTTGATTCTCCCCGTGAGCTCCACACTGGGGAGTCCGTCTGACTATTGTATGCCTTCTGTTATGTGCCGACACCAGATAGTGCAAGCATGTATTGTGTTAGTGCAGTGGTTCTCAACCTTGTTTGGCCCGTGCCCCCCTTCACCAAATTTTCAGAACGTCATTCCCCCCCCCCCCCTTTCCTATCAAAAATTTGTCCCGTGCCCCCCTACACCGTATTTTCAGAACGACACACACCCCCCCCCCCCCTTTTCATATTTCCTATCTAAAAATCCCTACACAGTATACGTAAAAATGGAAGGTAAATTTAATAGCATATACTAAAGCAAGTCTAGACATCCACATAAATCATGATTTGTGGGTCTGCTTACTTTACATAATGAATTTTAGAAGGATGAGACGTACATAACTTTAAAGTATGAAGGGGAAAACAACATTAAGTAATCGGTTCTTGTATTAACGCGATCTTGAAATGGTCTTCATTTCACACCCCCCCCCCCCCCCACCTCTGGAAACTAAAAAATTCCCCCCTGGGGGGTGGGGGGGGGAATTCCCCACCGGTTGAGGACCACTGTGTTAGTGGGTATCTCCATGAACTCTACCAGTTAGTGCATGCATGTAGTGTGTTAGTGGGTATCTCCATGAACTCTACCAGTTAGTGCATGCATGTAGTGTGTTAGTGGGTATCTCCATGAACTCTACCAGTTAGTGCATGCATGTAGTGTGTTAGTGGGTATCTCCATGAACTCTACCAGTTAGTGCATGCATGTAGTGTGTTAGTGGGTATCTCCATGAACTCTACCAGTTAGTGCATGCATGTAGTGTGTTAGTGGGTATCTCCATGAACTCTACCAGTTAGTGCATGCATGTAGTGTGTTAGTGGGTATCTCCATGAACTCTACCAGTTAGTGCATGCATGTAGTGTGTTAGTGGGTATCTCCATGAACTCTACCAGTTAGTGCATGCATGTAGTGTGTTAGTGGGTATCTCCATGAACTCTACCAGTTAGTGCATGCATGTAGTGTGTTAGTGGGTATCTCCATGAACTCTACCAGTTAGTGCATGCATGTAGTGTGTTAGTGGGTATCTCCATGAACTCTACCAGTTAGTGCATGCATGTAGTGTGTTAGTGGGTATCTCCATGAACTCTACCAGTTAGTGCATGCATGTAGTGTGTTAGTGGGTATCTCCATGAACTCTACCAGTTAGTGCATGCATGTAGTGTGTTAGTGGGTATCTCCATGAACTCTACCAGTTAGTGCATGCATGTAGTGTGTTAGTGGGTATCTCCATGAACTCTACCAGTTAGTGCATGCATGTAGTGTGTTAGTGGGTATCTCCATGAACTCTACCAGTTAGTGCATGCATGTAGTGTGTTAGTGGGTATCTCCATGAACTCTACCAGTTAGTGCATGCATGTAGTGTGTTAGTGGGTATCTCCATGAACTCTACCAGTTAGTGCATGCATGTAGTGTGTTAGTGGGTATCTCCATGAACTCTACCAGTTAGTGCATGCATGTAGTGTGTTAGTGGGTATCTCCATGAACTCTACCAGTTAGTGCATGCATGTAGTGTGTTAGTGGGTATCTCCATGAACTCTACCAGTTAGTGCATGCATGTAGTGTGTTAGTGGGTATCTCCATGAACTCTACCAGTTAGTGCATGCATGTAGTGTGTTAGTGGGTATCTCCATGAACTCTACCAGTTAGTGCATGCATGTAGTGTGTTAGTGGGTATCTCCATGAACTCTACCAGTTAGTGCATGCATGTAGTGTGTTAGTGGGTATCTCCATGAACTCTACCAGTTAGTGCATGCATGTAGTGTGTTAGTGGGTATCTCCATGAACTCTACCAGTTAGTGCATGCATGTAGTGTGTTAGTGGGTATCTCCATGAACTCTACCAGTTAGTGCATGCATGTAGTGTGTTAGTGGGTATCTCCATGAACTCTACCAGTTAGTGCATGCATGTAGTGTGTTAGTGGGTATCTCCATGAACTCTACCAGTTAGTGCATGCATGTAGTGTGTTAGTGGGTATCTCCATGAACTCTACCAGTTAGTGCATGCATGTAGTGTGTTAGTGGGTATCTCCATGAACTCTACCAGTTAGTGCATGCATGTAGTGTGTTAGTGGGTATCTCCATGAACTCTACCAGTTAGTGCATGCATGTAGTGTGTTAGTGGGTATCTCCATGAACTCTACCAGTTAGTGCATGCATGTAGTGTGTTAGTGGGTATCTCCATGAACTCTACCAGTTAGTGCATGCATGTAGTGTGTTAGTGGGTATCTCCATGAACTCTACCAGTTAGTGCATGCATGTAGTGTGTTAGTGGGTATCTCCATGAACTCTACCAGTTAGTGCATGCATGTAGTGTGTTAGTGGGTATCTCCATGAACTCTACCAGTTAGTGCATGCATGTAGTGTGTTAGTGGGTATCTCCATGAACTCTACCAGTTAGTGCATGCATGTAGTGTGTTAGTGGGTATCTCCATGAACTCTACCAGTTAGTGCATGCATGTAGTGTGTTAGTGGGTATCTCCATGAACTCTACCAGTTAGTGCATGCATGTAGTGTGTTAGTGGGTATCTCCATGAACTCTACCAGTTAGTGCATGCATGTAGTGTGTTAGTGGGTATCTCCATGAACTCTACCAGTTAGTGCATGCATGTAGTGTGTTAGTGGGTATCTCCATGAACTCTACCAGTTAGTGCATGCATGTAGTGTGTTAGTGGGTATCTCCATGAACTCTACCAGTTAGTGCATGCATGTAGTGTGTTAGTGGGTATCTCCATGAACTCTACCAGTTAGTGCATGCATGTAGTGTGTTAGTGGGTATCTCCATGAACTCTACCAGTTAGTGCATGCATGTAGTGTGTTAGTGGGTATCTCCATGAACTCTACCAGTTAGTGCATGCATGTAGTGTGTTAGTGGGTATCTCCATGAACTCTACCAGTTAGTGCATGCATGTAGTGTGTTAGTGGGTATCTCCATGAACCCTACCAGTTAGTGCATGCATGTAGTGTGTTAGTGGGTATCTCCATGAACCCTACCAGTTAGTGCATGCATGTAGTGTGTTAGTGGGTATCTCCATGAACCCTACCAGTTAGTGCATGCATGTAGTGTGTTAGTGGGTATCTCCATGAACTCTACCAGTTAGTGCATGCATGTAGTGTGTTAGTGGGTATCTCCATGAACTCTACCAGTTAGTGCATGCATGTAGTGTGTTAGTGGGTATCTCCATGAACTCTACCAGTTAGTGCATGCATGTAGTGTGTTAGTGGGTATCTCCATGAACTCTACCAGTTAGTGCATGCATGTAGTGTGTTAGTGGGTATCTCCATGAACTCTACCAGTTAGTGCATGCATGTAGTGTGTTAGTGGGTATCTCCATGAACTCTACCAGTTAGTGCATGCATGTAGTGTGTTAGTGGGTATCTCCATGAACTCTACCAGTTAGTGCATGCATGTAGTGTGTTAGTGGGTATCTCCATGAACTCTACCAGTTAGTGCATGCATGTAGTGTGTTAGTGGGTATCTCCATGAACTCTACCAGTTAGTGCATGCATGTAGTGTGTTAGTGGGTATCTCCATGAACTCTACCAGTTAGTGCATGCATGTAGTGTGTTAGTGGGTATCTCCATGAACTCTACCAGTTAGTGCATGCATGTAGTGTGTTAGTGGGTATCTCCATGAACTCTACCAGTTAGTGCATGCATGTAGTGTGTTAGTGGGTATCTCCATGAACTCTACCAGTTAGTGCATGCATGTAGTGTGTTAGTGGGTATCTCCATGAACTCTACCAGTTAGTGCATGCATGTAGTGTGTTAGTGGGTATCTCCATGAACTCTACCAGTTAGTGCATGCATGTAGTGTGTTAGTGGGTATCTCCATGAACTCTACCAGTTAGTGCATGCATGTAGTGTGTTAGTGGGTATCTCCATGAACTCTACCAGTTAGTGCATGCATGTAGTGTGTTAGTGGGTATCTCCATGAACTCTACCAGTTAGTGCATGCATGTAGTGTGTTAGTGGGTATCTCCATGAACTCTACCAGTTAGTGCATGCATGTAGTGTGTTAGTGGGTATCTCCATGAACTCTACCAGTTAGTGCATGCATGTAGTGTGTTAGTGGGTATCTCCATGAACTCTACCAGTTAGTGCATGCATGTAGTGTGTTAGTGGGTATCTCCATGAACTCTACCAGTTAGTGCATGCATGTAGTGTGTTAGTGGGTATCTCCATGAACTCTACCAGTTAGTGCATGCATGTAGTGTGTTAGTGGGTATCTCCATGAACTCTACCAGTTAGTGCATGCATGTAGTGTGTTAGTGGGTATCTCCATGAACTCTACCAGTTAGTGCATGCATGTAGTGTGTTAGTGGGTATCTCCATGAACTCTACCAGTTAGTGCATGCATGTAGTGTGTTAGTGGGTATCTCCATGAACTCTACCAGTTAGTGCATGCATGTAGTGTGTTAGTGGGTATCTCCATGAACTCTACCAGTTAGTGCATGCATGTAGTGTGTTAGTGGGTATCTCCATGAACTCTACCAGTTAGTGCATGCATGTAGTGTGTTAGTGGGTATCTCCATGAACTCTACCAGTTAGTGCATGCATGTAGTGTGTTAGTGGGTATCTCCATGAACTCTACCAGTTAGTGCATGCATGTAGTGTGTTAGTGGGTATCTCCATGAACTCTACCAGTTAGTGCATGCATGTAGTGTGTTAGTGGGTATCTCCATGAACTCTACCAGTTAGTGCATGCATGTAGTGTGTTAGTGGGTATCTCCATGAACTCTACCAGTTAGTGCATGCATGTAGTGTGTTAGTGGGTATCTCCATGAACTCTACCAGTTAGTGCATGCATGTAGTGTGTTAGTGGGTATCTCCATGAACTCTACCAGTTAGTGCATGCATGTAGTGTGTTAGTGGGTATCTCCATGAACTCTACCAGTTAGTGCATGCATGTAGTGTGTTAGTGGGTATCTCCATGAACTCTACCAGTTAGTGCATGCATGTAGTGTGTTAGTGGGTATCTCCATGAACTCTACCAGTTAGTGCATGCATGTAGTGTGTTAGTGGGTATCTCCATGAACTCTACCAGTTAGTGCATGCATGTAGTGTGTTAGTGGGTATCTCCATGAACTCTACCAGTTAGTGCATGCATGTAGTGTGTTAGTGGGTATCTCCATGAACTCTACCAGTTAGTGCATGCATGTAGTGTGTTAGTGGGTATCTCCATGAACTCTACCAGTTAGTGCATGCATGTAGTGTGTTAGTGGGTATCTCCATGAACTCTACCAGTTAGTGCATGCATGTAGTGTGTTAGTGGGTATCTCCATGAACTCTACCAGTTAGTGCATGCATGTAGTGTGTTAGTGGGTATCTCCATGAACTCTACCAGTTAGTGCATGCATGTAGTGTGTTAGTGGGTATCTCCATGAACTCTACCAGTTAGTGCATGCATGTAGTGTGTTAGTGGGTATCTCCATGAACTCTACCAGTTAGTGCATGCATGTAGTGTGTTAGTGGGTATCTCCATGAACTCTACCAGTTAGTGCATGCATGTAGTGTGTTAGTGGGTATCTCCATGAACTCTACCAGTTAGTGCATGCATGTAGTGTGTTAGTGGGTATCTCCATGAACTCTACCAGTTAGTGCATGCATGTAGTGTGTTAGTGGGTTTCTCCATGAACTCTACCAGTTAGTGCATGCATGTAGTGTGTTAGTGGGTATCTCCATGAACTCTACCAGTTAGTGCATGCATGTAGTGTGTTAGTGGGTATCTCCATGAACTCTACCAGTTAGTGCATGCATGTAGTGTGTTAGTGGGTATCTCCATGAACTCTACCAGTTAGTGCATGCATGTAGTGTGTTAGTGGGTTTCTCCATGAACTCTACCAGTTAGTGCATGCATGTAGTGTGTTAGTGGGTTTCTCCATGAACTCTACCAGTTAGTGCATGCATGTAGTGTGTTAGTGGGTATCTCCATGAACTCTACCAGTTAGTGCATGCATGTAGTGTGTTAGTGGGTATCTCCATGAACTCTACCAGTTAGTGCATGCATGTAGTGTGTTAGTGGGTATCTCCATGAACTCTACCAGTTAGTGCATGCATGTAGTGTGTTAGTGGGTTTCTCCATGAACTCTACCAGTTAGTGCATGCATGTAGTGTGTTAGTGGGTTTCTCCATGAACTCTACCAGTTAGTGCATGCATGTAGTGTGTTAGTGGGTATCTCCATGAACTCTACCAGTTAGTGCATGCATGTAGTGTGTTAGTGGGTATCTCCATGAACTCTACCAGTTAGTGCATGCATGTAGTGTGTTAGTGGGTATCTCCATGAACTCTACCAGTTAGTGCATGCATGTAGTGTGTTAGTGGGTATCTCCATGAACTCTACCAGTTAGTGCATGCATGTAGTGTGTTAGTGGGTATCTCCATGAACTCTACCAGTTAGTGCATGCATGTAGTGTGTTAGTGGGTATCTCCATGAACTCTACCAGTTAGTGCATGCATGTAGTGTGTTAGTGGGTATCTCCATGAACTCTACCAGTTAGTGCATGCATGTAGTGTGTTAGTGGGTATCTCCATGAACTCTACCAGTTAGTGCATGCATGTAGTGTGTTAGTGGGTATCTCCATGAACTCTACCAGTTAGTGCATGCATGTAGTGTGTTAGTGGGTATCTCCATGAACTCTACCAGTTAGTGCATGCATGTAGTGTGTTAGTGGGTATCTCCATGAACTCTACCAGTTAGTGCATGCATGTAGTGTGTTAGTGGGTATCTCCATGAACTCTACCAGTTAGTGCATGCATGTAGTGTGTTAGTGGGTATCTCCATGAACTCTACCAGTTAGTGCATGCATGTAGTGTGTTAGTGGGTATCTCCATGAACTCTACCAGTTAGTGCATGCATGTAGTGTGTTAGTGGGTTTCTCCATGAACTCTACCAGTTAGTGCATGCATGTAGTGTGTTAGTGGGTATCTCCATGAACTCTACCAGTTAGTGCATGCATGTAGTGTGTTAGTGGGTATCTCCATGAACTCTACCAGTTAGTGCATGCATGTAGTGTGTTAGTGGGTTTCTCCATGAACTCTACCAGTTAGTGCATGCATGTAGTGTGTTAGTGGGTATCTCCATGAACTCTACCAGTTAGTGCATGCATGTAGTGTGTTAGTGGGTATCTCCATGAACTCTACCAGTTAGTGCATGCATGTAGTGTGTTAGTGGGTATCTCCATGAACTCTACCAGTTAGTGCATGCATGTAGTGTGTTAGTGGGTATCTCCATGAACTCTACCAGTTAGTGCATGCATGTAGTGTGTTAGTGGGTATCTCCATGAACTCTACCAGTTAGTGCATGCATGTAGTGTGTTAGTGGGTATCTCCATGAACTCTACCAGTTAGTGCATGCATGTAGTGTGTTAGTGGGTATCTCCATGAACTCTACCAGTTAGTGCATGCATGTAGTGTGTTAGTGGGTTTCTCCATGAACTCTACCAGTTAGTGCATGCATGTAGTGTGTTAGTGGGTATCTCCATGAACTCTACCAGTTAGTGCATGCATGTAGTGTGTTAGTGGGTATCTCCATGAACTCTACCAGTTAGTGCATGCATGTAGTGTGTTAGTGGGTTTCTCCATGAACTCTACCAGTTAGTGCATGCATGTAGTGTGTTAGTGGGTATCTCCATGAACTCTACCAGTTAGTGCATGCATGTAGTGTGTTAGTGGGTTTCTCCATGAACTCTACCAGTTAGTGCATGCATGTAGTGTGTTAGTGGGTTTCTCCATGAACTCTACCAGTTAGTGCATGCATGTAGTGTGTTAGTGGGTTTCTCCATGAACTCTACCAGTTAGTGCATGCATGTAGTGTGTTAGTGGGTATCTCCATGAACTCTACCAGTTAGTGCATGCATGTAGTGTGTTAGTGGGTATCTCCATGAACTCTACCAGTTAGTGCATGCATGTAGTGTGTTAGTGGGTATCTCCATGAACTCTACCAGTTAGTGCATGCATGTAGTGTGTTAGTGGGTATCTCCATGAACTCTACCAGTTAGTGCATGCATGTAGTGTGTTAGTGGGTTTCTCCATGAACTCTACCAGTTAGTGCATGCATGTAGTGTGTTAGTGGGTATCTCCATGAACTCTACCAGTTAGTGCATGCATGTAGTGTGTTCGTGGGTATCTCCATGAACTCTACCAGTTAGTGCATGCATGTAGTGTGTTCGTGGGTATCTCCATGAACTCTACCAGTTAGTGCATGCATGTAGTGTGTTAGTGGGTATCTCCATGAACTCTACCAGTTAGTGCATGCATGTAGTGTGTTAGTGGGTATCTCCATGAACTCTACCAGTTAGTGCATGCATGTAGTGTGTTAGTGGGTATCTCCATGAACTCTACCAGTTAGTGCATGCATGTAGTGTGTTAGTGGGTATCTCCATGAACTCTACCAGTTAGTGCATGCATGTAGTGTGTTAGTGGGTATCTCCATGAACTCTACCAGTTAGTGCATGCATGTAGTGTGTTAGTGGGTATCTCCATGAACTCTACCAGTTAGTGCATGCATGTAGTGTGTTAGTGGGTATCTCCATGAACTCTACCAGTTAGTGCATGCATGTAGTGTGTTAGTGGGTATCTCCATGAACTCTACCAGTTAGTGCATGCATGTAGTGTGTTAGTGGGTATCTCCATGAACTCTACCAGTTAGTGCATGCATGTAGTGTGTTAGTGGGTATCTCCATGAACTCTACCAGTTAGTGCATGCATGTAGTGTGTTAGTGGGTATCTCCATGAACTCTACCAGTTAGTGCATGCATGTAGTGTGTTAGTGGGTATCTCCATGAACTCTACCAGTTAGTGCATGCATGTAGTGTGTTAGTGGGTATCTCCATGAACTCTACCAGTTAGTGCATGCATGTAGTGTGTCAGTGGGTATCTCCATGAACTCTACCAGTTAGTGCATGCATGTAGTGTGTCAGTGGCTATCTCCATGAACTCTACCAGTTAGTGCATGCATGTAGTGTGTCAGTGGCTATCTCCATGAACTCTACCAGTTAGTGCATGCATGTAGTGTGTTAGTGGCTATCTCCATGAACTCTACCAGTTAGTGCATGCATGTAGTGTGTTAGTGGCTATCTCCATGAACTCTACCAGTTAGTGCATGCATGTAGTGTGTTAGTGGGTATCTCCATGAACTCTACCAGTTAGTGCATGCATGTAGTGTGTTAGTGGGTTTCTCCATGAACTCTACCAGTTAGTGCATGCATGTAGTGTGTTAGTGGGTATCTCCATGAACTCTACCAGTTAGTGCATGCATGTAGTGTGTTAGTGGGTATCTCCATGAACTCTACCAGTTAGTGCATGCATGTAGTGTGTTAGTGGGTATCTCCATGAACTCTACCAGTTAGTGCATGCATGTAGTGTGTTAGTGGGTATCTCCATGAACTCTACCAGTTAGTGCATGCATGTAGTGTGTTAGTGGGTATCTCCATGAACTCTACCAGTTAGTGCATGCATGTAGTGTGTTAGTGGGTATCTCCATGAACTCTACCAGTTAGTGCATGCATGTAGTGTGTTAGTGGGTATCTCCATGAACTCTACCAGTTAGTGCATGCATGTAGTGTGTTAGTGGGTATCTCCATGAACTCTACCAGTTAGTGCATGCATGTAGTGTGTTAGTGGGTATCTCCATGAACTCTACCAGTTAGTGCATGCATGTAGTGTGTTAGTGGGTATCTCCATGAACTCTACCAGTTAGTGCATGCATGTAGTGTGTTAGTGGGTTTCATGTTACTCATCTCTACAGGGAAATATACTTCTACATTTGTCCTCTAATGTAGGGGAATATATATCACAGCCTTGGCACAAGACGCAACTTCGACATACGACACAGCCTCGACATACGACACAGCCTCGACATACGACACAAACTCGACATACGACACAGCCTCGACACAAGGCACATTCTCGACATGAGACACAGCTTCGTCGTTGCCGCAACCAGCATCTCTCTACCACATAGTAGAAAGGGTGTGGACGGGTGAGTGTTTAAATATCTAATAGCCATTGAGCGAGTCTGTGATACTCGCACGTGCATGAAGTAGAAAGTGAAGGTTAGTAAAATTGTTGAAGTTGGTCTGCGCTGGCGTAAGTGTATCGACGTACAACGGTTTCAGTCTGTTAGACATGGTAGTAGAGTCGGTAGAATAACAAGAACAAGCAAGAACGGGTAACAATTACAACAATCGTAACCGTGAATATGCTGAATAATATTTCCTGGTGTAACGTTAGACCTAGCATGTCTACCTTGTGTGCAAAGCTGAATGTCCGCTTACTGTCATACATTTCCTTGTTCTATGAAATCTCCTCGAGACTGTTGCATTCTTGCATGAATATCTGTGTCTGTTTCCTCATATAAATAGAGATATATGACTCCATCTCTTGGAGTGAGGTTTCACCAATGGAGATCTGGTTATCATTTGCTTTGGTTTATTCTCATTATCGGCAGGTCAGATTGAAACAGTGGCCATATCGAACCGATGGCATCGAGGAGCATCTGCGTGTGGCATGATGTCTTCAGACGTTCGCATCCCCAGTCCATTTACATTTCTCAATACTCAGTAGTTAACCACGTAAGCCGTCGTGATACCCTAACTAAAAATAGAATCGTAGATTCTAGATCGAGAGAGGGTAGATGAATGGTGGGGTCTCAATTTCATTGGGTAACCCTTGGGCTGGTAACGCTCCTTAATACATAATTAGCCCGCCAGTCGAAGCCTTGATTCCATCCCGTAAGGACATGTTCAAGATGCAGTGGTAAAATTTGCCCAAAAGCATTCTTTGGGAGGTGGTCATCTGCACTCCAGGTACCTAAATCATTTAATATGTTATGTGTAAACCTGATGAAGTGAGAGAGAGACGAATGGCCGAGTATTTTCTTGAGAAAATGTAAAAAGAAGACAGGACTTCGGTACAGTGACTCTAAAACTGCCGCTCAAAACCTGTCATGTCTACCGCAGTGAAACATTCTTACCATGTCTATTGTCTGTCTGATTTGATGATTTGCATATGCTTATGACTGTAAACCACGCGCAATGCATATGGCAAAACCTTTGTGCATTCTGAACATTCGTTGAGTGCCTATCATGACCATTCTTAACCAAACTGTACATCGCTCTTGAGAGTTACCTTTGGCAGTTATGTTTCAGAATGTGTGATGCTATATACTGCATGTAATTTCTCCCTTATAATGGCTGAGAATGTTTGAGTGAATGAGATGGTAATTATATAATTAACTTCTCATATTTGTAAAAGTAAAGACACTTATTATATCCATGTTTACAGGACTGCATTGCACTGTAGAAATTAACCTAGTGTCTGTCAGCTGAATACATGGGAAGGCTCATGCTATTTGTCAGGGAAAATTCATGTTTTCTTTCATTATGTGTATTCCACATGTGAAGGCAATTCTAGTGCATGATTTCTGCCATACAATGCCTACTTCTTGGTGCTTAATCACACTGTCTGTTCTCATGGTACACCGGTCCCTGTGATCTACTCATTGTGGGAATTTACAAGATAATTGTGTGAAGCTGCCTCTGATTGGGAGTATGTGCCTATGACTTCACGGTTTTGGGGATGAACCTGGAGAAAGGATATCACCCCAAACCCCCAAATAAAATTGCACTTCATCATCAGTGAGAGGCGGGTGTTCGAATATCACACTCCCCTTTCCCCTCCCATTCCTCTCTGAATCTGTGATAGTACTGTATAACTGTGACAATGGTTCAATAGATGTAAAACACATGTTGTGCCTTTGTTTATTAACAGAGAATGAGAAAGATGGGGGAGGCCTTTCAATTACCAGGACAACTCCAGGGAAGTCCTGAGCTCTAGCTTCAACTCCAGCTGAAAAGTCAGACTCCAAAAAGACCAAAATGAACAACAGGTTGCAAAGATTCAGCCTGAATCCACTAATTCTGGCCTATACAGATGGCACTGAAGAAAAGTCTTTCTTAAAAGCCTAAGACAGGGATACTCTCCAATTTTGTAAAAGCTCCAGGCTATATCTTCAAGATAAATTCAAGAAGAAACCTTAAGAGGAGAGATCACCTGGTCTTCAGCATGTCACTACTGGCTAAGAGTGGACATTAAAGGTGCACTTGGAGCTGACCCTATCACAGCTTAATATTAATAATGGCTGAAAGCTGAAGGAGCAGAAGTTAATAAATAGAGCAAATTCACAAAATGGATTGGTGTTAAGTCGGTGTGGTGATTCAGTTCCATCAGAAATCTTAGGAGTGATAGACTGTGAAGAAAGACAGCTGGGACATATTGTTTCTTTTTAGATCTTCCTCCACTGGAAAAGTAAAAGAACAGTCTTGGGTGTCAACTTCATGAACAGTCAAATTTAGGTGAGATAGACAGAAAGAAGAATGCTAGGACATATTGTTTCTTTTTAGATCTTCCTCTACTGGAAAAGTAATTGAACAGTCCTAAGTGTCAACTTCATGAACTCACCAGTGAAAAGATAGAGCTTTAAAATTTCTTTCAAGATTGTGACAGCAGGGAATAGCCTGAATTGGAAAACCATCATGGGGAGAACTGTAACCTGAGCTGTCCAACACCATCATAGGTGCTAAAAGGATAAAACAGACCAGTGGAGCAGAACGTCCCTATGCTTGCCCCAATTTATGGCTTATCTTGTGTTTCCCTCAGTAACAGTCGAAGAAAGGATTTAAGTCTAAAGTGTGGTGTAGGATAACTTATGGAGTAGAGATGTGAAGGAGGAGAGTTTATTTAGATTGATGTTTCTGTGGGGATATTGAGTGATGTGTTTGGGTTTTCATAGATAATGTCACTATAATTTGCATATAAACATATTTGAGATGTAAATTGTTGGCAGAATATGAAGCCTGAGTCTTCACTTGACCTCATCAGACATTAATAAAGTATTAGTAGTAAGAGAACAGTTTTTGAGATACATGTCTCTGTGATTGTCTTGTACATTGTTGAGAAAGAAATGTCCAACTGGTGTCAAGCATCTTCATGGTGACTGTTACTCTACTGTTGCTGTTGGTTACAGAGATTGTGAAAGTCTGTGTGGTTGTTGTCAAGTATCTTCCATGAGGTATGACTTGTCTAACCTGTTGGTGTGATCATTCTTTGTGAATGTTTGTCCAACTGTTGTCAAGATCTTCTCATGTTGTCTTGTTCAACCAGTGTAAAATACAGTTGTTGTTGTTTATGTTCACTACAATGGTACAATTGTCAATGTGATCATTTGTCCAGGTGTCTTGTGTCACTTGAAAGATGTAATGAGATCAAAAATGAGGTTGGCGATCAGAGCACAGTCAGCTGGAAGATGAGAGAACTGCTTTCATTGGTTACTGTGGCTAACTGCCAAGATCTCTATATATATATATGGCCTAGAAGAGAAATCATCTATAAATAATTCTGGGTAGAACTTAACTTGTGTCTAATTTCTCACAGTGGGGGGTACTCGATGAGCCAAAATTCTGAATGGTTTCTCTACAAGGGTTATGCGAGAATAAATATCAATACCTCTAGACAATACTTGCTGTTACTAACCTGTATCTTTTATAGAGAGATATACTTTATAGAACTTCACTCATTAGAACTTCTGTAATTCTCTATAAACCCACAAAAAAACCTCACACTGCGTTAGCAATGATTGACAGCGCACGGGACAAGGGCACGTACAAATGCATGACTATCGCTATGTGGCATGCACTATAAGAAGAAAAGAGAATAAACAGACAAACAAACAAACAGATAAACCATTTGCCACATGCTGTTTGTTAAGACACCAAGGAATTAGCAGTCTTACGTGAATATATGCTCGTGGGCACACGGTGATCTAGCATGTTCAATCTGTAACATTCGACCTGGTTGCATAATTGGTTGTTTGCTTGATTAATTGGATTGCTAGTTGTTTGAATGCTTAGTTGGTTGATTCGATGATTCGATGATTAGTAGATTGATTGGCTGGTTGCATGGATGGTTCTTATGATGTTTAGTTTAGTGAATGGTTGGTTGATTCGATGATTAGTAGATTGATTGGCTGGTTGCATGGATGGTTCTTATGATGTTTAGTTTAGTGAATGGTTGGTTGGATGTTTGATTGTTTGGATGGTTGTTGAGGAGACATACAACTTGCACATTTGTCGTTGTAGTGGTGATGGTAGTAGTTATTGTAGTATGTGATATATGACATGAAGAGACACACAACTTCCACAGAGTGTATGTGAGATATGACATAAGGAGATACATAGCAACCATAGAGTGTATATGAAGTGAGAAGGTCAGCGAGAAATAGAACCAGGACACTCACCCCAGCGCCGACAGCGACAAAATCATCAGCAGCAGAATCCCGCAGATTCGCTTCATTCTCAGTGGCAGGTAGAGCGTTGAGCTTTGTGACGGGTGCGAGTTCAGACCTTGGTCAGGGTTCTTGGTTCCTGACTGCGCTGTAGAAGTCAATCAATGATTAGTTACAACTGACATTTCTGTAGTTTCTAATTGACTTTGTCGAGTCTTGTATTTTACAAAGTCTACTCTGTCAATTTGTTCTATTTGTTTGTTTGTTCACCCCTTCCCACCTTTCTTTCATTTTGCCCAGGCCACTCATTCCGTTAGTAGTGAGATTGGCTATTCGCACACCCCATATTTTACGTACTTCCGGTCAGCTGACCCACAGTCATGTGGCTCTTATTCGATAGGTATGCCCTTTGTGTGTTTCAATCCTGTGCCTACACCGATAATGGATTGACATAAAATAGGTATCTGTGTATACTTGAGTGTTTCATGGCTGTGCCTACACCGATGATGTGTTCACATGAAATAGGTATCTGTGTATACTTGAGTGTTTCATGGCTGTGCCTACACCGATGATGTGTTCACATAAAATAAGTAGCTTTGTTTACTTGTGTGCAGTTATATCAGTGTCTATTTGTTATTTGTGTGCTGGCCAAGGCTCTCGCCGCTATGCCCACTGCGTCACTTATATTCTTGTAAAAGCTGATCTATTACACAGCTCGTTACCTTTATTCAGGTCTTAGTCAGATATGACTGAGCTACCGTATAATATGAGCTTTCCATCACATGTAGTACAACTCATAAAAATAACCCAACCCAAAGAAATAGTGAAAATCACAACTTATATCTTAACACAGCAAAAACAAAAATAATGCATACAGATAAAATCTCTATGGAGAAAGAAATATATGTTAATGAGAAAAAATTGGAGGTGGTAGAGCATTTTGGATATCTTGGGTCATTGATTACCATCAACGGTGACACAATGAAAGAAATTAAACGGCGACTATCAATTGCTCTTCAAAGACTAAAACAACTGAATAAATTTATGGAGTGCAAACAGATAGAACTACAAAGGATAGATTTTTAAGAGCATGCATCTTTCCCATTGCAACTTACGCCTGCGAGACCTGGACACTTACTAAACAAGCTAAACAGCGCATAAATGCTTTTGAATATAAATGTTTTAAACGGGGTCAAAGAATATCTTGGGTAATGAAAAGAACAAATGCATCCATACTTCAAGAGCTGAATATTGAAGAGGGTTGGCTATCAAAGACGATAAAACAGAGAAAATTGATATATTGTGGTCACTTGAAACGTCATGAAAGTTTGGATAGAACAATAATGGAGAGGTATATGCCTGGGAAGAGAGGAAGAGGAAGGCCAAAGAGAGGATGGGTGTAGGATGTGGCGGATGATCTCCAGATGGGTGTATCGGAAGAGGGACATCTTGCTTGTGATCGAGAAGTTTCCGGAAAGTTGTTACGGGAGCGAGGTTCTTCAAAGGACATGCTACTGAATGAATGACAGTAGACGGTACTACCTACTTTCTGTTAGCGCTGAATGTTGGGCGGCGCTTACCAAACCCGACACCCCACACTGTGCCAACGGCTTCGGGCGGAAGAGCGCAATTGGGAGGGTACAAGCCTTACCCTGGTGCGCGGAAATGCAACCTAAAGACAAAATGTCATGGCAGAGCAGACCAGGCCCTAAGCCTTTGTTGGCAGCTGGTCTAGGATCGACGCTCTGACAGGCGGACAGTTAGAGCATTGCTTTGCTGACCCAGTAGCTTCTGCAGCTTGTCTTGTTCCAGATGTAGGGGTGTTACCTTTCCTCTGGAGTGAACTAGGCAGGCCGAGAGAGGGATCATGCCGCATGGGCAACACATGGTCTCTATATTTTAGATCAGGTTTTGTGCTACGGAGAGGCAATAACTCCATCCTTGGTCTTAACCGGTCTCGGAATCAAAGCGAGAGTAACATTTACACAGGTTATAAGTCCTTGTCAATTGGCGTAGACATGGGGCGCCACGCATTGCCTCTGACGGTGGGAGACACCTACAGGTGTCACTGATCAGCTACCGCCCACCTCAAGCTGGGCAGCCCCCGGCAAATTGGGTGCTGATCCGCCACAGCCTGCCTGCTTCAATGGGTGCTTGAGGCTAGGACACAATCTGAATTGCAGGCTATAAAACCAATGCACTAAAAGGAAACAAAATAGAAACCACAAGCTACGGCTTGCAACCTGGAACGTAAGAACCATGTGTCCAGGATTTTCCACTGACTTGACAAATATTGACGATGTGAGAAAAACGGCTGTGATTGATGCCGAACTCAATCGTCTTAACATTGATATTGCTGGCCTGCAGGAGACTCGCCTCGCTGAGGAAGGGTCACTCAGGGAAAACAATTACACCTTTTTTGGAAGTCTAGAGGGCACTCAGAAAAATAGGCAACATGATGTGGGCTTTTTAGTGAAGAATTCGCTACTGGGCATGACTGAAATTCCAGCTGGAGGTTGTTTAGTTTAGTTTAGTCGAAGGATCAACACCACGGTACACGGGTGCATCCCATTAAGTGCACCGTTCTACTCCTAACTCAAGCCTGAGTCCGGAGAAACTCAGCTCAGTGCACGAACTCCGTAGCACCGGCGAGGATCCTGAAATACTTTGGGTAGATTTTTAACTCGAAATGTTGCGGGTGAAGCTCCTTTAGGCTACTATTTTCGATTTCCAACTGCCAAGGCATTTTTTACGTGCGCAACAATACACACCGGCGTCCGATCTCACTATCCATAGACCAGGGGAAATTTTCTTACTAGAAGTCCACTTGAAAAAATCCCGGCCTCACCGGGGCTTGAACCCAGGACCTCCAGCACTCGAGGCGGACACCATACCTCGAGAGCACTCAGACACAACTGGAGGTAATGAACGACTATTATCCCTGCGCTTGGCAACCTCTTCTGGTTTTGCCACCAATATTACTGCTTATGCACCGACACTCATTTCCTCTGATGATGTGAAGGACTCGTTCTGTGAGGAGTTAGACTCTGTGATCAAGGCAGTTCCACACTCCGACTTCATTTACATGCTCGGTGATTTCAATGCTTGTGTGGGCAAGGAGTTCAGGGTCAGTGTGCCTTGGAAAATACAACATCGGTCGCACGAATGAAAATTGGCAAAGGCTGTTCGATCATTACACCAGAAATGACCGATGTATTACACAATCCTTTTTCTTTTAAAAAACAAAAGGTCATATGGAAACATCTAAGATCCGGCCATTGGCATCAGCTGGACTTCATAATCACATGGAGACAACATCTGAACCAAACATCATTAAATCGAAGTTACCACAGTCTTGACTGTGATACGGATCATTCTTTGGTTGTTGCAAGGGTTAGACTGAGACCAAAGAGAATCTACACAGCTAAACACATGATTAATATTATTAACACCCACGATCCTGATAAGTGCTTTAAGTTCCAACAACAACTTGAAGATGCTTTCACTGATACATCAGAAAATTGTACAGCATGTGAAAAGTGGGGTCAACTTAATGAAACTCTTTATAAAACTGCCGTAGGGGTTTACGGCACTGTGGATCATAAAAGGCAGAACTGATCTGCGGCAAACAGCCATATACTGCAGCCCTTGATTGATAAAAAGAAGATAACTCTCTTAAGAAACAAGGAAAGAACAACGCGAAACACGCTCAGTGAGCAAGCAAAGAAGGTTGTGAAAAAGGCTGCCAGGTAGTGTGCAAATGACTATTGGATCAAGTTACGTGAGTCCATTTAAAATGCAAGTGATAAGGGAAACACCAGAAGCACGTATGAAGGGATAAAGAAAGCCTATGGTCCAATGATCAAAAGAAGTGGACCACTGAAGACCTTGAGTGGAGAAATCATCACTGATAAGAAACAGCAGATGGACAGATGGGTAGAGCACTATTTGGAGCTTTACTCAAGTGAGACCAAACTAGCGGATGATGCCCTCAACGCCATAGAGGCTCTACCAACTCTTGACCACCTGGACACACTTCCCACCAAAACAGAAGTCTATAAATCAACTTGCATCTGGCAAGGCTCCAGGTAAGGATGGGATTCCAATAGAGGTTATCAGGAGTGGGCAAGACACACTCACTCTACAGATCCACCAGCTAACAGAGCTATGCTGGCGAGAAGGACAAGTCCCACAGGATTTCAAAGATTCAAGCATCATAACACTGTACAAGAACAGGGGCGATCGGAGCGACTGTAACAACAATAGGGGTATCTAATTTCTGTGTATTGTTGGAAAAGTATTTGCCAGAATTTTTCTGCACAGACTTCAATTCCTAGGAGATCAAATCTACCCCGGGTCACAGTGTGGCTTTCAACAGAACCGGTCTACCATTGATATGATATTCTCATTGCGACAAATGCAAGAAAAATGCCGGGAACAAAATCAACCATTGTTTATTGCCTTCATCGACCTCACAAAAGCATTTGATATGGTCAGTCGTGAGGGTCTGTTCAAGGCACTAAAGAAGATTGGCTGCCCACCAACTCTTCTGTCCATTGTGGAATCATTCAACACAGGCATGAAGGGTATAATCAAGTTTGATGGTGCAACTTCTGAAGAGTTTGAAATCAAGAGTGGAGTTAAGCAAGGTTGTGTACTAGCTCCCACCCTCTTTGGAATATACTTTTCACTTCTACTGAAATATGCATTTCGTGATCAGGATGATAGTATATACATTCACTCACGCTCAGATGGCGGCCTCTACAATGCTCAGAGACTGAAGGTCAAGACTAAAATTAGGACGGTACTGATCAGAGAGTTGCTTTTTGCAGATGATGCTGCAGTTACGACCCACTCTGAGGAAGAATTGCAATGTCTACTATCATCATTCTCCAATGCTTGTTCTGAATTTGGTTCAATAATTAGCAAAAAGAAGACACAGATTATGTCACAAGGTGCACATGGGGTATCATCAATCTTTAGTGACGACGCGGAACTAGAGATGGTAGACCATTTTACATATCTAGGATCAAAGGTAAATAGCAAATTATCCCTCGATCAGGAAATCAACATCAGGATTGGGAAGGCAGCAACAACATTGAACAGGTTAACAAAAAGAGTCTGGGAGAACAGGAAGCTTACTGCCAAAACAAAAGTCCTTGTCTATCAGGCCTGTGTCCTTAGTACTCTTCTTTATGGCAGTGAAGCCTGGACAACTTACTCACACCAAGAGAAACGTTTAAACAGCTTTCATATGCGGTGTCTGCGAAGAATTCTTGGTAGTGGCAAGACAAAATCACAAATACTGAAGTATTGGAAAGATCAGGTTGTGTGACGGTTTATTTTATGCTCAGTCTTCGTAGAATTAGATGGATAGGATACGTTAGGAAGATGGATGATGGTAGATTACCAAAGAACACCTTTTTTGTGTAAATTACAGATGGGTAGGAGATCTCAAAGATGTGTATAAGCGGAACATGATTGATACAGGCATTGATAATGCACATAGGGAGCAAGTCGCCGAGAAGTAAATACCTGGATGGCTTGGCCACATGGCATGGTCGTGACAGGAATACTGAGCTGATCCACGACTCTGGTGATCGAGTGAAATGGCGAGTCATAACCGCCCACGCTTTCCGGCATGGCATATGATTGATTGATCGATTGATTGAGTCATAGTGGTGATCGTATTGGAGGTGGTGGTAGTCGTAATTGTGGTGGTAGTCGTAGTGGTGGTGGTATTCATACTGGGGAAGTTAGTCGTAGTTATGTGGTAGTAGACGTAGTGGTGGTAGTAATTAGTCGAAGTCGTGGTGGTGATAGTAGTTGTAGTGGAGTCGTTGTAGTCATGGTAGTGGCTGTAATCGTAACGGCGGGGTAGTAGTCGTAGTGATGATGATAGTAGTTGTGGTGGTGGTGGTGGTGGGGTGGTAGATAGATGTTGTGGTGGTGGTGGTAGTCGTAATGGTGTGGTAGTAGTCGTAGTGGTGATGGTGGTAGTCGTAGTGGTGATGGTGGTAGTAGTCGCAGTGGTGATGGTGGTAGTAGTCTTAGTGGTGATGGTGGTAGTCGTAGTGGTGATGGTGGTAGTCGTAGTGGTGATGGTGGTAGTAGTCGTAGTGGTGATGGTGGTAGTAGTCGCAGTGGAGATGGTGGTAGTAGTCATGGTTGTGTGGTAGTAGTCTTAGTGGTGATGGTGGTAGTAGTCGTACTGGTGATGGTGGTAGTAGTCATGGTTGTGTGGTAGTAGTCGTAGTGGTGATGGTGGTAGTAGTGGTAGTGGTGATGGTGGTAGTAGTGGTAGTGGTGGTGGTGGTATTAGTAGTAGTGGTGATGTGGTAGTCGTAGTGGTGATGGTGGTAGTAGTCGTAATGGTGATGGTGGTAGTAGTGGTAGTGATGATGGTGGTAGTAGTAGTAGTGGTGATGGTGGTAGTAGTAGTGTTAGTGGTAGTAGTAGTAGTAGTAGTGGGTGTTAGTGGTAGTAGTAGTAGTGGTGATGGTGGTAGTAGTAGCAGTGGTGATGGTGGTAGTAGTAGTGGTGTTAGTGGTAGTAGTAGTAGTGTTAGCGGTAGTAGTAGTAGTGGTGATGGTGGTAGTAGTAGTGGTGTTAGTGGTAGTAGTAGTAGTGGTGATGGTGGTAGTAGTAGTAGTGGTGATGGTGGTAGTAGTAGTAGTGGTGTTAGTGGTAGCAGTAGTAGTGGTGATGGTGGTAGTAGTAGTGGTGATGGTGGTAGTAGTAGTAGTGTTAGTGGTAGTAGTAGTAGTGTTAGTGGTAGTAGTAGTAGTGGTGATGGTGGTAGTAGTAGTAGTGTTAGTGGTAGTAGTAGTGTTAGTGGTAGTAGTAGTAGTTGTGATGGTGGTAGTAGTAGTGGTGTTAGTGGTAGTAGTAGTAGTGGTGATGGTGGTAGTAGTAGTGTTAGTGGTAGTAGTAGTAGTGGTGATGGTGGTAGTAGTAGTGTTAGTGGTAGTAGTAGTAGTGTTAGTGGTAGTAGTAGTAGTGGTGATGGTGGTAGTAGTAGTAGTGTTAGTGGTAGTAGTAGTGTTAGTGGTAGTAGTAGTAGTGGTGATGGTGGTAGTAGTAGTGGTGTTAGTGGTAGTAGTAGTAGTGGTGATGGTGGTAGTAGTAGTGGTGATGGTGGTAGTAGTAGTGGTGATGGTAGTGGTAGTAGTGGTGATGGTAGTAGTAGTGGTGGTGATGGTGGTAGTAGTAGTGGTGTTAGTGGTAGTGGTAGTAGTGGTGATGGTGGTAGTAGTAGTGGTGTTAGTGGTAGTAGTAGTAGTGTTAGTGGTAGTATTAGTAGTGGTGATGGTGGTGGTAGTAGTAGTGGTGTTAGTGGTAGTAGTAGTAGTGGTGATGGTGGTAGTAGTAGTGGTGTTAGTGGTAGTAGTAGTGGTGTTAGTGGTAGTAGTAGTAGTGGTGTTAGTGGTAGTAGTCGTAGTGGTGATGGTAGTAGTCGTAGTGGTGATGGTGGTAGTAGTCGTAGTGGTGATGGTGGTGGTAGTCGTAGTGGTGATGGTAGTAGTAGTCGTAGTGGTGATGGTGGTAGTAGTCGTAGTGGTGATGGTGGTAGTAGTCGTAGTGGTGATGGTGGTAGTAGTCGTAGTGGTGATGGTGGTAGTAGTCATAGTGGTGATGGTGGTAGTCGTAGTGGTGATGGTGGTAGTAGTAGTGGTGATGGTTGTAGTAGTCATGATTGTGTGGTAGTAGTCGTATTGGTGATGGTGGTAGTAGTTGTAGTGGTGATGCTGCTAGTAGTAATGGTTGTGATGGTGGTAGTAATCTGCCTGGTAACAAACTGGGACAAAGACAGTCTGACAGCTGAAGCGCGCGAGTTGTCAAAAGTGAGGAATCAATGAACATAACACAAGGTGGCCAGCGTGAGAAAGATAACAATTATATTATAGACAGGACGGCTGGAGTGTGACAGATAACAATTATATTATAGACAGGACGGCTGGAGTGTGGCAGATAACAATTATATTATAGACAGGACGGCTGGAGTGTGACAGATAACAATTATATTATAGACAGGACGGCTGGAGTGTGACAGATAACAATTATATTATAGACAGGACGGCTGGAGTGTGGCAGATAACAATTACATTATAGACAGGACGGCTGGAGTGTGGCAGATAACAATTACATTATAGACAGGACGGCTGGAATGGGACAGATAACAATTACATTAGAGACAGGACGAGCTAATATTGTTGCACCTACAGAAGGGATTAAGTTTGATCAACGTGAGATAAAGCCAGAGAGAGAGAGAGAGAGAGAGAGAGAGAGAGAGAGAGAGAGAGAGAGAGAGAGAGAGAGAGAGAGAGAGAGAGAGAGTGACATGGGGACGACACAAATAAGAGGTATTAGAAGAAGTAGCAGGAGAGGGGGACTAGAAAAAGAAGCAGAGGAGGGGGAGGAGTAGAAGCAGGAGTAGGAGAAGAAGGAAGAAGAGGGGAAGTATGGGTGGAGGACAAGAATGAATACGAAGATATATATTAATCATTCTATAATAATAATCATAAATTGACGAGACGAGAATGAAGACAAAGATTATGGTAATAATAACCATACTAATAAGTTGAGAATAACGATGCGAATTGTTCATCTGAGACCGAGACCTATAAGGGAACCAGAGAATACTTCATATGTGAACAGAATCTATAAGGAGAGCAGAGAATTGTTCATTTGTGACGGGAACCTATAAGGGAAGCAGAGAATTGTTCATTTGTGACCGGGACCTATAAGGGAACCATAGAATAGTTCATATGTGAACAGAATCTATAAGGGAAGCAAAGAATTGTTCATCAGTGACCGGGACCTATAGGGGAACCAGAGAATTGTTCATCTGTGTCAGATTCTTATAAGGGAATCAGAGAATTGGTCATATATGACAGAGACCTATAAGGGAAGCAGAGAACTAAAACACTCAAGCCTACCATTCATGACGTAAGAGGCGATTAAGTGTGGTTGGAGTGAGACTGACTACCTTATAGCTTATGGCACTTGTCTGTCTTTGAATATGAACTCAAACTCTTCAACCATTCATATAACAGCTTCACATAAAACAGCTTAAAATGTCACTCGGAAAAAATATTACCAACTAAGAGATGACACATGGGTAGAACATTACCACCTGACAGATGTCACACTGGAAGAATATTAATTTAAACATGTCACAAAGAACATCACTGAAACATGTTAAAAAGAACGAATATAAATTTAAAAATGTCACAGACAATGAATGTCACCTTTTGACAAGGAAAGAACGACTTACAGGTGTCACAAAGGAAGAACAACAACTTATGGATGTCACAAAGGAAAAAAACGACAACTTACAGATGTCACAAAGGAAAAAAACAACAACTTACAGATGTCACAAAGGAAGAACAACAACTTACAGATGTCACAAAGGAAGAACAACAACTTACAGATGTCACAAAGGAAGAACAACAAAAATTTACAGATGTCACAAAGAAAGAACAACAACTTACAGATGTCACAAAGGAAGAAGAACAACTTACAGATGTCACAAAGAAAGAACAACAACTTACAGATGTCACAAAGGAAGAACAACAACTTACAGATGTCATAAAGAAAGAACAGCAACATACAGATGTCACAAAGGAAGAACAACAACAATTTACCGTCACAAAGGAAGAACAAAAACTTACAGATGTCACTAAGAAAGAACAACAACTTACAGGTGTCACAAAGGAAGAACAACAACTTACAGATGTCATAAAGAAAGAACAACAACTTACAGATGCACAAAGAAAGAACAACAACTTACAGGTGTCACAAAGGAAGAACAACAACTTACAGATGTCATAAAGAAAGAACAACAACTTACAGGTGTCACAAAGGAAGAACAACAACTTATAGATGTCATAAATAAAGAACAACAACTTACAGATGTCACAAAGAAAGAACAACAACTTACAGGTGTCACAAAGGAAGAACAACAACTTACAGATTTCACAAAGAAAGAACATCTACTTGGAGATGTCACAAAGGAAGAACAACAGCTTACAGATGTCACACAATTAGTACAGCAACTTACAGATGTTACAAAGAAAGAATAACTTACAGATGTCACAAAGAAAGAATAACTTACAGATGTCACAAAGGAAGAACAACAGCTTACAGATGTCACAAGGAAAGAATAACTTACAGATGTCACAAAGGAAGAACAACAGCTTACATATATCACAAAGTAACAAAAACAACTTGCAGATGTCAGAAAGGAGGGACGACTACTTACAGATGTCACACGGGAAGAATATCAACAGATTCAAGCTCACAGATGTCACAAAAGAAGAAAAACAACTTAAAGAAATCACACAGGTAGAGCAACAACTTACAGATGTCATAATGGTAGAACAACAACTTACAGATGTCACAAAAAAAGAACAACAACTTACAGATGTCACACGGAAAGAATAACAACAGATTAATACTCATAAAGCTCACAGATGTCACACAGAAAGAAATAATAAAACTTTTAGCTAGGAGTGTAAATGAAGTTTCACAAAACTGAACACAGAAAAGGAATGAGAAGAATAAAACGACACTGACGTGGTGCACAGACAATAGGTAAATAACCTGTGCCCACAGACAAGATGCACATATAACTAACTACCTGCCTGCTTTCTTCTCTACTGTGCAGTTTTCTAAAGTAGATTGTCTACAGGTCGAGTTTTCTTAAATAAGTTGTCTCCTGTCGGCAGGTTTACGATGCCAGTAACTGGTCCCCTCGACAACAGAAGACAGCGATAATCTTGAGCAGAAACTTGTGTGGCTGTTTAAATATATCATCTGGGCTGGCGGACTCGACACTCGCCTGGAGAAACACCCTCGGCTGCCAGCCAATCAGCGAGCGCCGTCTGTCCCTGGTCGTGGCGGTGGCAGAGTCTGGCAGCGCGGAGACAGAAGACCAGGTCCGGGGGCCAGCATATGAACATCTGTCTGTCAGTTATTGTAATGGTTCTTCTAGCAGTGGACACAGACTGGCAGACAGACATCCGCACACACAGAGGCACCTGCAACAGTAGTAGGTCACACATGGTCATTTAGGGAGTGTGCTTGGTATCATCATCATCGTCGTCGTCTTCGTCATCGTCGTCGTCTTCGTCATCTTCATCGTCTTCGTCATCTTCATAATCATCTTCATCATCATTCTCCTCATGATAATCACCATCACTTGTCATCATCATCATCATCATCATCATCATCATCATCATCATCATCATCATCATCATCATCATCATCATCATCAATATCTTCATTCCCATCATCATTCACATCATCTTCATCATCATTATCATATTTTAATCATCATTCTCATCATCATTATCATTATCATCATCATTATCATGTACATCATCATTATCATTCTCATCATCATTTTCATCATACATATCATCATCATTTTCATCATCATCATCATCTTCATCCTCATCATTCTCATCAGCTCAGCATCCTACTTATGATCATCCGCATTCTCCCCATCATCATTCTTATGATCATCATAATTCTCATCATCATCAGCATCATCATTATGATTCTCATAATCATTATAATGATCATTCTCACCAATAATCATCATCATCATTCTCATCATTCTCATCAGTCTCATCATCATCATCATCATCATCATCATCATCATCATCATCATCATCATCAACATCATCATCATCATTGCCATCATCATCATTGTCATTATCATCAATCCACTGCAGATTGGCGTGGGCGATCATGCATCTCCACAAATTGCGACCTCTGACGACATGAATCAGTTTGTATGTTGACTCTCTTCCGTGTCATGACACAACACTGTCAAGAATGTTCTCACTCTGTCTTCCTTTATCTCTCAAATACAAATTCACGAATATTTCCGGTTGTCACAACATATTCCAATTTGTGTCTTCTCATAACGTGACCAAACAGCGATGACTGCCTGTTTCTGATGTTTGTGATAAGTTGTCTTTGCGACTCAGCTTCTCACACAACGTCCAGATTTCTCACTTTGGCTGCCCAATGAATGTTCATCATTCTTCTATAAAACTACATCTCCAAGGCTTCCGGGGATATGTTCGCCTGTTTACTAATTGTCCGCCTTCTTCGTGGCCAATGGGTTACAGACGAGGTTCGTGATCACGCATACATGCGTTCGAAACACTGCTGTAAGCGATTTGGCAGCAGGCCGCGTTGCGTTGGTTTTTTACGAAATGGTATGGGTGCCAATCTATCAGAAAGCAATGGCAAACTACTGAACGTACACTTGCCAAGGCATCATAACAGCAAATTTTTGCTAGTGTTGACTGCAACGTCCTGTAAAGGATATGCAACTAACTTTTGTTTTCTAACAACTAATTGTCCAGGATTCGAAACGTATGTTAAAATCAGTTTTTGTAACATGCAAGAACTCTTTTTCAAACTTCCAATGACATATGTCCTTTTGCATAAAAAAATCTTCTTCATTTGATAGAATGCAGTTTTTGCTTGCCCTATTCTGTTCTTTATCTCAGGGATACATCTTCCATCTGATGTTATCCATGTGCCTAAATATCCGAATTTTTGCACTTGTTCCAAAATAATGTCAATTACTTTAATTGCACAATTATATCTATTTCTTTGATGTCAACATGACTTCTTTCTTCCTTTAATTCAAGTGAAGGCCTATTTCGATCACAATCTACAACCAATATATCTTTCATTTGCCGTCCTTCATTCTAACGTGTTGCCATGATGATGATGTCATCAGCATGACGTCAGTTGCTTCTATTATGTCTGCAATCAGGATATTGTAGGCAGCTGTGAGACAGAGATATTATCCAGTGGTCACACAGTGTCCTGAGGTCATGCATTGTACTGTGTTCATACATTGTCCTGTGATCATACATTGTCCTGTGATCATGCATTGTCCTGTGGTCATACATTGTCCTGTGATCATACATTGTCTTGTGATCATACATTGTCCTGTGGTCATACATTGCCCTGTGATCATACATTGTCCTGTGATCATACATTGTCCTGTTATCATACATTGTCCTGTGATCATACATTGTCCTGTGATCATACATTGTCCTGTGGTCATACATTGAGAAGACAGACACTGGGAAACACGGTGGTGGCTGTAGGGATGAGTGGAGAAATGAGTGAAAAGATCAGCGGAGATATGAGTGGAGAGAACGAACGAACGAAAGAACGAACGAACGAACGAACGAGGATCTTTATTTTTAAAGGGTTTTGAATTGGGGTTGCAGGCCCGTCTGACATTCTGCCCTTCTTTTCTATTTCCTCTCATACACTATTTCATTCAACATCTCTTATGAAGAAAATCTTTGACAACAAAAGAACAATAAGCATTAAAACGCATGAAAAATAATCAATAATACACGACTCACTGAGGCAATGTTTAACATGGGGATTATAAATACCCAAGGAAGGCGTAACGTGCCATACATATGGCAATTTTCTTTGTTTGTCTAGTTGTTCGAGATAATTCCAACCCATACACACAAAAGCCAGACACCCATACATGCATCAACCCACCCATCCCCCACCCATACATCTCCCACTCACACACATACCCCCGATCTACACACATCTCCCAACCCATCCCAAAACCACACACACTCACCCATCCACATATCCTCCACAACCCAGCCAAGCACACATCCCCCAACCGCCTACACATCTCCCCGTCAACCCATAATCTGAACTACACACACTTGCCGCACACACCCACACATCCCCACTTACACACATTCCACCACCAACGCAATCACCCCCAACCTCTCACACATCCCGCACCCACCCACACACATATCCCACACCCATCCACCAACATACACACACTCACCCACCCAAACATTCTCCACCCTCACCCCAACCACACATCCTTTAACTGCACACCCCGACCCACACACACACACCCCACCCATACACACATCTCCCTATCCATACACACATCCACCACACACACACCTCCACCCACATATCCATCTCTCAACCCGCCAACATATCCCCCATTCACCCACACACACACACATCTCCGACCCACCCACACACATCCCCACTCACACACACAGCCCCAACTCACACACCCCACCCTCCCAAACATCTCACTATCCACCAATACCCACCCACACAACTACATACCCACACACACATACCCCACCCACACGTCCCTGATCCACACACACACATCCCCACACACATCCGGACCCACCCGCATATTTTCCCACCAGCCCTCACTTCCCCCCATACACACATAATCCACCCACACATATCCCCATTCACCCACACTTCCCCCACCCACCCATACTTCCCCCACCTGCACTCGCATCCCCCACTCACATACGCACAACCACACCCACACACATCCCCCACCCACGCACCAACCCTCTACCCACACACACAATCATCTTCCCACACCCCCACACATACCACCACCACTCACACACATCCCCCACACACATCTCCAACACACATACCCATATACACACCCTCACACACACCACTGACGTACACACATCCCCAACCCACATACATACAACCCCCACCCACATACATCCCCCACTCACACACCCATCTTCCAAACCACACACACACATCTTCCCACACCCCAACACATGCCCACACCACATACACACATCCCCCCACACACACATCCCCACACATGCACACACACCCACACCCTCACATCTAGACACGCACATGATGCCTCACATAATCACTAAAAATAATATGAACAATCTTTCATACTTTACACACCCATACACTGACGACTATCGTGAGCATCATCACACACAAAAATTCAAAATTGGGAAAAAATGTGGAAAACATGGAAAAACTGGAAAAAATGTGAAAATGACAAAAAATTTGTTATACATTACGTAACGTAAAAAAAATAGTGATGCAATTCAATAACATAATTCCTGGAATTGACATAAACACGATAAAACAAGCAGTGCATATGGAACATTTAAGTTGCAGTAAAAGAGATGAGTGGAGAGATGAGTGGAGAGATGAGATGTTAGTTGTGTGTGGTGTTTGTCCATCAAGAATGATGATGACTATTCATTTCATTCAGTGAGGCTTGACAATATTGAACCCTGCGTTCTAAGATGACTGGCAATGCCTATTTTGGCTCGAAATGTTCTTTGGCAACGTGGACAAAGAATGCTTGACGTTCCAGGAGGAGGATCTCCTGCAGTGGTTTTTCTGTCCAGCCTTTTCTTCACAGCTCTTGCAGGTCTGTTTGCTTCGCAAGTGACTGAACTTTTGCTTAAAGATGCACGCCACGAACTTATGGCTTTTGCAGCAGTCTCCAAAGAGTTGTGATGAATTCCAAAATCTTTGAGTGAGATATTTGGAGTGTCTTTAAAGCGTTTCCTCTGGGTGCCTTGGGGGCGTTTCCCACAGCGCAACTCACCGTAAAAAAATCTTGTAGGGAGCCTGTGATCTGGCATGCAAGTCAGGTGATCAGCCCAGCGAATATGATTCTTCATTAATAGAGTGTGGGTACAGGGCATGGACACTCTTTTAAAGACTTTAGTCTCCGAGATCTTGTCTTGCCGTTTGAACTTAGGTAGCTTTTTAAAGCAGACTGTGGAAGTGGCTTAATTTCGTAGCGTGTCGCTGGTAAACAGCCCTGTTGCTTTGTGGACTTTCAGCTTTGTTTGCCAGCTTATTCCATTTCTGCCCTTCAAATTTGTGTACATTCTGCAAAAGGCAGCACTTGCCTTGGAGATTCTTGCATTCACTACGTCGTCAATTGTGGCAGCTTGTGACATCGTGCTGCCAAGATAGGTGAATTCTTCCACAACACTTAGTCTATGACCATTCACTTTGAAATTCAGTTCGGTGTGATTAGTTCCTGTAGCTGGCTGGTACACAACTACAGTCTTCTCCGAGTTGATATTGAGCCCAAAGTTGGCGCAGACATATGAGAAAGCTGAAACATTGTGTTGCATATCTGCCTCTGAGTTTGCATATAGAGCGCAATCGTCAGCAAAAAAGAGCTCTCTGACGGTATCGCTGGTAGTTTTGGGTTTAGCTTTCTGAGATTGAACAACTTTACATCCATGCGGTAGTTGATGTCTATTCCAACGTCGTTGTTCTCGAAGGCATTCGTCAGCATAGCTAAAAACATGAGGCTGAACAGTGTTGGTGCCAGGACACAGCCTTGCTTTACTCCATTGGTGACAGGAAAGGGCTCAGATAATTTGCCATTTTCCTGGACCCTTGTCTGCATACTGTCATGAAAGTGCCGCATTATTTGGACAAAAGTTGATATCTGTTGTTCAGTGATTGAGATCTGTTCTGTAGTTTGTATCTGTTGTTCAGTGATTGAGATCTGTTCTGTAGTTTGTATCTGTTGTTCAGTGATTGAGATCTATTCTGTAGTTTATATCTGTTGTTCTTGTGTCTGGTCTTAGTCAGATATGACTGAGCTACCGTATGACAGTAGACGGTACTACCTGGTTTCATTTAGCGCCGAATGTTGGGCGCGCTCACCAAACCCGATACCCCACATTGGGCCAACGGCTTCGCGCGGAAGAGCACAATTGGGAGGGTACAAGCCTTATCCTAGTGCGAGGAAATGCAACCTAAATACTCAATGTTATGGCAGGCAGACCAGGCCCTAACCCTTGGTTGTCAGCTGGTCTAGGATCGAAGCTCCGACAGGCGCACAGTTAGAGCATTGCTGTGCTGATCCGGCAGCTTCTGCAGCTTGTCTTGTTCCATATGTAGAGGTGTTACCATTCCTCTGGAGTGAACTAGGGAGGCCGAGGGGATCATGCTGCATGGACAACACATGTTCTTCATATTTTTAGCCCAGGCTTTGTGCTATGGAGAGGCAATAACTCCATCCCTGATCTTAACCGGTCTCGGAATCAAAACGAGAGGCAACTGTTACGGGTTATAAGTCCCTGTCAGTTGGCGTAGACATGGGGCACCACGCGTTGCCTCTGACGGTGGGAGACACCTACAGGTGTCACTGATCAGCTACCGCCCGCCTCAAGCTGGGCAGCCCCCGGCCAATTGGGTGCTGATCCGCCACAGCCTGCCTGCTTCAATGGGTGCTTGGGGCTAAGGCACAATCTGAATTTGCACGCTGTAAAACCAATGCACCAGGTACTACTAAAAAAAAAAAAAGAAACAAAATAGAAACCACAAGCTACGGCTTGCAACCTGGAACGTAAGAACCATGTGTCCAGGATTTTCCACTGACTTGACAAATATTGACGATGTGAGAAAAACGGCTGTGATTGATGCCGAACTCAATCGTCTTAACATTGATATTGCTGGCCTGCAGGAGACTCGCCTCGCTGAGGAAGGGTCACTCAGGGTAAACAATTAAACCTTTTATTGGAAGTGTAGAGGGCAGGCAGAGAAAAGGCAACACGGTGTGGGCTTTGCAGTGAAGAATTCGCTACTGGCAATGATTAAAATTCCACCTGGAGGTAGTAAAAGACTATTAACCCTGCGCTTGGCAATCTCTTGTGGTTTATCCACCATTATCACTGCATATGCACCGACACGCACTTCTTCTGATGATGTAAAGGATACGTTCTATGGGGAGTTAGACTCTGTGATCAAGGCAGTTCCAAAATTCGACTACATTTATATTATCGGTGATTGCATTGCTCGTGTGGGCAAGGACTCGAGTTCATGGCCAGTGTGCCTTGGAAAATACAACATCGGTCGCATGAATGAAAATGGGCGAAGGCTGCTGGAGCATTGCACCAGAAATGACCTATGTATTACAAACGCCTTTTTTAAAAACTAAAGAGCTGCATAAGGTCACATGGAAACATCCAAGATCCGGCCATTGGCACCAGTTGGACTTCATCATCACACGGAGAAAACATCTGAACCATATATCATTGACTCGAAGTTACCACAGTGCTGACTGTGATACCGATCATACTTTGGTTGTTGCAAGGGTTAGATCTGAGACCAAAGAGAATCTACACAGGAAAACACAAATCTAGCCCCAGGATTAATATTATTAACACCCTCGATCCTGATAAGTGCTTTGAGTTCCAACAGCAACTTGAAGACGCTTTCACTGATACATAAAAAAATTGTACAGTGTCATATATTTTTGAAGGGACTGGGAGATCACTGTAGTGCATGCCCCATTTCTAAATAAAGAAGTTGGGCCCCATCCTCTTCTATATCTTCAATAACCCCATAATATGACCCTCGAGTTATCTGCAGGCCTCGTCTTATTTGATTTAGTCTAGGAGATATAAATTATGGCCCTGGTGAGAATAGTAATTACTAACTGGGAATCTTGCCCTTCTCCAAGGATTCTTTTAGCTCTTGAGCCCCCCCTTTTCTTTTCATTCTGAGGAAAGTCTGGAGAATTTTCTCAGCCTGATTTATATTAAGAAAGCATGGATGTTGAGCAGTTGATAGACCTTGAGTCTCTCCCAATTTAATATTACTTCATGAGTTAATTTTGCTTTTAAACAATTAAACACATAACCAATCACAATAGATCTTGACAACATGGTGTACACACATAAGATGGTGAATCACAGATAGGTTGAACTGACTAATCAACAAAAGATCAGTTAATGTTAATTATTTATTGACTGGGCCTGTGTCTTTAGGCCGGTTACATACATTTTCTGTTGTGGTTTACACAGTATAAAATAGAAAATGGCATATAGGCCCAAGTTTACAGTCAATCAACAGATAAACATCAATGAATAAGATGTCAACAAGTGTGGAAACATTGTAAACATATAAATGTTGTACATTATAAGTATGGAGATGATAATTCAACATTTAGGTATCTATTCCTGAAATGGTTGTTGTGTGTTCCTGAGAGTAAATGTAACCTTGTGAGTGAGAGATTAGGATAAGCTTCGGTCCATTGTCTGATGGATCCACTTCAGTTCTGCCCGTGTAGCTTCTCTGAAGGCTTCCCATACTCTGCTCATGGCTTAGTCATGTTCCATCTCACGTGTGGTTCATCTCTTTCTCTCTCTTCCCTCTTTCTGGTCTGGGTTGGTTGGTTGGCCAGTTGGTTTGTTGGGTGGTTGTTGGTAGCCACCAAGAATTCATTCGGATCTAGACATTCTGCCGTCCCTATTTGAAAACGTGGTCACACAAGCTTTCGCGTCTGTTCATCAGGCGGGTTGCAGAAGAAGTGCGCGATTAACATATTCTAAGCGGGCTTTTGAATGGAGGCGTTGTCACGTGTCTGTTTTTATCCAATGATCTCCTGAGTTTGGGCTGATGAAATAATTCCTAGAATTGACGTCATCTGTCACTTGTTCCAGTTTCAGTTTTGATGTTGCGTTAGTTTGTAAGTTTTGGTTTCAGTTTGCGTTGGTGCAATCAATTGTTTTACATTTTCCCCTCTCTTTGGCGTGCATTCTTGTCAACTGAATAATGGTGGTTAGTGGTTATGCCACATACAGCAAATGGAAAGTGGGGTCAACTTAAGGAAACTCTTTATGAAACTGCGGTAGGGATTTACAGCACTGTGGATCACAAGAGGCAGGACTGGTTTGCGGCAAACAACTAGACACTGCAACCCTTGACTGATAAAAAGAAGATAGTTCTCTTAAGAAACAAGGAAAGACCAACGCGTAACACTCTCTGTGAGCTGAAGGAAGTTAGAAAGGATGTGCAAAAGGCTGCTAGGCAGTGTGCAAATGACTATTGGATCAAGTTATGTTAGTCCATTCAAAATGCAAGTGATAAGAGAAACAAGAGAATCATGTATGAAAGGCTCAAGAAAGCCTGTGGTCCAATGAGCAAAAGAAGGGCACCACTGAAAACCTTGACTGGAGAAATCATAACTGATAAGAAACAGCAGATGGATAGATGGGTAGAGCACTATTTGGAGCTTTACTCTCTTGAGACCAAACTAGCGGATGATGCCCTCAACGCCATAGAGGCCCTGCCATCTCTTGACCACCTGGACACACTTCCCACCATAACAGAATTTAAGTGTGCTATAAATGAACTTGCATCTGGCAAGGCTCCAGGTAAGGATGAGATTCCAATAGAGGTTATCAGGAGTGGGCAAGACACACTCACTCTACAGATCCACCAGTTAATAGAGCTATGCTGGCGAGAAGGACAAGACCCACAGGATTTCAAAGATTCAAGCATCATAACACTGTACAAGAACAAGGGCGATCGGAGTGACTGTAACAATTATATGGGCATCTCACTGCTATGTATTGTTGCGAAAGTATTTGCCAGAATTGTCCTGCGCAGACTTCAAGTCCTGGGAGATCAAGTCTACCCCGAATCACAGTGTGGCTTTCGAAAGAACCGGTCTACCATTGATATTATTTTCTCATTGCAACAAATTCAAGAACAATGCCGTGAACAGAATCAACCACTGTTTATTGCCTTCATCGACCCCACAAAGGCATTTGATTTGGTCAGTCGTGAGGGTCTGTTCACGGCGCAAGAGAAGATTGGCTGCCCACCAACTCTTCTGTCCATTGTGGAATCGTTCCACACAGGCATGAAGGGTATAATCAAGTTTAATGGTGCAACTTCTGAAGAGTTTGAAATCAAGAGTGGAGTTAAGCAAGGTTGTGTACTAGCTCCCACCCTCTTTGGAATATACTTGTCACTTCTACTGAAATATTCCTTTCATGATCAGGATGGTGGTATATAAATTCACTCATGCTCAGATGGCGGACTCTACAATGCTCAGAGATTGAAGGCCAAGACCAAAATTAGGAGGGTACTGAACAGAGAGTTGCTTTTTGCAGATGATGCTGTAATTACGACGCATTCTGAGGAAGAATTACAACGTCTACTATCTGCATTCTTCAATGCTTGTTCTGAATTTGGTTTAACAATTAGCAAAAAGAAGACACAAATTATGTCACAAGGCGCACATGGGGTACCATCAATCTTTATTGACGACGCCGAACTGGAGATAGTAGACCATTTTACATATCTAGGATCAGAGGCAAATAGCAAATTATCCCTAGATCAGGAAATCAACATCGGATTGGTAAGGCAGCAACAACAATGAACATGTAAAAAACAAAAGTCCTTGTCTATCAAGCCTGTGTCCTTAGTACTCTTCTTTATGGCAATGAAGCCTGGACAACTTACTCACACCAAAAGAAACGACAGCTTTCATATGTGGTGTCTGCGAAGAATACTTGGTATTATGTTGCAAGACACAATCACAAATACTGAAGTATCGGAAAGATCAGGATTTGTGACGGTGTGTTCCATGTTCAGATTTCGTAGACTTAAATGGATAGGACACGTTAGGAGGA
The DNA here is from genome assembly GCA_963921405.1 of Cepaea hortensis. Taxonomy (NCBI): domain Eukaryota; kingdom Metazoa; phylum Mollusca; class Gastropoda; order Stylommatophora; family Helicidae; genus Cepaea; species Cepaea hortensis. The sequence continues at coordinate 100,484,085 of OY992888.1, forward strand.
TGGATGATGGTAGAATACCAAAAGACATCTTTTTTGGTGAATTACAGATGGATAAGAGATCTCAGGGTCGGCCTCTACTACGATACAAAGATGTGTGTAAGCGGGACATGACTGATACAGGCATTGATAATGCACATTGGGAGCAAGTTTCCGCTGAACGTGTTGCAAGGAGGGCAAATATCAGAAATGGAATAAAGACAAAGGAGAAAATTATTGCAGATAAATCAAACACCGAGCGTGCGAGACGTAAGATGGTGCATGATGGTGGAAATGACCACGTGTTCACATGTATCCACTGTGGACGAACATTTACAGCGCGAATTGGCCTTATCAGTCATATTCGCTACCGCCATGGGCTGTACTTATTATGCCTATTTGAAGCACAATATAACAAACTATGATCTGTCAAGACGGCAAGATGCCATTATATATATATATATATATATATATATATATATATATATATATATATATATATATATATATATATATATATATATATATATATATATATATATATATATATATTTGAACAAACCTTCGTGGACAGTCATATTTCACCCTTGTCTACTAATTATTCATGTTTCAGTAAAGCTTTTGTTTGTGTGAAGAGCGTAGTTTGTGTCAAATGTTTTGTTCGTCGCTGGTTGTTTGTGGGAACTGTGTACAGTTTGTGTGCATTGTTGATTGTTTATGTGTATTATGTATAAACAAAGTCCAGACAGAAGCCTTCTTTCTCCAGCCATGGGTGTGTCGGTTACATGGAGCAAGCCCCAAATGTCTCGACCGATCGACACTCGAACACAGGGCCACCGGGTGAGCAGGCAAACGAGCTAGTGCCTGCGCCACCAACGACACCGTTTATAGTATGTGTTAATTGTTGCTGTTTGTGTGAACTGTTTATGTGACTTGTCTGTGTGACAAGTTTACTGTTGGCACTAGACGCATCATTTCTCCACCGAAGCCTATCGCTGTGTGAAGGCGAAATGTCACATAGTTTTTCTCTCGCTGCACTTCCTTATTTCACCTCGTCCTTGGGAGGGAACCCCGACCTACAGCATTCAGCTGTCATAAGGTGGCAGTTTCCTCAATGACAGACTGCAGGTTCCGACAATGACATGTAAGTATAGAAGTGACACGGTTGAACCGGTTCAGGCAGTCGCCCGTTGACATTTCCAGCCTATTTGAGTGCGATCAGTGCATTTAAATCAAGACTTCAGGTTTTTTTTTTTTTTTCAAAAAGAGGTATAAATGCTAGAACATTGTCTTAATCACAGGCCTGACTGTGCCTGGGGTGCTGATGCTGGGCCGAATTGACTGCCGTGTTGACTGCAGGAGACGTCATTGTCGCCCTGGCCCGGTCGTTGTAGATATATCGGGGAGTTAACTGCGATCAGATGACAGCATGTAATCATTAAATCACAGGGAGAGGGTGGGAGAGGGGAGAGACATAGGTGTGAAGGGAGGGAAAGAGAGAGGAGAGTTATAATTGGAGATATGGTGAGAATAATAGAGAAAGGTGGAGATAAAGGGAGAGAAAGTTAGATATGTAGAATGACAAAAAAGAAAGGGAGAGACAAAGAGAGAAAGGGATGGACACAGGAAGGAAAGGAATGAAATGTAGAGAAAGTGAGATATAGAGAGATAGGAAGAGATAAAGGGAGGGAGGGAGATAAATGTTGAGAGGAGAAAGACAGAGGCGGAGAGACAAAAGGAAAGGGGGAGACAAAATAAAGAAACGGAGATATAGGGAGATAGAGAGTGAGGAAGAGACAAAGAACGAGCAGTGGAGACAACGAGAGAGAGAGAGAGAGAGAGAGAGAGAGAGAGAGAGAGAGAGAGAGAGAGATTGGACACAGTGAGAAATAGCAAGACACAAAGATGCAGAGAGCAAGAGACAAAGAGGAAGAGACAAGGATAGAGAGAAAGAGAGATAAAGAGATAAAGAGACACAAAGCGAGAGAAAGGACACGGGAAGGGAGATAGATAAAAGGGAGGAGAGACAAAGTGAGATAAAGGAAGAACGAATGAGAGTCAAATGACGACGGATGGGGAGAGAGGAGGGTGAGGGAGAGATAAAGAGTTAGTTGGAGGAAGAACACACGAGACAATGAGAGAGAACTAGTGAGTGTTACATTGAAAGAAATTGGGAGAATGAGAAAGAGACAACTTTGAAGATAGACCATGCGAGTTATTGAGAGACCGGGTCAAAGAATTGGAGAAAGAGTGTGAAATAGTGAGTGAGACAGCCTTTGAGAGAGGAAGAGTAAGGACCGGTGATGGAGCTAGGTGTGAAAGGCGTGTTAGAGAGGCGTGTGAGAGAGACAGTGGGAGAGAGGTGGTGTGGGAGAGATTGTTTGAAAGTGGCGTTTGAAAGAGGCGTGTGATGGAGGTCGTGTGAGATATGCAGTGTGAGACAATGCGTCGTGAGAGAGGCCGTGTGAGTGAGGCCGTGTGAGAGAGGCCGTGTGAGAGAGGCCGTGTGACAGAGGCCATGTGAGAGAGGCTGTGCGAGAAAAGCCGTGTGGTTGAGATTGTGTGTGAGAGCCCATGTGAGAGAGGTTGTATGAGAGAGGCTGTGAGAGATGCGTGTGAGAGAGGCGTGTGAGAATTACGTGTGATGGAGCTCGATTAGAAAGACCGTGTGAGAGAGGCTGTGAGAGAGGCGTGTGAGAGAGGCTGTGTGAGAGAGGCTGTGTGAGAGAGGCTGTGCGAGAGAGGCCGTGTGGTTGAGATTGTGTGTGAGAGGTGTGAGAGGCCATGTGAGAGAGGTTGTATGAGAGAGGCTGTGAGATATGCGTGTGAGAGAGGCGTGTGAGAATTGCGTGTGATGGAGTTCGATGAAGAGACCGTCTGAGAGAGGATGTGAGAGAGGCCGTGTGAGAGAAACTGTGCGATAAAAGCCGTGTGTTTGAGACTGTGTGAGAGAGGCGTGAGAGGCCATGTGAAAGAGATTGTGTGAGTGAGGCGTGTGAGAGAGGCGTGTGAGAGAGGCCGTGTGAGAGAGGCCGTGTGCGAGAGGCCATGTGAGAGAGGCTGTGCGAGAAAAGCCGTGTGGTTGAGATTGTGTGTGAGAGCCCATGTGAGAGAGGTTGTATGAGAGAGGCTGTGAGAGATGCGTGTGAGAGAGGCGTGTGAGAATTACGTGTGATGGAGCTCGATTAGAAAGACCGTGTGAGAGAGGCTGTGAGAGAGGCGTGTGAGAGAGGCTGTGTGAGAGAGGCTGTGTGAGAGAGGCTGTGCGAGAGAGGCCGTGTGGTTGAGATTGTGTGTGAGAGGTGTGAGAGGCCATGTGAGAGACGTTGTATGAGAGAGGCTGTGAGATATGCGTGTGAGAGAGGCGTGTGAGAATTGCGTGTGATGGAGTTCGATGAAGAGACCGTCTGAGAGAGGATGTGAGAGAGGCCGTGTGAGAGAAACTGTGCGATAAAAGCCGTGTGTTTGAGACTGTGTGAGAGAGGCGGGAGAGGCCATGTGAAAGAGGTTGTGTGAGTGAGGCGTGTGAGAGAGGCGTGTGAGAGAGACCGTGCAACTGAGAGTGAGAGAAAGATTTATATAGTATGAGAGGAAGAGCGAGAGATATATAGATTGAGAACGTGTGAGAGAACAGGTGAGAGATGAATGATAATGTGATAGAGAGAGTGAGCGAGGGAGATAGTGGTCAAGGAGTATGCTAAATAAACTGGAGAAAAGAATGTTGTGTGTGGAATGTCTCACCTCTCTTCAGAGGTCATAGATTGTGAGAATTGTATGCAGTGTCTGTCCTGACCATGCGGGAGTGCTGGGGTATGAACAGGATGATAAGCTGGCAGGGAATGCACCTCTCTGTGGTAGATTACCTATGGACAAGGGAGAGGTGGTTGGGTGACTGTGGGATCAGGTGGAGAAAGGCGTGGAGCAGACTAAGCACCCGTATGTGGAGAGACTGATATGGCGGTGGATCGGCAGCGGTTCTGGGCGAATCTCGTAACTGGCTGTTGAACGATGGGACGGAAGACGTGTGGGAATGTCCTCAGAGCAGTGATGTCGGTTCTTAGCTACTCTAAACTCAATGTAAAAGAGATAGAGTGTGTGTGTGATGGAACCTATAAAATCGAGAACGAAAGAACGAACGAAATTTATTGTTTGATGGGTCGCAAATTGGATACGCGGGCCCGTCTTACATTCTGCCCTTCCAATCACTCATCTTTCGTTCATCAATTATCTACTGTACTAGTCACATAGTAAACAACATTGTCAAATGAAAGTTGTGAACGCGCACGCACGCACGCACACACGCACGCACGCACGCACACACGCACGCACGCACGCACGCACGCACACACACACACGTGCGCGCGCGCGTACGCACGCACGCACGCACGCAGGCAGGCAGACAGACAGAAAGTGAGAGAGAGAGAGAGAGAGAGAGAGAGAGAGAGAGAGAGAGAGAGAGAGAGAGAGAGAGAGAGAGAGAGAAGAGAAACTGACTGATCACTAGTCGGAGAACTGAAAGAATGTGTGAGATAGAGATAAACTGCCAGCGATCGAACTGTAGTTTCAAAGTGTTCAACATTATCAAACAAGACCGTCTGACATTTTGCCCTTCTAATCTGTGTCGGTGCTTCCAGACATGATTTTATTCAATTCTAACCTTTATTAGGCTCATGTGGAGCAATCAACACAAATATGTACATTGTACCGGCACAAAAATGTGCACACATCACAGCTACATGACTAACTGAAGCTGATTATCATGGTTACGGCAACTGTAATAAGGCTGCGGGGAAACATCAAGCGGAGTGAGACACGAGAATGCTTAATATACATTTACAAAGTGGTCTAGGGGTCTGTACTTAGATAAGTGTTCATGTAGCTTGTGGTTGTAGATACAGGAGTTGGTGTTCTTGATGTGCTGTGGAGTATTGTTACACAGCTGAGCTACGGAGTACCGTTGGCTTGTATATTTTCTTGGGGATATGGATTATGTTTTGTCATTGAGTATTAAAGGTATTGTTGGGGGACTGATAGATTATTTTGTAGGTTGGTTTGCTCTTATTGAAAGGTAGGCGTTTCCGGAGAGGAGATATCTGAGGATGTTTATTGAATAAGATTTACTGTGAATTATATCTAGAGCCCATTTCTAGAGTGAGCAAAGTCGCTTGGTCCTTGATTGGAATAACCTTCGCAGATCGTAAGTCTACAGTTAACATGTGTTTGACGTGACAAGTATGGACTATCTTTCTTGTGTTATCATCAATGAAATGTGTCATGTTAGCCAGCTGGTAAATATTGCTGTTTGTTTACCGAGCTCATGAACGCGACCACTACAATGACAATGTCTATCAATGCTAAGGACCCAGTCTGTGTTTTGTCATACTTTCCACAAGCATGTTACAGGTGAAGAGGGGAAGGGTTTTTGTGTGTATTTAATGTTTGCAGATTTTGTCTAGTTGTTATTGACATTGATTTTGTTACATTAAAAAAAAAAATTTTTTCTACGATTTGCATACGATTCTTAATAACTAAATTGCGAAATTCTGGCTTCCAGGACGCCTTCTGTTCATTTCCCAGTGTTTCTATGGAGTGTACAGTTGTCTGCTAATAGATGGAAGAAGTTGAAAGCGAGTGGGAAAGCTGTCTGGAGATGGGAGGCAGAACCAGATCACTATTCTCTTGGAGATTATTTTCAGATGAACTTAAACATTAATTTTCAGACTGTTTGCCTTCTCTTGAATCGTTAGCTCATTCTTACATGGCTAGATTTCTTGAATGCCGCCCAGGAATGGAGAAGATTCCGTACACTGGAGGCTTTTGATAATTGAAAATAGTAAGAGTTACAGTCCCTAGATAGTTATAAATGGTAAGAGTTATAGTCCCTAGATAGTTTGAAATAGAAAACGTTACAGTCACTGGATAGTTGGAATTGGTTATAGTTCCTGAATAGATAGAAATAGTAAGTTTTACAGTCCCTGGATAGTTGGAGATAGTAAGAGTTACAGTCCCTGGATAGTTGGTGATAGTAATAGTTACAATCCCTGGATTGTTGGTGATAGTAACAGTTACAGTCCCTGGATAGTTGGAAATAGTAAACGTTACGGATAAGAGTTACAGTCCCTGGATAGTTGGTGATAGTAACAGTTACAGTCCCTGGATAGTTGGAAGTAGTAAGATTTACAGTCCCTGGATAGTTGGTGATAGTAACAGTTACAGTCCCTGGATAGTTGGAAGTAGTAAGATTTACAGTCCCTGGATAGTTGGAAGTAGTAAGATTTACAGTCCCTGGATAGTTGGTGATAGTAACAGTTACAGTCCCTGGATAGTTGGAAGTAGTTAGATTTACAGTCCCTGGATAGTTGGTGATAGTAAGAGTTACAGTCCCTGGATAGTTGGTGATAGTAAGAGTTACAGTCCCTGGATAGTTGGTGATAGTAAGAGTTACAGTCCCTGGATAGTTGGTGATAGTAAGAGTTACAGTCCCTGGATAGTTGGAAGTAGTTAGATTTACAGTCCCTGGATAGTTGGTGATAGTAAGAGTTACAGTCCCTGGATAGTTGGAAGTAGTTAGATTTACAGTCCCTGGATAGTTGGTGATAGTAAGAGTTACAGTCCCTGGATAGTTGGTGATAGTAAGAGTTACAGTCCCTGGATAGTTGGTGATAGTAAGAGTTACAGTCCCTGGATAGTTGGAAGTAGTTAGATTTATAGTCCCTGGATAGTTGGTGATAGTAAGAGTTACAGTCCCTGGATAGTTGGAAGTAGTAAGATTTACAGTCCCTGGATAGTTGGTGATAGTAAGAGTTACAGTCCCTGGATAGTTGGAAGTAGTTAGATTTACAGTCCCTGGATAGTTGGTGATAGTAAGAGTTACAGTCCCTGGATAGTTGGAAGTAGTAAGATTTACAGTCCCTGGATAGTTGGTGATAGTAAGAGTTACAGTCCCTGGATAGTTGGAAGTAGTTAGATTTACAGTCCCTGGATAGTTGGAAGTAGTTAGATTTACAGTCCCTGGATAGTTGGTGATAGTAAGAGTTACAGTCCCTGGATAGTTGGTGATAGTAAGAGTTACAGTCCCTGGATAGTTGGAAGTAGTAAGATTTACAGTCCCTGGATAGTTGGTGATAGTAAGAGTTACAGTCCCTGGATAGTTGGAAGTAGTAAGATTTACAGTCCCTGGATAGTTGGTGATAGTAAGAGTTACAGTCCCTGGATAGTTGGTGATAGTAAGAGTTACAGTCCCTGGATAGTTGGTGATAGTAAGAGTTACAGTCCCTGGATAGTTGGTGATAGTAAGAGTTACAGTCCCTGGATAGTTGAAAGTAGTTAGATTTACAGTCCCTGGATAGTTGGAAGTAGTTAGATTTACAGCCCCTGCACAACTGGAAATAGTAAACATTACAGATAAGAGTTACAGTCCCTGGATAGTTGGAAAAGTAAAATTTACAGATAAGAGTTACAGTCCCTGGATAGTTGGAAATAGTAAACGTTACAGATAAGTGTAACAGTCCCTGGATAGTTCAAAATAGTAAAAGTTACAGATAAGAGTTACAGTCCCTGGATAGTTGGAAATAGTAAACGTTACAGATAAGAGTTACAGTCCCTGGATAGTTGGAAAAGTAAAATTTACAGATAAGAGTTACAGTCCCTGGATAGTTGGAAATAGTAAACGTTACAGATATGAGTTACAGTCCCTGGATAGTTGGAAATAGTAAACGTTACAGATAAGAGTTACAGTCCCTGGATAGTTGGAAATAGTAAACGTTACAGATAAGAGTTACAGTCCCTGGATAGTTGGAAATATTAAACGTTACAGATAAGAGTTACAGTCCCTGGATAGTTGGAAATAGTAAAAGTTACAGATAAGAGTTACAGTCCCTGGATAGTTGGAAATAGTAAAAGTTACAGATAAGAGTTACAGTCCCTGGATAGTTGGAAATAGTAAAAGTTACAGATAAGAGTTACAGTCCCTGGATAGTTGGAAATAGTAAAAGTTACAGATAAGAGTTACAGTCCCTAATGGAAGCCCTGTCAGTCGTGCAAGCCTGGGGCTGGGCAACTTGTCAGCTCTCGAGCACATAGCCTCGAGCTAGTGTGTGCAATTATCAGAGTTGACGAGCGAATGACGAGAGCACCAACGAGTGAGGAAGGTATAAACAGAAGATGTGAATGGAGAGAAAGAAAGAGTTGTGGGAGAGGCCGTTATTGAGCTGAAAGAGCACAACATGTCTACAACAAGGAATACAGGAAGTCAACAACTATGATATGTTGGACATTCATCACACCAGGGCTCATTATATACACATACAAATACATCTCATCTCGACACCGCAAGGTACAAGAGGAACATGTTGAGATGAAAAATACATCTCTTTCTTGATGACAAGATTTTGCAGAAGCACCCGATAATTTTGTTTTAAATGTTGCATATCCCTTACAGGGCGTTGCAGTCAACACCAGCATTTTTCAGTTGTTGTTGATGTACTAAGCAAGTTTGACACTCAGTAGTGTTGTTGTCTGAACGACCGGTTCACATACCCCCGTATGTTACCAGCGCGGCACGATCCGCTGGCGAATCTCGTGCAGCTGTTTTCCCCACGTGGATATACGGGATTATGAAAACGTAGTTAACACCTTGGCCAGGAAGACCAGCATAATTTCTACTGTTGTCATTTACCGAAGCCTTCTCTGCTGTTGCCTGTGTGTTGTTGATACTTAGTTTCCTGGTCTCGAATTTCAGTATAAACACAGATCATAAAGCAGTCGTTGCCACAATAAGAACCATTAGAAGAAGAAAACAAAGAGCAGGAAAATACATGCCATGCGAATCAGTAAACTTAAAAAACCTTAAAGACGAGGCAGGAAGGGAAAATTATGAGAAAGAACTAACTGAACTCTTTGTAAAATTACCTACATAGAGAAAAACAGTGGAAGAAGAATGGGAGATGTTCAAATCAAACATTTTAAATACTGCAAAAATAACATGCGGAACCACGAAAAAACGCAAAACACGGATAAAGAAAATAACAAGTTGGTGGAACGCAGAAGTAAAGAAAGCGGTAAAAGAAAAAAAGGAAAAATATAAAAATTGGTTGAAGAGCAAACAGGAATGTGATTACAGAGAATACAGAATAGTGAGAAGACATGTGAGTAGAATAGTAAAGAGGGAAAAACAAAATGACTGGGAGGAGTATGGAGAAACTCTAAATAAAAACTACAAGGAGGCAACCAGAAACTTCTACAAAAAGATAAGTGCAATGAGAACCAGAGGAGATCCCTTTGACCCAACTGAAATAATTAAAAGCGAAAATGGAGAACCAATAAGTGAACAAAAACAGATCCTAATAAGATGGAAGCAGTATTTCGAACAACTTCTCAACATCCCATCAGATGTCACAGGAATTCAAGAGACCTACACAGATGTCACCGAGGAACTAGAACCAGACATACTAAAAGAAGAAATTATAGAAGCCATCAGATTAGCCCCATTAAACAAATCACCAGGACAGGATGAAATACCAAATGAACTAATTAAAGCAGCAAGGGAAGTAGGAACAGCTTGGCTACATAGACTATTCAACCATGTTTGGGTAGAACAACAGACACCACGAGACTGGGGAAACGCCATAATTATCCCAATTTGGAAAAACAAAGGCAGCAAAAGAGATTGCACACAATACAGAGGCATTTCACTGTTGAGTCATACTGGGAAAATATTTTGCAAAATTCTTGAAAAAAGATTACGAACTACTTTAGAACCCCAGCTAAGCGAAACGCAGCTTGGATTTAGGAAAAACAAAGGATGCACAGACGCCATTTTTGCTCTTAGACAACTTATAGAAAAATCAATTGAATTCAATGAAACACTCTACTTAGCCTTTGTCGACCAAGAAAAGGCATTTGATAGGGTAGATAGAAACAAGCTGTGGGAAATCCTTAAACAATATGGAGTGAGTACACATCTAACAAACCTATGTAGAAGTTTATACAACAACAGTGAATGCATAGTGAGAGCAACTGGAGAACACTCAGAACCCTTCACCATAAGATCTGGAGTACGACAAGGTTGTGTCCTGTCCCCTCTCTTGTTCATAACATATATAGACAACATATGTAAAGAAACCAGCCAAGCAGAGACAGCAAGAATACCGCATGACGAGAACACAGAAGAAGAACCATCTGCAAATCTAACCATTAGAGAACTCCTGTTTGCGGACGACCAAGCACTAATAGCAAAATCAGAAGCTGAATTACAAGACCACATGAATAGTCTAAACGAAATGTGTAGGGAATATAACATGAAAATTAGCACAAGCAAAACAGAGGTAATGACTATAACTAAAGAAGAACAAACAGCAACAATTCACCTAAACGAACATCCCTTGAAACAAGTAAAGAGCTTCAAGTACCTAGGAAGTATAATATCATCAAATGGCAGATCAGAGGACGAGATCGAAAATAGGTGCAATAAGGCAAATCAACTCATTGGACAAATGGCACCAATACTAAAGAACAAACATGTATCAATAACTACTAAGAAAGCACTTTACAACACAATCTTCCTACCAACTCTGTGCTACCAATGCCAAACCTGGACAATGACAGAAAAAAAGAAAAGAAAAATCACAACAACAGAAATGAGGTTCCTGAGAAGAATACTCAACGTATCAAGAAGAGATAAGATCAGAAATGAAGAAAGCAGGACTAAAGTAGGGGTTAAAGCTGCTCTAGATTTTATTAGAAAGCAGCAAGTCAAATGGTTTGGCCATGCAAGTAGGCTACCAGTCAACAGCATGCCACAACAAGCAATGATGTACAGACCAGATGGAAATAGAGGAAGAGGCCGACGACGTAAACGTTGGACGGAGGGAATAACAGAATCCATGGGAATGTCGATATACGAAGCCCATAACCGGGCACTCTCACGAAGTTTATACTTCACCTCGACACCGCAAGGTACAAGATGAACATGATGAGATGAGATGAGAACCCGTGCCCCGCATTCCACTCTGGGTGTGCGTACCACGTACATTGTTAGCTTCCATGCAACATTGTTGCACAAAAAGGTCAGAGATCACTGGCTGACGATGTTTCTGTGCGTGTCCTGTGTGTTGTAATCTGGTAAAAATGGCGGCAATGTAGAAGAGAACAAGCCTCTTAATCCGCTTCTTCTCCTCGTCTGCTTCTTCGCTCCGCCATCTTAATCTCGCGAGACAAGGCGTGATTGGGAGCAGCAGAGTGCAAAAATCACGCAAGTGAAATTATTTAATGATTCCCATTGGAGATTGCACTCTACAGCAATTACAACGTTGTAGCGCCGACATTTCTTGGATGAACGGGGAGCGACGCTTCATTTATAAACACATCAACACATACCACACATAACACATCCGCGAAAAAGATGACACATCATCACAAACATGACACATCAACACAAACATGACAGAATAACACACCAACACATCACAAACATGTCACATCATCACAACCATGAGACATTAAAACTTCACAAACATAACACATGACCGCAAACATGACACATCATCACATCACAAACATGACACATCATCACATCACAAACATGATACATCTACACATCATCACATCACAAACATGACACATCATCACATCACAAACATGATACATCTACACACCAACACATCACCAACATGACACATCATCACATCACAAACATCATACATCTACACACCAACACATCACAAACATGATACATCTACACATCAACACATCACCAACATGACACATCATCACATCACAAACATGATACATCTACACATCAACACATCACCAACATGACACATCATCAAATCACAAACATGATACATCTACACATCAACACATCACCAACATGACACATCATCACATCACAAACATGATACATCAACACATCATCACATCACAAACATGATACATCAACACATCATCGCATCACAAACATGATACATCAACACATCATCACATCACAAACATGATACATCGACACATCATCACATCACAAACATGATACATCAACACATTATCACATCACAAACATGATACATCTACACATCATCACATCACAAACATGATACATCTACACATCATCACATCACAAACATGATACATCTACTCACCAACACATCACCAACATGACACATCATCACATCACAAACATGATACATCATCACATCACAAACATGATACATCTGCACATCAACACATCACAAACATGATACATCTACACATCAACACATCACAAACATGATACATCTACACACCAACACATCACAAACATGATACATCTACACATCAACACATCACAAACATGACACATCATCACATCACAAACACGATACATCTACACACCAACACATCACCAACATGACACATCATCACATCACAAACACGATACATCTACACACCAACACATCACCAACATGACACATCATCACATCACAAACATGATACATCAACACACCAACACATCACAAACATGATACATCTACACATCAACACATCACAAACATGATACATCTACACACCAACACATCACAAGCATGATACATCTACACACCAACACATCACAAACATGATACATCTACACACCAACACATCACAAACATGATACATCTACACATCAACACATCACAAACATGATACATCTACACATCAACACATCACAAACATGATACATCTACACATCAACACATCACAAACATGATACATCTACACATCAACACATCACAAACATGATACATCTGAACACAAATACGTCACAAATACGACACATCCTCACAAATATGATACATCAACACATCACAAACATGACACAACACATCAGAAACATGACACAATAACACGTCACAAACATGACACAACACATCAGAAACATGACACAACACATCACAAACATGACACAACACATCAGAAACATGACACAATAACACGTCACAAACATGACACATCAAACACATGACACATCATCAAAAAACACGACACATCACAACATAAAAAAACATGACACACCAACACATCATAAACATGACACAGGTAGACTAGACATATGAATACATCAATATGAACACACCTCCTGAAAGAGGGACCATGAGAAGTGCAAGCGTGTGTGTGTGAGTGGGTTTCTCTCTCTCTCTCTCTCTCTCTCTCTCTCTCTCTCTCTCTCTCTCTCTCTCTCTCGGAAAGATGCAAATCAAAAATTAGAGACAGGTATTGCTGTATACATTTCCAATTCTCTCAACTGGTCCCGTAGAAGTGATCTCGAGACAGTAGAGATAGAATGTGTTTGGTTAGAGGTGAAGCCAGCCAGCCAACAACCGTTTCTCATTGGATACCTATATAGGAATCCTTGTGCCGGGTACAGTTGGTATGACTGCTTCACTACAATGATGGATAGAGTGTTTACAGCAGGTAGAGAAGTTATGATACTAGGTGACTTCAACATAGATATTAGTAAATCCAACCAGACATGGGACGATATCATTCTTTCTTACAATTTCAAACAACTAATAAACCGTCCCACAAGGGTTACTGACACATCCTCAACTACAATTGATCATATATATGTTACTTGTCCAGATAATATTATTGAATGTTCTGTTCCTGTTTGTACAGTTAGTGACCACTACCCGGTATGTTGTACATGGTCAAGAATTGGGTTCAAACCTCTTAAACATAAACATGTAAGTATCAAATTTAGGAATTATAAAGCATTCAACCAAGATTTATTTTTGCAAGACTTAAGAAAAGCAGCCCTTGATCACGTTTACCAACTTCCTGACCCGGACGATGCATTAGCTTTCTGGACGAAGACAGTGTACAATGTGTTCGATAAACACGTGCCAATCAAAGAAGTTCGAGTCAAAAATCAACATAAATCCCCATGGGTCACTAGAGAAGTGCTGCAAATCATGAGAGAGCGAGATACAGCACACAAAAATAAAGACTTCATCAATTACCGCAGACTAAGGAATAAAGTTAAATATGAAATTCGTAGGATTAAAAAAGATCATTTTAAAAATTTGATTGTAGATAATTCAAACAGTACAAATATATGGAAGGCTATTAACTTGCTAACCAATAAGAAACGTCCTACAGAATCAGCAATAGCAAATTCTATAACATGCAATGAATTCAGTTGTTTCTTTCAATCGGAAATAGAGAATCTAAAGTCTTCAATACCAGACTCATCGTGTAATTTAAGTTCACTGACATCATTCTGTGAGGAGAAGTGCACCAGAAATATTCCCGCTGAGATTCCTTTAATGTCTGTTGCAGACGTTTATAAATATCTCTTGAACCTCAAATCAACAAACTCACACGGCCTAGATGGTATCAGTAATAGAATTCTTCGTTGTGCTGCACCAGTCATTAGCGAGTCCTTAACGTTCATATATAACCAGTGCCTGGCCAAAAACTACTTTCCATCTGCATTTAAAATTGCTAAAGTGTTTCCGCTAATTAAAAATGGCTCAATCGATAATAGTGTTCTGGGTAATTATAGACCTATTTCCTTACTATCGTCGCTATCAAAACCACTAGAAAAACACATTCATAAAATAACGTTACACCATTTAATTAACAATGATCTAATAATTAACAGTCAATCTGGGTTTCGACCTAAATATTCTTGCCATAGTGCTCTAACAAAAATGACCGATAACTGGCACTTAAACATCAACAACGGTAGAATTTGTGGAGCGGTGTTTGTAGACTTTAAAAAAGCTTTTGATATGGTAGATCACGATATTTTAATTAGAAAACTAAAGCAAATGAAGACAAGCACCAACATGGTGAACATAATTACGTCATTTCTATCCGACAGGCAACAAGTCGTGTCCTTCAACAACTGTCTATCAAGACCCACACAGCTTAATATTGGTGTGCCTCAGGGCTCAATACTAGGTCCGCTGCTTTTTGCAGTTTATATTAATGATCTTCCTTTATATATCAATACAACTTGTGATCTATTTGCAGACGACTGTACTATATATACTAGTCAAGAAAACCGTAGTGAATTAGAGAATTCTTTACAAAAGGAACTTGATAATCTTACTAGATGGAGCAATGAAAACCGCATGCAAATTAACATCGACAAAACCAAATCCATGCTAATAACGACCAGACAAAAACTACAGACACTAGCCATAACTGGATCACCGCTCGAACTCCGCATGGGCACGTTACCCATAGTTAATGTGACTGAACATAAAACACTAGGGCTTTTAATAGACAGCCATTTGAACTGGAGCTCTCATGTTCACGCTCTTACCAAGAAAATAGCACAAAAAGTTTACCAACTTGCTAAAATTCAGCACTTCCTGGACGAAAGCACACGAAAAATATTCTATACATGCTATATCCAATCACATCTCGATTACTGTTCCACAGTTTGGGATGGTTGCCCTAAATCTAATTTAAAACGACTATGTTCTCTACAAAACCGAGCTATTCGTCTGGTTTCTGGCATAAAGCACGTTGAAAGTAATAATTTGTACAGTCATCTAAGACTTCTACCACTACAAAAGCGCTTCCTTTTCAACAAAGCCAAATTAGTGAATAAAATTATATCTCAAAATACCCCAGAGTATCTTCTGCCGCTGATTCAATCTAATGCAATGAACAGCAAGCGCCTAAATTTGTTACATGTCTCAAAGCCTAGATTGAACCTATACAAAACATGTTTCGCCTATTCTGGTGCTCACTTATGGAATGATCTGCCTCCAGATCTGAAAACTCCAATGAGTCCCTACACATTTAACCGAAAACTCTTTCAATACTTAATCCATACCGACTATATGCCACCATAATTCATTTACTGGTATAATTGTTCAGTATAATTGTTCATTATAATTGTTTAACTATAATTGTTCACTATATATGTGTGTGCGTGTGGGAGCGAGAGAGAGAGAGAGAGAGAGAGAGAGAGAGAGAGAGAGAGAGAAAGTGGGTGTTAGAGAGAGGGAGAGAGTGGATGCGTGTGTGCGCACGTGCATGCGTGTGTGTGGAGAGAGTGATTGAGCGAGAAATGGTGGGGGAATGTGTCAGTGCATGCATTCATACGTGTATGTGTGAGAGTGAGTGAGGGAATGTAGGCGTGCGTGCGTTCATGTGCATGCGTTCATGTGTATGTGTATGTGTGAGAGAGTGTGATTGAGAGAGAGAGTGTGTGTGTGTGTGTGTGTGAAGGATTGTGTGTTAGAGATTTAGACAGTGGGAGAGTTGATGTGTTAGTGTATGTGTGTGAGCGCGTGCATGCGTGTGAGTGTGTGTATATGAAAGAATACAGAGAGAGAGAGAGAGAGAGAGAGAGAGAGAGAGAGAGAGAGAGAGAGAGAGAGAGCTGAGCAGATGCATGTCATGTAACACGCATGTTATGTAACACGCGAATCCATATGTTTGTGTATTCTCATCTGTCATATTATCAGTTAAATACCATTTGATTTTATCATGCATAATATAAACTAATGTTCATTACTGTAGTTTGAGTGAGAGAGTCAGTGAGTGTGAATGAGAGACAGAACGAGTGAGCGTGAGAGTGAATGAGTGAGCGGGAGAGTGAATGAGTGAGCGGGAGAGTGAATGAGTGAGCGGGAAAGTGAATGAGTGAGCGGGAAAGTGAATGAGTGAGCGGGAGAGTGAATGAGCGGGGGAGTGATTGAATGAGCGGAAGAGTGAATGTGTGAGCGTGAGAGTGAGTGAGTGTGTGTGTGTGTGTGTGTGTGAGAGAGAGAGAGAGAGAGAGAGAGAGAGAGAGAGAGAGAGAGAGAGAAGAGAGAGAGAGAGAGAGAGCATCACTATTTTTACGTCACATACATTTTATGTACACATTTTTCTCCATGTTTAACATTTTTATGAGACTGCTCATGACAAGTGTCAGTGTATATGTGTGAGTAAAGTGTGAGAGTTTCTTCATACTAGTTTCAATACTATCGTGAGACATTTTGTATGTGTCTAGATGTGAGGAAGTGTGAGTGTATGTGGGGGATATGTGTGGGTAGTGGGTGTGTGTGTGGGGGGTGTGTGGGTGGGGTGTGTGTGGGTGGGGGTATGCGTTTGGATGGGTTGGGGTGTGTTGGTTTTGGTGGGTAGTGGTATTTGTGGGTGTTGGTGGGATGTGTGGATGGATGTGTGGGGGTGAAAGTAGGGGTGTTGGAATGGGTGTGGGGGATGTGTGTATGGGTGGAGGATATGTGTATGGGACGGATGCAGGGGATGTGTGTTTATGTGGGTGGAGATGTGTGGACGGTTTGAGGAAGTATGTGTAGGAGGCGGGGTTGTGTGGGTAGGGGATTGTGTTGGGTGGATTGGGGATGCAAGGGCGGGTGGGGAGAAGTGTATGGTGTGTGGGTTTGAGATATTTCTGCGGTGTGTTGGTGGGGGATGTGTGAATGATGTGTGGGTGGAGGGTATGTTTGTGGAGGTATGGGTGGAGGATAGTGTGTGGTGTGGGGGATGTGTGTGATGGGTGCGGGGAATGTGCGTATGAATGGGGTATATGTATGGGTGAGTAGGGGATTGTGGTGGTTGGGGGAAGTATGTGGGGGAGTGTTGGTGGGAGATGTGTGTGTTTGGATGGGGAATGTGTGGGTGGGGGTGTGTGAGTGAGTGGCTTAGGGATGTGTAAGTGGGTGAGGGAGTTGTATGTGTCGGGGTGGGATGTGTGAGTGGGTGGAGGATGTGTGTGGGGTAGGGGTATTGTGATCGAGAGATGTTTGGTTGGGGGGGGGGTGTGGGTGCGTAGTGGAGAATGTATGCGTGAGTGAGTGTGTGTTGGTGGACGGGTAGGGAATGCGTGTGTGGGTGGGGAGAGGTGTGTGGTGTGTTGGTTGGGGATATTGTGTGGGTGAGGTATGTGTGTGTGGGTGGGGGATTTTTGTGTTTTGTTTTGTTTTTGTGTTGTGTGAGTGGGGGTATGTGGGGTGGATGGGTAAGGGTATCTGTGTGGGTGTGGGTGGGAATATTGTGTGGTATCTGGGTGGGGGATATGTGTGTGGTGTGTAAGTGGGGATGTGTTGGTGAGGGATATGTGTGTGTGTGGTGCGTGGGTTGGGAATAGTGCATGATAGGAGGTGTATGTGATGTGCGGGTGGGGGATTAGGTTAAGGCATGTGTGGGTGGGTGGAAGTTGTATGTGTTGGTGGTGGGGTGTGTGTTAGTGGATTGGGGATGTATGGGTGGTTAGAGAGATGTGTGTGTGTGGGGTGGGGGTAGGGACATGTCAGTTGGTGGGGATGTGTGTGTATGGTTTGGGAATGTGTGAGTGGATGTGCGATGTGTGGGTTGGTGGGGGATTGTGTGCATGGGTGGGGAATATGTTGTCGATGGAGATGTGGCTGGGGGATGGGTGGTTTGAGGTGTGGGTGGGGAGAGGATGTGTGGGGTAGTATGTGTATGTGGATGGGCGTAGGATGTGTGGGTTGGTGGGGGAATGTTTGTGGGTGGCGAGTGTGTTTTGGTTGGGGGATCAGGCGAGGGCAGTGTGTGTGGGTGGGGGATGTGCGGGAGGGGGATGGATCGGTTGGTGGGGTATGTATGTGTCCCTTGGTGTGCGTGTGTGTCGGTAGGTGGGGGTGTGTATGTGTCCCTTGGTGCGCGTGTGTGTGGGTAGGTGGGGGTGTTGTGTGGGTGGGGTGATGTATGGATAGGTGGGAGATGGGCTTCATAACATGGTAATTAGCCTTGTTTATGTTTACAACATTCATTTCACAATGTTTATTTTATCTTCCTATGTAAATGTATAATGCTCTTGATGAACGAAAGACGAGTGATTGGAAGGGCCGAATGTAAGACGGGCCTGCGCGCCCAATTTGTGACCCTAATAAAGTTGATTTGATTTGATTTGATTTGATTTCTCTCTCTCTCTCTCCCTATATATATATATATATATATATATATATATATATATATATATATATATATATATATATATATATATATATACTAGCTGACACGGCCCGGCTTCGCCCAGACTCTGGTGGGGAGCATCTCATTTAATTCATATAAGTAGTCATATAAGCTCCCGTTCCCGACTGTCTGTCTGTCTGTCTGTCTATCTATCTGTCTGTCTGTCTGTCTGACCTGGCCCAGCCCATGGTGGAGAGCATCTCATTTAAATCATATAAGTAGTCATATAAGATCCCGTTCCCGACTATCTGTATGTCTGTCTGTCTTGGGTAAATGGAGGAGGGAGGAGGAAGAGGGAGGTGGAGGAGGGAAGAGGAGGGAGGAGGAGGGAGGAGGAGACAGGAGGAATAGGAGGGAGGAGGAGGGATTAGGAAGAGGAGGGAGGAGTAGGGTGGAGGAGGAGGGGGAGGAGGAGGGAGGAGGAAGAGGGAGAAGGAGGGAGGAGGAGATCGCAGGAGGAGGAGGAGGAGGAGAGGGAGGAGGAGGAGGGAGAGGGAGGAGGAGGAGAGAGTAGGCGGAGGGAGGAGGCGGAGGGAGCAGGAAGAGGGAGGAAGAGGGAGGAGGAGGAGGGAGGAGAAGGAGGAGGGAGGAATAGAGAGTGGGAGGAGGGAGGAGGCGGAGGGAGGAAGAGGGAGAAGGAGGAGGGAGGAGAAGGAGGGAAGAGGATGAGAGGGAGGAGGAGGAAGAGGGAGGAGGAGGAATGTGAAGGGAGGAGGAGGGAGGAGGTAGAGGGAGGAGGAGGAGGAGGGAGGAGGATAGAGGAGGAGGAGGGATGAGGAGGAAGAGGGAGGAGGAGGAATGTGAAGGGAGGAGGAGGGAGGAGGTAGAGAGAGGAGGAGGAGGGAGGAGGAGAATGGAGGAGGAGGGATAAGGAGGAGAGGGAGGAGGAGGGGGAGGAGGGGGAGGAGGGAGGGAGGAAGAAGGAGGAGGGAGGAAGACGGATGAGGGGAGGAGGGAGGGGGAGGAGGAGAAGGGAGGAGAAGGGAGGAGGAGGAGGGAGCAGGAGGGAGGAGGAGGAAGAGGAGGAGGAGGGAGGAGGAAGAGAGAGGAGGGAGGAGGAAGAGAGAGGAGGAGGGAGGAGGAAGAGAGAGGAGGGAGGAGGAAGAGAGAGGAGGGAGGAAGAGATAGGCGGAGAGAGGAGGAGGAGGGAGGAGGAGGAGTAGGGATGAATAGGAGGGAGGAGAAGGGAGGAGGAGGGATTAAGAGAAAGAGGGGGGAAAGGGGAGAAGGAGAAGGGAGGAGGGAGGAGGAAGAGGGATGAGGAGGGAGGATAAGGAGGAGGGAGGAGGAGGAGGGAGGATGGTGAAGGAGGAGGAGGAGGAGGGAGGATGGTGAAGGAGGAGGAGGAGGAGGGAGGAGGGTGAAGGAGGAGGAGGAGGGGGAGGAGGGAGAAGGAGGAGGAGGGAGGAGGAGGAGGAGGGAGGAGGGAGGAGGAGAACGTAGGTGGGGGAGGATGAGAAGGGAGGAGGGAGAGGGAGGAGGAGGAGAGAGGAGGAGGGAGGAGGTGGAGGGAGAAGGAGGAGGGAGGAAGAGGTAGAAGGAGGAGGGAGAAGGAGGGAGGAGGAGACAGGAGGAAGGAGGAGGGAGGAGGAGGAAGAGGGAGGAGGAGGGAGGAGGAAGAGAGAGGAGGGAGGAGGAAGAGAGAGGAGGAGGGAGGAGGAAGAGAGAGGAGGGAGGAGGAAGAGAGAGGAGGGAGGAAGAGATAGGCGGAGAGAGGAGGAGGAGGGAGGAGGAGGAGTAGGGATGAATAGGAGGGAGGAGAAGGGAGGAGGAGGGATTAAGAGAAAGAGGGGGGAAAGGGGAGAAGGAGGAGGGAGGAGGGAGGAGGAAGAGGGATGAGGAGGGAGGATGAGGAGGAGGGAGGAGGAGGAGGGAGGAGGAAGGAGGAGTAGAGAGTGGGAGGAGGGAGGAGGCGGAGGGAGGAAGAGGGAGGAGGAAGAGGGAGAAGGGAGGAGGTAGTAGGATGATTGATTGCCATTCCACCAGGTTAATATGTTATCGCGGACCTCAGAGAGAAGTGTCTATGTAGAAGACCATTTCCTGGACGTACGTATTTTGGGAGGGGGAGGAGGGAGGAGGGAGGAGGAGGAAGAAGGAAAAAAAACTACGACAGTTGGCATCTCTGGAATGAAAGGAAGGCGTGTAGAAAATTTCATCTCAATCGGATGGGCCGTTCGCGAGCGCATAAAGGACATACGGACAGAGATACATAAATACATACAGAGATACACAAATACATACAGAGATACACACATCCTAATTTATATATAAGATATATATATATATATATTTTTTTTTTTTTTTTTTTTTTTTCGCGTTTCCATCCTGTTTCAGGATATTGCGGTCAACACCAGCATCTTTCAGCTGTATGTTGATTCCTAGGCTAGATTACGCTGATCAGCACGCCACGACTTTCTGAGCGACCGGCTCCATACTCTCATAACTCACTGGTGTGACTCGAACCACTTCTAATTCTCGTCCGCTCACGTCAACCACGAGAGTATTCGGGGTTAACGGAGAAAGCTGCTAACCCCTCGGCCCGGCAGCCGACATATATATATATATATATATATATATATATATATATATATATAGAGAGAGAGAGAGAGAGAGAGAGAGAGAGAGAGAGAGAGAGAGAGAGACCCACTCACACACACACACGCTTGCACTTCTCCCGGTACCTCTTTCAGAACCTGTGCGAAGGCGGCGCAGCCGCTGCCTCTCCCAAGGCTAGTATTTGAGCAGTTAATCCGGCCCATATAATGATGATTGTCAATCAAGTGTGACCAGACCCACAATCCCCGGTCATTTCCTGTTGTCGCGGTGTGGACCGGCCACAGACTTAAGTTGCTCTGATCAGTTGACTTGAGCGGTCAATGTCTGCTCGGACCAGGCCGAAAGTTGTTACAGGAAATCTCCCGGTTCAAGAGATGTCCGGAGACCAGCTCGCCCCAAGGGAGACTTACTGAAGTCATTTCTGCCACACTGACCGACTGACCACTGGTCAACGCTGATTGCTGGCAGACAAGTGTAGAAGTAAGTAGTGGACCATCATCGGCCTCCCAGGGCTGAGCTGTGATTGATGACAATTGTGTGGAGTAAGCCGGCATGTGAGGTGTGTGAGAACTATATATGTGTGTGTATATGTGTGAGAGAAAGAATGTGTGTGTGGAGAAAGTGAGATGTGTGTTTCTTCTCGTTGTTGGCATGTTCGAGTATATATGTGTGTGAGAGAAGGTATGTATGTCTATATGTGTGCAAGAGAAGTATGTGTGTCTATATGTGTGTGAGAGAAGTATGTGTGTCTATATGTGTGTAAGAGAAGTATGTGTGTGTGTGTGTGTGTGTGTGTGTGTGTGTGTGTGTAGCAGTGAATGTGCTGGTCTGTTTGTGTATGCTATACTATGATACGGCGTGAATCAGTTCTATGATGTAACGTCACTCTATGTATTTCTGTATTGATAATAACGCGATGCTGTTGTCTGACGTGGCATAACGTGATGCTGTTGTATGACGTGACATAATGTGATGTTTTTGTATGAGGTGACATAATGTGATATTGTGACGTGACATACCACGATGCGGTTGTGTTACGTGGCATAACGCCATGGTGTGTAACGTGACATAAAGCATTGATATTGTTTGATGTGACATTACGCGATGCTGTTCAAAATACTGAAGCAACGTGATTCTTCTTCTACGTTTTCTTCATGACCTCCCTCTTCTTCTTTGTCGTCTTCTTTTTCTTCTTCAACCTCTTCTCATCGTCATCATCCTCCCCTCCTTCTGCTGCTTCACCTCTTTCTTCTTCGTCCCTGTTTCGAAGGAGTACGACACACTTATTTGTGCACTACTACGGTCATTGTGTTCTCTAGACACATTCCACCCAATAACACGGGCTGTAGGCACGCGTGGGTAGAGGGTATTCTTTCTTAATAAAAGCAAGTTTACCACGGCAGTGTCTTTACAGTCTACGCTTTGCGGTGTTGGACTTTCATGGGATCTGATCGTTCTCAACTTTCCCGTGAACCTCTAGTTATCGGTCCGGATTCGGGACGCCGTGGCGCCCAATGCCACTACCAAAGAGATCATGTGATATCATCAGCCTTATGAACAGCTCATGGGAACACTCTCTCTCTGACCTCTCAACAACAACTTGTGACAATGTGACTCTGTGATGTGGTAGCAATTGAACACAGACACACACACATACACACAAGCAGACAGACAGATGTACACACATGCAGACATACAGACAAACATACCTACACATATGCAGACTTACAAACACACAAACACATATGCAGACTTACAGAAAGCATATGTACATACATGTAGACTTACAGACATATAGACGTACAGACAAGCAGACGTACAGACATATAGACGTATAGACAAGCAGACTTACAGACAGACAGGCGTATACACAGACAGACATACAGACAAACACACATACGCAGGAAGCCAAAGAAGATTAATAAACCAACACAGAACTGGTGTCAATAGCCGCGACACGCTGCGGGATTTGCTGAGGAGGGGATCCGAGCACTTATGGACTGAATGGTTCGATGTGCAATGAGGATGATCTATCGACTAACTAACTAACTAACTAACCGACCGACCGACCGACCGACCGACCGACCGACCGACCGACCGACCGACCGACCGACCAACCAACAACCAACCAATCAACCAACCAACCAACCAACCAACTAACTAACTAACTAACTAGCTAACTAACTAACTAACTAACTAACTAACTAACTAACCAACTAACTAACACACAGACACATATTTATGTGCCTAACACAGACTGTGTACCTATTTCAAATGTCTTTTGTTTATTGTCAATGACAATGTTGCCTGTTTATTTTCAACACCGATGTCTTCTGTTTATTGTCAACACCGATGTCTTCTGTTTATTGTCAATACCGATGTCTTCTGTTTATTGTCAACACCGATGTCTTCTGTTTATTGTCAACACTGGTGTCTTCTGTTTATTGTCAACACTGATGTCTTCTGTTTATTGTCAACACCGATGTCTTCTGTTTATTGTCAACACTGATGTCTTCTGTTTTTTGTCCTCACCGATGTCTTCTGTTTATTGTCAACACCGATGTCTTCTGTTTATTGTCAACACCGATGTCTTCTGTTTATTGTAAACACCGATGTCTTCTGTTTATCGTCCTCCCCGATGTCTTCTGTTTTTTGTCCTCACCGATGTCTTCTGTTTATTGTCAACACCGATGTCTTCTGTTTATTGTCCTCACTGATGTCTTCTGTTTATTTTCAACACTGATCTCTTCTGTTTATTGTCCTCACCAATGTCTTCTGTTTATTGTCCTCACCGATGTCTTCTGTTTATTGTCAACACCGATGTCTTCTGTTTATTGTCCTCACCGATGTCTTCTGTTTATTGTCAACACCGATGTCTTCTGTTTATTGTCCTCACTGATGTCTTCTGTTTATTTTCAACACTGATCTCTTCTGTTTATTGTCCTCACCAATGTCTTCTGTTTATTGTCCTCACCGATGTCTTCTGTTTATTGTCCTCACTGATGTCTTCTGTTTATTTTCAACACTGATGTCTTCTGTTTATTGTCCTCACCAATGTCTTCTGTTTATTGTCCTAACCTATGTCTTCTGTTTATTGTCCTCACCAATGTCTTCTGTTTATTGTCCTAACCTATGTCTTCTGTTTATTGTCAACACCGATGTCTTCTGTTTATTGTCAACACCGATGTCTTCTGTTTATTGTCACCACCGATGTCTTCTGTTTATTGTCACCAACGATGTCTTCTGTTTATTGTCACCAACGATGTCTTCTGTTTATTGTCCTCGCCGATGTCTTCTGTTTATTGTCAACACCGATGCCGTCTGTTTATTGTAAACATATATATCGTCTGTTTATTGTCAACACCGGTGTTGTC
The DNA here is from genome assembly GCA_963921405.1 of Cepaea hortensis. Taxonomy (NCBI): domain Eukaryota; kingdom Metazoa; phylum Mollusca; class Gastropoda; order Stylommatophora; family Helicidae; genus Cepaea; species Cepaea hortensis. Next base: position 100,508,912 of record OY992888.1, read on the forward strand.
TCCTTGTGTTCGGCTGGATGTCACCAGAGAAGTTATTTTTACATCTGCAACTCTCCTCGCCCCCTCCCCCTCCAAACCGTGTGAGTATTGTATCGTCGCATATTTTGTCACTCTCGCTGCCATCTCCCTCTCCCGACTAGCGCCCCCCTCCCTCCCCCCCCCCCCCCCCCCCCCCACCAGGCCAGGAGAGCGCAGTAAAATAATTGTGTGCACCTCGTGAAGTCCCCGGGGACATCCCTAATGGATGATTTCGGAAATCAGGGATCTTCATTGAGAGACATTTTTCCCGCTAAATCGTTTGGTGACGTCGTCACGTGATCCCGCCTGCTTCCTACATGGAGCACTTAACCTTTTTATGACAATCCGGTTTATAGGTGGGGAGTGTTTGGCTGAGGATAGAAACCAGACAGAGGCAGGGTGCTGATGCAGGGAGGAGGGATGTGGGGAATGTTTGGCTGAGAGTAGGAATCAGAGAGAGGGTGCGAGGAGGAAGGGGAGAGGTCTCATATAATGTAGACAGAATACAGAGGGGTGATAACGATGCTACATGTGACTGAATCATTCTGTGATGTTACTAACGGTGATAAATGCGTTGATTGTGATGATTAGCTCGTCGTTGAGCAGAGGCTGGTTGACACATCCACGACAAGATGACAGTAGATCAATCTACGAGAAGATGACAGAAAACAAATCTACGACAAGATGACAGTAGACACATCCACGACATGATGACAGTAGACACATCTACGACATAATGACAGTAGACACATATACGACAAGATGAAAGTAGACACATCTACGACATGATGACAGTAGATACATCTACACATGATGACAGTAGACAAATCTACGACATGATGACAGTAGACACATATACGACATGATGACAGTAGACACATCTACACAAGATGACAGTAGACAAATCTACTACTAGATGACAGTAGACAAATCTACGACATGATGACAGTAGACACATCTACACAAGATGACAGTAGACAAATCTACTACATGATGACATTAGACAAATCTACGACATGATGACAGTAGACAAATCTACGACATGATGACAGTAGACAAATCTACGACATGATGACAGTAGACACATCTACGACAAGATGACAGTAGACAAATCTACGACATGATGACAGTAGACAAATCTACGACATGATGACAGTAGACAAATCTACGACATGATGACAGTAGACACATCTACGACATGATGACAATAGACACATCTACGACAAGATGACAGTAGACACATCTACAACATGATGACACTGGACAAATCTGCGACATGATGACAGTAGACAAATCTACGACATGATGACAGTAGACAAATCTACGACATGATGACAGTAGACAAATCTACGACATGATGACAGTAGACAAATCTACGACATGATGACAGTAGACACATCTACGACAAGATGACAGTAGACACATCTACAACATGATGACACTGGACAAATCTGCGACATGATGACAGTAGACAAATCTACGACATGATGACAGTAGACAAATCTACGACATGATGACAGTAGACAAATCTACGACATGATGACAGTAGACAAATCTACGACATGATGACAGTAGACACATCTACGACAAGATGACAGTAGACAAATCTACGACAAGATGACAGTAGACAAATCTACGACATGATGACAGTAGACACATCTACGACATGATGACAGTAGACACATCTACGACATGATGACAGTAGACACATCTACGACATGATGACAGTAGACAAATCTACGACATGATAACAGTAGACAAATCTACGACATGATGACAGTAGACAAATCTACGACATGATGACAGTAGACAAATCTACGACATGATGACAGTAGACACATCTACGACATGATGACAGTAGACAAATCTACGACATGACAGTAGACAAATCTACGACATGATGACAGTAGACAAATCTACGACATGATGACAGTAGACACATCTACGACATGATGACAGTAGACAAATCTACGACATGATGACAGTAGACAAATCTACGACATGATGATAGTAGACAAATCTACGACATGATGACAGTAGACACATCTACGACATGATGACAGTAGACAAATCTACGACATGATGACAGTAGACACATCTACGACATGATGACAATAGACACATCTACGACAAGATGACAGTAGACACATCTACAACATGATGACACTGGACAAATCTGCGACATGATGACAGTAGACAAATCTACGACATGATGACAATAGACACATCTACGACATGATGACAGTTGACACATCTACGACATGATGACAGTAGACACATCTACGACATGATGACAGTAGACACATCTACGACATGATGACAATAGACACATCTACGACATGATGACAGTAGACAAATCTACACAAGATGACAGTTGACAAATCTACACATGATGACAGTAGACACATCTACGACATGATGACAATAGACAAATCTACGACATGATGACAGTAGACATATCTATGCATGATAACAGTAGACACATCTACGACATGATGACAATAGACAAATCTACGACAAGATGACAGCAGACACATGTACGACATGATGACAGTAGACACATCTACGACATGATGACAGTAGACAAATCTACACATGATGACAGTAGACACATCGACGACATGATGACAGTAGACAAATCTACGACATGATGACAGTAGACACATCTACGACATGATGACAGTAGACAAATCTACGACAAGATGACAGTAGACACATCTACGACATGATGACAGTAGACACATCTACGACATGATGACAGTAGACAAATCTACGACATGATGACAGTAGACAAATCTACGACATGATGACAGTAGACAAATCTACGACATGATGACAGTAGACACATCTACGACATGATGACAATAGACACATCTACGACATTATGACAATAGACAAATCTACGACATGATGACAATAGACACATCTACGACATGATGACAGTAGACACATCTACGTCATGATGACAATAGACACATCTACGACATGATGACAGTAGACACATCTACGACATGATGACAGTAGACACATCTACGACATGATGACACTGGACAAATCTACATCATGATGACAGTAGACAAATCTACGACATGATGACAGTAGACAAATCTACGACATGATGACAGTAGACACATCTACGACATGATGACAATAGACACATCTACGACATGATGACACTGGACAAATCTACATCATGATGACAGTAGACACATCTACGACATGATGACAGTAGACACATCTACGACATGATGACACTGGACAAATCTACATCATGATGACAGTAGACACATCTACGACATTATGACAATAGACAAATCTACGACATGATGACAGTAGACACATCTACGACATGATGACAATAGACACATCTACGACATGATGACACTGGACAAATCTACATCATGATGACAGTAGACAAATCTACGACATGATGACAGTAGACAAATCTACGACATGATGACAGTGGACAAATCTACGACATGATGACAGTGGACAAATCTACGACATGATGACAGTAGACACATCTACGACATGATGACAGTAGACACATCTACGACATGATGACAATAGACACATCTACGACATGATGTCAGTAGACACATCTACGACATGATGACAGTAGACAAATCTACACAAGATGACAGTAGACAAATTTACACATGATGACAGTAGACACATCTACGACATGATGACAATAGACAAATCTACGACATGATGACAGTAGACACATCTACACATGATGACAGTAGACACATCTACGACAAGATGACAGCAGACACATCTACGACATGATGACAGTAGACACATCTACGACAAGATGACAGTAGACACATCTACGACATGATGACAGTAGACAAATCTACGACATGATGACAGTAGACAAATCTGTGACATGATGACAGTAGACAAATCTACGACATGATGACAGTAGACAAATCTACGACATGATGACAGTAAACAAATCTACGACAAGATGACAGTAGACAAATCTACGACATGATGACAGTAGACACATCTACGACATGATGACAGTAAACAAATCTACGACAATATGACAGTAAACAAATCTACGACATGATGACAGTAGACAAATCTACGACATGATGACAGTAAACAAATCTACGACATGATGACAGTAGACAAATCTACGACATGATGACAGTAAACAAATCTACGACATGATGACAGTAGACAAATCTACGACATGATGACAGTAGACAAATCTACGACATGATGACAGTAGACAAATCTACGACATGATGACAGTAGACAAATCTACGACATGATGACAGTAGAACAATCTACGACATGATGACAGTAGACAAAACTGCGACATGATGATAGTTGACAAAACTCATCATCATGTGCCTTGCCGGTAATTTTGGGCGGTCATGTTTTGTCATCTCACTCGATCACCAGAGTCGTTGATCAGCTCAGTGTTCCTATCTTGAACATATAACGTGGCTAAGCACTCAGTATCCAGCTGACGGTCCGGAGTAACCTGGTGCACATGACTACCTCTATCGGGCGATGCTACTCCTATAGAGCACCCATTTACACAGTTGTTCTGATATTCCATGACATCGCAAAACATAATTTTCTTGGAATCTGTAAAACAGGTAGTTTGCCATTGCTTTCTTTTTAGCAGTGATCATACTGGTCAATGACCGTAGCCATTGTCTCCCCAAAAAAGAGATCCTCTGTCTACCGTCGTGAAGTTGGAGACCATAACCTACAACTATCTGTCGGCTGCTCTTCAACATCATCCACCACCTGCACCCATGGCTTCACGTAACCCTGATCGGGAGGCTAAACGGGTACTCCACCTTGCCCAAGAGTGTCCCGTAGGCTAGCGGAGCTAAGGAGGCGTCTAACTTCTCCTTTGATAGGGGATACCCGTACCCCACTACCCCGAGACAAAAATAGGACATTATGATAGTTGATAAAACTAGGACATGATGACAACGGACAAACCTAGGACATGAATTACAATGGACAAAATTATTACATTGTGACAATGGACAAAAGTATTACATTATGACAATGGACAAAACTATTACATTATGACAATGGACAAAACTATTACATTATGACAATGGACAAAACTATTACATTATGTCATGACAATGGACAAAACTATTACATTATGACAATGGACAAAACTATTACATTATGACAATGGACACAAGATGACAATGGACAAAACTAGGTCATGATGACAGTAGACTTGGCACAACTCTCGTGAGCAGCGGATTTATTCCGCAAACAGTCAAGACTCTGTGGAGGTCCATGCAAGTCTATTTTCTCTGTGGGGTTTCATAAAGTCTACTTACTCTACGGGGGTATATACAAATCCACTTACTCTGTGGGGTTCATACAAGTCCACTTTACTTGTCGGGGTTCATACAAGTCCACTTTCCTTGTGGGGGTCCGTACAAGACCAAATACACTGGGGGTCCATACAAGTCCACTTTCTCTGTGGGGTTCTATCATCATTGGCACCTTTCCGTCTTGACAGACGATAGTTTGGTACATTGTGCTTCAAAAAGGCTTAATAACTACGATCCATGGCGGTGGCGAGTGTGGCTGGTAAGGCCAATTCTTGCTGCAAATGTTTGCCCACAGTAGGTGCATGTGAAAACATGGTCACTTCCACCATTTTGCACCATCTTACGTCTCTCACGCTCTGTGTGTACTTTATCTGCAACCATTTTCTCCTTTGTCTTTATTCCATTTCTGATAGTTGCCCTCCATGCAACACGTTCAGCGGCGACGTGCTCCCAATGTGCATTATCAATGGCTGTATCAATCATGTCCCGCTTACACACATCTTTGTATCGTAGTAGAGGCCGACCCTGAGATCTCCTACCCGTCTGTAATTCACCAAAAAAGATGTCCTTTGGTATTCTACCATCATCCATCCTCCTAACGTGTCCTATCCATCTAAGTCTACGAAGACTAAGCATGGAATACACCGTCACACAACCTGATCTTTCCAATACTTCAGTATTTGAGATTTTGTCTTGCCACTTAATACAAAGTATTCTTCGCAGACACCGCATATGAAAGCTGTTTAAACGTTTCTCTTGGCGTGAGTAAGTTGTCCAGATTTAACTGCCATAAAGAAGAGTACTAAGGACACAGGCTTGGTAGACGAGGACTTTTGTTTTGGCAGTAAGCTTCCTGTTCTCCCAGACTCTTTTTGCTAACATGTTCATTATTGTTGCTGCCTTGCCAATCCTGATGTTGATTTCCTGATCGAGGGATAATTTGCTATTTACCTCTGATCCTAGATATGTAAAATGGTCTACTATCTCCAGTTCGGCGTCGTCAATAAAGATTGATGGTACACCATGTGCACCTTGTGACATAATCTGTGTCTTCTTTTTGTTAATAGTTAAACCAAATTCAGAACAAGCATTGGAGAATGCAGATAGTAGATGTTGTAATTCTTCCTCAGAGTGGGTCGTAATCGTAGCATCATCCGCAAAAAGCAACTCTCTGATTAGTACCCTGCTAATTTTGGTCTTGGCCTTCAATCTCTGAGCATTATAGAGGCCACCATCTGAGCGTGAGTGAATGTATATGCCGTCATCCTGATCACGAAAGGCATATTTCAGTAGAAGTGAAAAGTATATCCCAAAGAGGGTGGGGGATAGTATACAACCTTGCTTAACTCCACTTTTGATTTCAAACTCTTCTGAAGTTGAGCCATCAAACTTGATTATACCTTTCATGCCTGTGTGGAACGATTCCACAATGGACAGAAGAGTTGGTGGGCAGCCAATCTTCTTTAGTGCTTTGAACAGACCCTCACGACTGACCAAATCGAATGCCTTTGTGAGGTCGATGAAGGCAATAAACAGTGGCTGATTTTATTCCCGGCATTTTTCTTGCATTTGTCGCAATGAGAATATCATATCAGTGGTAGACCGGTTCTGACGGAAGCCGCACTGTGATTCGGGGTAGACTTGATCTCCCAGGACTTGAAGTCTGCGCACGACAATTCTGGCAAATATTTTCCCAACAATACACAGAAGTGAGATACCCCTATAGTTGTTACAGTCGCTCCGATCTCCCTTGTTCTTGTACAGCGTTATGATGTTTGAATGTTTGAAATCCTGTGGGACTTGTCCTTCTCGCCAGCATAGCTCTATTAGCTGGTGGATCTGTAGAGCGAGTGTGTCTTGCCCACTCCTGATTACCTCTATTGGAATCCCATCCTTTCCCGGAGCCTTGCCAGATGCAAGCTCATTTATAGCACACTTAACTTCTGTTATAGTGGGAAGTGTGTCCAGGTGGTCAAGAGTTGGCAGGGCCTCTATGGCGTTGAGGGCATCATCCGTTAGCTTGGTCTCACTTGAGTAAAGCTCTAAATAGTGCTCGACCCATCTATCCATCTGCTGTTTCTTATCAGTGATGATTTCTCCAGTCAAGGTTTTCAGCGGTGCACTTCTTTTGATCATTGGACCACAGGCTTTCTTTATCCCTTCATACATGCTTCTGATGTTTCCCTTATCATTTGCGATTTGAATGGATGTCACAAAATGAAACCGTGCGTTTACCCAGCTGATTGTTAGGGAGGATTTTTTTGATTAACCGGACTATCTGCTAAGCAACCAGTGTTTCAACTAATACAGAGAAAACATTCATAGTTGGGGCTGCACGTGTTTCCAAAACAGGTCGGGCAGAAATAACAGTTGTACTTGTACATCTGGTTGACGGATTGGCCACTGTCGGAAGTGCGGGAGCCGAATCTCGACATCGCCTTGACAGGTTTGTCAACATTTGAATACAAATGGAAGCAGTGGGGTCATAGTGGCAATCGGATGTTGGCCAACACCTGCCGGACATGAACAACTTCACGTGCACAATGTAAGCTTGTTTGGAAAACCATTAATGACAACTTTGACAAGGACTAAAGCCAGGAAAATAGATTCTTGACAATGGCTGATATGTCCAAATAACACCTGTGGGGACAGGAAGAATACAGTCACGTGACCAATTAGAGGTTTTGCCATAAACCATGATTGGAGATGGGGAGTTGACCAAGAACCGTGGATTATGATGGACGTGTTTGTGGGAGAGCTCTACAGTGTTAGATTAATTTAAGATTAACTAGCATGTGCCGTTATGGCAAAGTGTAGTAGCCATCCCGGGAATGAGGCGGTTTTTACATAAGGTAGTCAATATAGTCTATTAGTTCTAATTAATATAGACTGTAGCCTTGTTAAACTATAGTGTGATGATTAGCACTGTTAGTGGAAACTAGTTAGAGTAAGAATAGTGATATTAACTCTGCAAGTTAAGAATAGATTAGTGAAGTGTTGATAAGCTTTACTAGTTGAGAATTGAGTAATGAGGGATAATTGGGATCTTCCAGTAGGTGTCCCTGGTGGGCGGGGTTCCGCATTCTGTTTGCTGATTTTTCCTTTGTCATAGCCTGATTCGGCTCTAGGTGGGTAGCTAATCTGCTCTATGACTAATTCTAGTTAGCTAAAGATCATTAAGCAAGGTGATAGGCTTACACTCAGCCGAAAGGATCAGTGACTAGTACTATCACCAGATGTGTTGTTTCTATCCTAGGTTCCCTACCAGATCCAAGGAAACTCAACAAGTTTTTGGGAAAGAATCCAATCCCATTAGTAAGAACACCAGTTCAAGAGTCACTAGAGTTGCATACAGAACGTAACTTACGCTAGAAGGAAATTGATTCATCAAAGAGAGTGATGCATACTGATGCACCACACAGCATTAGACAGTAGTAACGAACCGAGAACCGGCTAAGAGTACCTAGTGTTAGTACAGCAACAATTAACATTAGAAATTAGCACTTATGGACTGAATGGTTCGATGTGCAACGAGGATGATCTGTCGACTAACTAACTAACTAACTAACTGCGTACACACTACAAAAGACTTGTGCAGTTTGTTAAGGAACGTTAGGAACGGACATTGTGTAGAGGGCAACCGGTCCATGATTAACTGTTAATACCACCGGTGTCTATTTCGGATGTTCATGAAAGTGGATTACCAGAGGTCTACAGAGGCAAAGCAGTATCCGGCAAGATGGTTTCGGCAACGGGTGAGAAGTACATGTTCTGACGTAACGTGCTGTGGTCTATCTTTGCTGGGGATCAGCTGACTGGGTTGCTGTCTGAGAGTCAGAGTCTACACACTTTATAGAACACGTCACACATTTTCTTCACATACACGTCTCATATACGGTACACTTTTATTTTAATAAATTACTCTTTATTAATTTCTAGAAGCAAGAGTTGTTGAGTATGTTGCGTTGGGGAAGTATGAGAAGGGGGCATAGTACGACAGTGAGAGAGTGATAGGAAAAGGTGTCCATAGGCTGATGGAGTGTGTTGGACGGAAGCTGGTGGATTCTCCAGAATATTGAGAGGGAAAAAATATTATAATGTGGGTGTCGGCTCTCTTCACTCCAGGGACGACACGGTAAAGGAGGACACGACATTATTGGGGGCTCGATAACGGGATCTTAGGACAGCGGGATCTCTTGTTAATGGGATCTTTGGACAGCGGGATCTCTAATAAACGGAATCCTTGGACAGCGAGATCTCCTGCAAGCAGGAACCTTTGACAGTGGGATCTTCTGACAACGGGGTCTTTTGACACGGGATCCCTAGTTATAAGAGGGAGATATCATTTTGGAGAATCCAGCTAGAGTGAATGTGGATAGGGGTTAGGACTAATATCTTACCTGTTCACACTTCACACGTCTGCATAGGTCTGTGGTCCTGATTCTACTCTTGTCACTGAGTGAATGTGCTGTGTGTGGTATATCTAGATTTATAGTACTTGTTCATATATCTGTATAGTAATTTGCAGTTATATTGTACTAGACCTGATAGCTTACCTTTCTGTATAATGGCCACCCCTAAACTTACCACGTTAGAATTAAGGGCAAAGGGGGAAGACATGGGACTGTCGGGGTCTGCTCTAACGGATTACATACAGGAAGTGGAGAGAGAGTATCGTCAAGCAGAAAGGGAAGATCGAAAGGCCGAGCTGGAATTGAGAAGGATGGAATTGGAAGCTGAGCAATCAGCTAAGAAATTGGAAGCTGAGCAAGCAGCTAAGAAATTGGAAGCTGAGCAAGCAGCTAGGAAATTGGAAGCTGAACAAGCAGCTAGGAAATTAGAAGCTGAACAAGAAGCACAGAAGAGGGAGCACGAGTACCGGATGCGGGAACTCGAGCTCAAGAGTTAATCTAATGGAGAAACTGAGGGAGCAGTTGGAGGTTCCTCCATCTCAGGATCAACACCAGTAGGTGGACATGGGTACCATGCTATGAAGTTTCCTTTAGCGGTCTACGAGGAGGACAAAGAGAAGATTGACCAGTACCTTCAACGCTTCGAGGCTATGTCGGTTGCTATGGGTTTGGAGCGTAACAAATGGAATCTTAAGCTATCCCAGGGATTACGCGGGACCGGATACGAGGTTTATACTCGCCTGCCACCAGGACATGAGAACAATTATGACGAGTTAAAGACGGCTCTGCTGAAACGATTCGAGGTTACGTCACATACCTACCGGAAAAAATTTCGAGCAGCGAAACGAGAACCCGGAGAGTTGTTTGCCACCTACAGTTTGCGTCTTAAATCTTATCTCCATAAGTGGATGGATTTGGCTGGGTTCGCACATGACTATGAGAGTCTGGAAGAGCTCATGGTGGTCGACCAGTTGAAGAAGCAAATGTCTAAACCTCTCAGGACGTTTCTGGGAGAACAAGGAGCAGAACGTATTGACCTCGTGACTAAATTAGCAGAACGGTTCGTCGAGGTACATGGGGAGGCAGGGGAAAACCTTTCCACCAACTCCAAAAGTCAAGAGAAACATGACAAGAAGAAAGCCAAAAACTCAGGAACCAAAAAGTGGGAACCTTATGTGCAAAAATCAGAGGATAGTTCAGAGAAGAAGAAGGAGGGAAGCAAGAGCACTTCAAGCTCTACACCTAAAAGACCGTGGTCGGAGAAGTGGTGTTCAATTTGTAAGTCACCCTCTCACAATACGAGGGACTGCAAATCGAAGGCTAAGAACCCTCACTTCGCAGCATGTCAAGTGACTTCCAAGGAGGTTGTCACGGAAAATGCCAAGGTCAACAAGGAAGCTCGCCACCAGGAGAGCTCACTCAAGTCCGACAATAGAAAATCTAGGACAGGGAAATGGTGCAACCAATGCAAGTCAAATACGCACAATGCTATTGACTGCAGAGGAGAGTCAGGAGACACTCAATTCGTCGTGTGCCCCGGGAAACCTAAGGTGGAGCCCACCGAACAGGTCGAGGCCGAAGAAGAGACTCCAGACCAGGAAAAACCACCTGTAGTGGAATTGGTAGAGGTTAACGGTCGTCAAGTGGAGTGTTTATACGACACAGGACTGGACGGGGAGGCCGTGATTTCTGCGGATCTGGTACATCCAGAACAATTCACAGGTGAAACATTGGATATACAGCCTGCACAGAAAAGTGCTGTACCCATGAAGTTGCCTATTGCTAATGTGGAGATTCGGTCAAGGTACGTCACCGGCACCATCAAGGCCGCTGTATTGACCGATCCCATTTTCCCAGTCATCCTAGGTTGTCGGTATGTCTTTCTGGGAATGCCCAGGGAGCCAATCCATATGGGAGCAATGCAGACTCGCTCTCAGACAAAAACGGAAGAGGCAGACGCAATTGTGACTAACCCAATGCCGGGGGAGCTACGAACTGCCCAGAGTGAGGATGATACTTTACGTCCTTGCTACAAAAAGCTGCAGAAAAGTGCTGATCCACCAGGTCGGGGGCAGTACTACATGAAGAATAGGATACTCTACAGGAGAGCAGGAAGGGGAGACAACCTATACGGTCAGTTGGTCGTCCCGAAAGCTCATCGGTCCCAGATTCTTCATATGGGGCATACCATCTCCTTTAGTGGACACATGGGTATTGCCGCCACCATGCAGCGGATTTCCTGCCACTACTATTGGCCGGGAATGACAGATGATGTGCGTCGGTATGTGAAGTCATGCCCTGAGTGCCAGAGGGTGGCACCAAAACACTGGACAGCACCGGTGGTGTTGGGTGAGATGCCCATCATGAACTCTCCTTTCGAGAGGGTAGCCATCGATATCGTGGGTCCACTTCCCAGGACTAGGAAGAGGAACATGTATATACTCACAATGGTGGATTGCTGTACAATGTGGGGTGAAGCCATACCGTTGACCACGATTGACTCGAAAAGAGTGGCAGACGCACTGATGGAGGCCTTTACCAGATTAGGCTTTCCGGATCAAATTCTGACGGACAATGGATCTCAGTTTTGTGGAAAACTCATGGAGGAGGTATTTAGGGTGTTTCACTCTAACCACATACATACCAGCCCTTACCACCCTCAAGCCAATGGACAAGTAGAGCGTTTCAACGGCACGTTGATGACAATGCTCAGGAAACTAGCGCAGGAAAAACCTGATAGGTGGGATGAATATATCCCAGCAGCACTCTTTGCCTATCGGGAAGTTCCTCATGGCTCAACAGGACTACCACCCGCTACGTTGCTGTTTGGTCGTCCAATCAAAGGACCGTTGGAAGCCATGTTGAGGAGTTGGACTGAAGAGGGGACGTCAGAAGAAGTGATCTCATCCTATCAATACGTGGAGGAACTGAAAGAAAAACTCCACAAGGGATGGACTCTGGCAAATCAAAACTTGAAAAAGGCCAGGAAAAGACATGCGGCTTACTACAACCGTAGGTCTAAAGAAAGATCTCTAGACGTGGGAGATAAAGTCTTGTTGCTACTCCCAACGGGAAACAACAAACTGGAGATAGGTTGGCAAGGACCATTTCCCGTGGAAAGGGTGATATCCAGAACCAACTATCAGATCCGGATCCGGGGAAAGTCGAAGATTTTCCATATCAATCTCTTGCGGAAATACGAAGAGAGACCCGGAGACAAGGCAGCTCACCTCATGGCAATGGCCGTTGCAGTGGAGACAGAAGTGGGAACCAGCGAGGGCAGGGAATATCCCTTGGTACACCAGGAAACCTATAGGGATGTGAAAGTGAACCCTGATCTGACCTCCCAGGAGAGGGAAAGGATAACCCAGGTTCTCAAGTCTCATAAGGAGATACTGACTGATAAACCAGGACGAACGAGGTTGGTTGAGTTCGAGATGACTTTGACCACACAGGAGCCTGTTCGCCAAAAGGTTTACCCAGTGCCATTCTCTAAAGAAAAGGCCCTGGAGGAGGAAATACACAAATTGCTGGAGGATGATGTGATTGCACCATCCACATCCCCATACAATGCGGGGGTAGTTTTGTTACGCAAACCAAGTGGAGAACACAGGTTGTGTATAGATTACCGACTTCTGAACAGTCATACACAGTTTCAGGTGGAACCTTTGCCGAATCCAACTCAGTTATTCGCTAGGCTCCATAAGGCTCGGTACTTTTCAAAGGTGGATCTGAGTCGGGGGTACTATCAGATACCAGTCAAACCGGAGATTCGACCACTGTTAGCCTTCAGTACACCCAGTGGACACTACGAATTCAAAGTCATGCCCTTTGGACTCAGCAATGCACCTAGTGTGTTTACACGCATGATGAGGACTTTACTAGATCCGTTACAGGATCCATTCATCATCTCATTCATGGATGGTATTCTGATTTCCAGTGACAGCCTGGATGACCACTTACAATCCTTGGAGAGAGTGTTTAATAGGCTCAAGGAAGCAGGGCTTACCGCTCGTCCAACCAAGTGCATGATTGGTTACCAGACTCTGGAATTTCTAGGTCACACCATCACTCCTGGACACATTGTTCCAGAAGAGAAGAACCTGGAGAAAATCAGAAATGCATCAAGGCCAAAAACGAAGAAGGATGTGCGATCTTTTCTCTCGTTGTGTGGGTTCTACCACAAATTTATCCCACATTTCACTGAACTGGGAGCTCCGTTGACGGAAACCTTGAAAAAGGGATTCCCGGACCAAATCATTTGGACACCAAAATGTGAGAATGCCTATAGTCAGTTAAAGGAGGCCTTGGTCAGCAAACCTGTATTACAGCTCCCTGACCTTTCCAAACAATTTGTGTTGAGAACAGATGCGAGTGCGATTGGAATTGGAGCCGCTTTGTTACAGGAAGGAAAAGACGATGCTTCGGTTTTGAAACCTGTAGCATACGCAAGTAAGAAACTTCTACAGGCGGAGAGGAATTATTCAACCGTCGAGAGAGAGAGAGTGCTTGTCCCTCGTATGGGCAGTGCAAAAATTTCAGCCATATTTGTATGGAGTTAAGTTTCGGGTCCAGTCGGATCATCAGCCCCTGATGTTCTTGGCTACTTCTCAGAAGCTCAACGCCCGTTTGATGCGGTGGTCGTTGTTACTTCAACCCTATAACTTCACAGTGGAGTACATTCCTGGGAAGGAAAATGTTGGAGCGGATTTCTTATCAAGACACCCAGCTCCTGAAGAAGAAGAATGAATCATCTGGATTAAACTCACGGTGGAGAAGAGTGAGATGGACTACTCTCTTAAGAGGGGGCCTATGTCACAAAATGAAACCGTGCGTTTACCCAGCTGATTGTTAGGGAGGATTTTTTTGATTAACCGGACTATCTGCTAAGCAACCAGTGTTTCAACTAATACAGAGAAAACATTCATAGTTGGGGCTGCACGTGTTTCCAAAACAGGTCGGGCAGAAATAACAGTTGTACTTGTACATCTGGTTGACGGATTGGCCACTGTCGGAAGTGCGGGAGCCGAATCTCGACATCGCCTTGACAGGTTTGTCAACATTTGAATACAAATGGAAGCAGTGGGGTCATAGTGGCAATCGGATGTTGGCCAACACCTGCCGGACATGAACAACTTCACGTGCACAATGTAAGCTTGTTTGGAAAACCATTAATGACAACTTTGACAAGGACTAAAGCCAGGAAAATAGATTCTTGACAATGGCTGATATGTCCAAATAACACCTGTGGGGACAGGAAGAATACAGTCACGTGACCAATTAGAGGTTTTGCCATAAACCATGATTGGAGATGGGGAGTTGACCAAGAACCGTGGATTATGATGGACGTGTTTGTGGGAGAGCTCTACAGTGTTAGATTAATTTAAGATTAACTAGCATGTGCCGTTATGGCAAAGTGTAGTAGCCATCCCGGGAATGAGGCGGTTTTTACATAAGGTAGTCAATATAGTCTATTAGTTCTAATTAATATAGACTGTAGCCTTGTTAAACTATAGTGTGATGATTAGCACTGTTAGTGGAAACTAGTTAGAGTAAGAATAGTGATATTAACTCTGCAAGTTAAGAATAGATTAGTGAAGTGTTGATAAGCTTTACTAGTTGAGAATTGAGTAATGAGGGATAATTGGGATCTTCCAGTAGGTGTCCCTGGTGGGCGGGGTTCCGCATTCTGTTTGCTGATTTTTCCTTTGTCATAGCCTGATTCGGCTCTAGGTGGGTAGCTAATCTGCTCTATGACTAATTCTAGTTAGCTAAAGATCATTAAGCAAGGTGATAGGCTTACACTCAGCCGAAAGGATCAGTGACTAGTACTATCACCAGATGTGTTGTTTCTATCCTAGGTTCCCTACCAGATCCAAGGAAACTCAACAAGTTTTTGGGAAAGAATCCAATCCCATTAGTAAGAACACCAGTTCAAGAGTCACTAGAGTTGCATACAGAACGTAACTTACGCTAGAAGAAAATTGATTCATCAAAGAGAGTGATGCATACTGATGCACCACACAGCATTAGACAGTAGTAACGAACCGAGAACCGGCTAAGAGTACCTAGTGTTAGTACAGCAACAATTAACATTAGAAATTAGCACTTATGGACTGAATGGTTCGATGTGCAACGAGGATGATCTGTCGACTAACTAACTAACTAACTAACTGCGTACACACTACAAAAGACTTGTGCAGTTTGTTAAGGAACGTTAGGAACGGACATTGTGTAGAGGGCAACCGGTCCATGATTAACTGTTAATACCACCGGTGTCTATTTCGGATGTTCATGAAAGTGGATTACCAGAGGTCTACAGAGGCAAAGCAGTATCCGGCAAGATGGTTTCGGCAACGGGTGAGAAGTACATGTTCTGACGTAACGTGCTGTGGTCTATCTTTGCTGGGGATCAGCTGACTGGGTTGCTGTCTGAGAGTCAGAGTCTACACACTTTATAGAACACGTCACACATTTTCTTCACATACACGTCTCATATACGGTACACTTTTATTTTAATAAATTACTCTTTATTAATTTCTAGAAGCAAGAGTTGTTGAGTATGTTGCGTTGGGGAAGTATGAGAAGGGGGCATAGTACGACAGTGAGAGAGTGATAGGAAAAGGTGTCCATAGGCTGATGGAGTGTGTTGGACGGAAGCTGGTGGATTCTCCAGAATATTGAGAGGGAAAAAATATTATAATGTGGGTGTCGGCTCTCTTCACTCCAGGGACGACACGGTAAAGGAGGACACGACATTATTGGGGGCTCGATAACGGGATCTTAGGACAGCGGGATCTCTCGTTAATGGGATCTTTGGACAGCGGGATCTCTAATAAACGGAATCCTTGGACAGCGAGATCTCCTGCAAGCAGGAACCTTTGACAGTGGGATCTTCTGACAACGGGGTCTTTTGACACGGGATCCCTAGTTATAAGAGGGAGATATCATTTTGGAGAATCCAGCTAGAGTGAATGTGGATAGGGGTTAGGACTAATATCTTACCTGTTCACACTTCACACGTCTGCATAGGTCTGTGGTCCTGATTCTACTCTTGTCACTGAGTGAATGTGCTGTGTGTGGTATATCTAGATTTATAGTACTTGTTCATATATCTGTATAGTAATTTGCAGTTATATTGTACTAGACCTGATAGCTTACCTTTCTGTATAATGGCCACCCCTAAACTTACCACGTTAGAATTAAGGGCAAAGGGGGAAGACATGGGACTGTCGGGGTCTGCTCTAACGGATTACATACAGGAAGTGGAGAGAGAGTATCGTCAAGCAGAAAGGGAAGATCGAAAGGCCGAGCTGGAATTGAGAAGGATGGAATTGGAAGCTGAGCAATCAGCTAAGAAATTGGAAGCTGAGCAAGCAGCTAAGAAATTGGAAGCTGAGCAAGCAGCTAGGAAATTGGAAGCTGAACAAGCAGCTAGGAAATTAGAAGCTGAACAAGAAGCACAGAAGAGGGAGCACGAGTACCGGATGCGGGAACTCGAGCTCAAGAGTTAATCTAATGGAGAAACTGAGGGAGCAGTTGGAGGTTCCTCCATCTCAGGATCAACACCAGTAGGTGGACATGGGTACCATGCTATGAAGTTTCCTTTAGCGGTCTACGAGGAGGACAAAGAGAAGATTGACCAGTACCTTCAACGCTTCGAGGCTATGTCGGTTGCTATGGGTTTGGAGCGTAACAAATGGAATCTTAAGCTATCCCAGGGATTACGCGGGACCGGATACGAGGTTTATACTCGCCTGCCACCAGGACATGAGAACAATTATGACGAGTTAAAGACGGCTCTGCTGAAACGATTCGAGGTTACGTCACATACCTACCGGAAAAAATTTCGAGCAGCGAAACGAGAACCCGGAGAGTTGTTTGCCACCTACAGTTTGCGTCTTAAATCTTATCTCCATAAGTGGATGGATTTGGCTGGGTTCGCACATGACTATGAGAGTCTGGAAGAGCTCATGGTGGTCGACCAGTTGAAGAAGCAAATGTCTAAACCTCTCAGGACGTTTCTGGGAGAACAAGGAGCAGAACGTATTGACCTCGTGACTAAATTAGCAGAACGGTTCGTCGAGGTACATGGGGAGGCAGGGGAAAACCTTTCCACCAACTCCAAAAGTCAAGAGAAACATGACAAGAAGAAAGCCAAAAACTCAGGAACCAAAAAGTGGGAACCTTATGTGCAAAAATCAGAGGATAGTTCAGAGAAGAAGAAGGAGGGAAGCAAGAGCACTTCAAGCTCTACACCTAAAAGACCGTGGTCGGAGAAGTGGTGTTCAATTTGTAAGTCACCCTCTCACAATACGAGGGACTGCAAATCGAAGGCTAAGAACCCTCACTTCGCAGCATGTCAAGTGACTTCCAAGGAGGTTGTCACGGAAAATGCCAAGGTCAACAAGGAAGCTCGCCACCAGGAGAGCTCACTCAAGTCCGACAATAGAAAATCTAGGACAGGGAAATGGTGCAACCAATGCAAGTCAAATACGCACAATGCTATTGACTGCAGAGGAGAGTCAGGAGACACTCAATTCGTCGTGTGCCCCGGGAAACCTAAGGTGGAGCCCACCGAACAGGTCGAGGCCGAAGAAGAGACTCCAGACCAGGAAAAACCACCTGTAGTGGAATTGGTAGAGGTTAACGGTCGTCAAGTGGAGTGTTTATACGACACAGGACTGGACGGGGAGGCCGTGATTTCTGCGGATCTGGTACATCCAGAACAATTCACAGGTGAAACATTGGATATACAGCCTGCACAGAAAAGTGCTGTACCCATGAAGTTGCCTATTGCTAATGTGGAGATTCGGTCAAGGTACGTCACCGGCACCATCAAGGCCGCTGTATTGACCGATCCCATTTTTCCAGTCATCCTAGGTTGTCGGTATGTCTTTCTGGGAATGCCCAGGGAGCCAATCCATATGGGAGCAATGCAGACTCGCTCTCAGACAAAAACGGAAGAGGCAGACGCAATTGTGACTAACCCAATGCCGGGGGAGCTACGAACTGCCCAGAGTGAGGATGATACTTTACGTCCTTGCTACAAAAAGCTGCAGAAAAGTGCTGATCCACCAGGTCGGGGGCAGTACTACATGAAGAATAGGATACTCTACAGGAGAGCAGGAAGGGGAGACAACCTATACGGTCAGTTGGTCGTCCCGAAAGCTCATCGGTCCCAGATTCTTCATATGGGGCATACCATCTCCTTTAGTGGACACATGGGTATTGCCGCCACCATGCAGCGGATTTCCTGCCACTACTATTGGCCGGGAATGACAGATGATGTGCGTCGGTATGTGAAGTCATGCCCTGAGTGCCAGAGGGTGGCACCAAAACACTGGACAGCACCGGTGGTGTTGGGTGAGATGCCCATCATGAACTCTCCTTTCGAGAGGGTAGCCATCGATATCGTGGGTCCACTTCCCAGGACTAGGAAGAGGAACATGTATATACTCACAATGGTGGATTGCTGTACAATGTGGGGTGAAGCCATACCGTTGACCACGATTGACTCGAAAAGAGTGGCGGACGCACTGATGGAGGCCTTTACCAGATTAGGCTTTCCGGATCAAATTCTGACGGACAATGGATCTCAGTTTTGTGGAAAACTCATGGAGGAGGTATTTAGGGTGTTTCACTCTAACCACATACATACCAGCCCTTACCACCCTCAAGCCAATGGACAAGTAGAGCGTTTCAACGGCACGTTGATGACAATGCTCAGGAAACTAGCGCAGGAAAAACCTGATAGGTGGGATGAATATATCCCAGCAGCACTCTTTGCCTATCGGGAAGTTCCTCATGGCTCAACAGGACTACCACCCGCTACGTTGCTGTTTGGTCGTCCAATCAAAGGACCGTTGGAAGCCATGTTGAGGAGTTGGACTGAAGAGGGGACGTCAGAAGAAGTGATCTCATCCTATCAATACGTGGAGGAACTGAAAGAAAAACTCCACAAGGGATGGACTCTGGCAAATCAAAACTTGAAAAAGGCCAGGAAAAGACATGCGGCTTACTACAACCGTAGGTCTAAAGAAAGATCTCTAGACGTGGGAGATAAAGTCTTGTTGCTACTCCCAACGGGAAACAACAAACTGGAGATAGGTTGGCAAGGACCATTTCCCGTGGAAAGGGTGATATCCAGAACCAACTATCAGATCCGGATCCGGGGAAAGTCGAAGATTTTCCATATCAATCTCTTGCGGAAATACGAAGAGAGACCCGGAGACAAGGCAGCTCACCTCATGGCAATGGCCGTTGCAGTGGAGACAGAAGTGGGAACCAGCGAGGGCAGGGAATATCCCTTGGTACACCAGGAAACCTATAGGGATGTGAAAGTGAACCCTGATCTGACCTCCCAGGAGAGGGAAAGGATAACCCAGGTTCTCAAGTCTCATAAGGAGATACTGACTGATAAACCAGGACGAACGAGGTTGGTTGAGTTCGAGATGACTTTGACCACACAGGAGCCTGTTCGCCAAAAGGTTTACCCAGTGCCATTCTCTAAAGAAAAGGCCCTGGAGGAGGAAATACACAAATTGCTGGAGGATGATGTGATTGCACCATCCACATCCCCATACAATGCGGGGGTAGTTTTGTTACGCAAACCAAGTGGAGAACACAGGTTGTGTATAGATTACCGACTTCTGAACAGTCATACACAGTTTCAGGTGGAACCTTTGCCGAATCCAACTCAGTTATTCGCTAGGCTCCATAAGGCTCGGTACTTTTCAAAGGTGGATCTGAGTCGGGGGTACTATCAGATACCAGTCAAACCGGAGATTCGACCACTGTTAGCCTTCAGTACACCCAGTGGACACTACGAATTCAAAGTCATGCCCTTTGGACTCAGCAATGCACCTAGTGTGTTTACACGCATGATGAGGACTTTACTAGATCCGTTACAGGATCCATTCATCATCTCATTCATGGATGGTATTCTGATTTCCAGTGACAGCCTGGATGACCACTTACAATCCTTGGAGAGAGTGTTTAATAGGCTCAAGGAAGCAGGGCTTACCGCTCGTCCAACCAAGTGCATGATTGGTTACCAGACTCTGGAATTTCTAGGTCACACCATCACTCCTGGACACATTGTTCCAGAAGAGAAGAACCTGGAGAAAATCAGAAATGCATCAAGGCCAAAAACGAAGAAGGATGTGCGATCTTTTCTCTCGTTGTGTGGGTTCTACCACAAATTTATCCCACATTTCACTGAACTGGGAGCTCCGTTGACGGAAACCTTGAAAAAGGGATTCCCGGACCAAATCATTTGGACACCAAAATGTGAGAATGCCTATAGTCAGTTAAAGGAGGCCTTGGTCAGCAAACCTGTATTACAGCTCCCTGACCTTTCCAAACAATTTGTGTTGAGAACAGATGCGAGTGCGATTGGAATTGGAGCCGCTTTGTTACAGGAAGGAAAAGACGATGCTTCGGTTTTGAAACCTGTAGCATACGCAAGTAAGAAACTTCTACAGGCGGAGAGGAATTATTCAACCGTCGAGAGAGAGTGCTTGTCCCTCGTATGGGCAGTGCAAAAATTTCAGCCATATTTGTATGGAGTTAAGTTTCGGGTCCAGTCGGATCATCAGCCCCTGATGTTCTTGGCTACTTCTCAGAAGCTCAACGCCCGTTTGATGCGGTGGTCGTTGTTACTTCAACCCTATAACTTCACAGTGGAGTACATTCCTGGGAAGGAAAATGTTGGAGCGGATTTCTTATCAAGACACCCAGCTCCTGAAGAAGAAGAATGAATCATCTGGATTAAACTCACGGTGGAGAAGAGTGAGATGGACTACTCTCTTAAGAGGGGGCCTATGTCACAAAATGAAACCGTGCGTTTACCCAGCTGATTGTTAGGGAGGATTTTTTTGATTAACCGGACTATCTGCTAAGCAACCAGTGTTTCAACTAATACAGAGAAAACATTCATAGTTGGGGCTGCACGTGTTTCCAAAACAGGTCGGGCAGAAATAACAGTTGTACTTGTACATCTGGTTGACGGATTGGCCACTGTCGGAAGTGCGGGAGCCGAATCTCGACATCGCCTTGACAGGTTTGTCAACATTTGAATACAAATGGAAGCAGTGGGGTCATAGTGGCAATCGGATGTTGGCCAACACCTGCCGGACATGAACAACTTCACGTGCACAATGTAAGCTTGTTTGGAAAACCATTAATGACAACTTTGACAAGGACTAAAGCCAGGAAAATAGATTCTTGACAATGGCTGATATGTCCAAATAACACCTGTGGGGACAGGAAGAATACAGTCACGTGACCAATTAGAGGTTTTGCCATAAACCATGATTGGAGATGGGGAGTTGACCAAGAACCGTGGATTATGATGGACGTGTTTGTGGGAGAGCTCTACAGTGTTAGATTAATTTAAGATTAACTAGCATGTGCCGTTATGGCAAAGTGTAGTAGCCATCCCGGGAATGAGGCGGTTTTTACATAAGGTAGTCAATATAGTCTATTAGTTCTAATTAATATAGACTGTAGCCTTGTTAAACTATAGTGTGATGATTAGCACTGTTAGTGGAAACTAGTTAGAGTAAGAATAGTGATATTAACTCTGCAAGTTAAGAATAGATTAGTGAAGTGTTGATAAGCTTTACTAGTTGAGAATTGAGTAATGAGGGATAATTGGGATCTTCCAGTAGGTGTCCCTGGTGGGCGGGGTTCCGCATTCTGTTTGCTGATTTTTCCTTTGTCATAGCCTGATTCGGCTCTAGGTGGGTAGCTAATCTGCTCTATGACTAATTCTAGTTAGCTAAAGATCATTAAGCAAGGTGATAGGCTTACACTCAGCCGAAAGGATCAGTGACTAGTACTATCACCAGATGTGTTGTTTCTATCCTAGGTTCCCTACCAGATCCAAGGAAACTCAACAAGTTTTTGGGAAAGAATCCAATCCCATTAGTAAGAACACCAGTTCAAGAGTCACTAGAGTTGCATACAGAACGTAACTTACGCTAGAAGGAAATTGATTCATCAAAGAGAGTGATGCATACTGATGCACCACACAGCATTAGACAGTAGTAACGAACCGAGAACCGGCTAAGAGTACCTAGTGTTAGTACAGCAACAATTAACATTAGAAATTAGCACTTATGGACTGAATGGTTCGATGTGCAACGAGGATGATCTGTCGACTAACTAACTAACTAACTAACTGCGTACACACTACAAAAGACTTGTGCAGTTTGTTAAGGAACGTTAGGAACGGACATTGTGTAGAGGGCAACCGGTCCATGATTAACTGTTAATACCACCGGTGTCTATTTCGGATGTTCATGAAAGTGGATTACCAGAGGTCTACAGAGGCAAAGCAGTATCCGGCAAGATGGTTTCGGCAACGGGTGAGAAGTACATGTTCTGACGTAACGTGCTGTGGTCTATCTTTGCTGGGGATCAGCTGACTGGGTTGCTGTCTGAGAGTCAGAGTCTACACACTTTATAGAACACGTCACACATTTTCTTCACATACACGTCTCATATACGGTACACTTTTATTTTAATAAATTACTCTTTATTAATTTCTAGAAGCAAGAGTTGTTGAGTATGTTGCGTTGGGGAAGTATGAGAAGGGGGCATAGTACGACAGTGAGAGAGTGATAGGAAAAGGTGTCCATAGGCTGATGGAGTGTGTTGGACGGAAGCTGGTGGATTCTCCAGAATATTGAGAGGGAAAAAATATTATAATGTGGGTGTCGGCTCTCTTCACTCCAGGGACGACACGGTAAAGGAGGACACGACAATGGACTCACATAACTTGATCCAATAGTCATTCGCACACTGCCTGGCAGCCTTTTGTACATCCTTCCTCGTTTGCTTCAGCTCACTCAGAGTGTTACGCGTTGGTCTTTCCTTGTTTCTTAAGAGAGCTATATTCTTTTTATCAATCAAGGGCTGCAGTATCTGGCTGTTTGCCGCAAACCAGTCCTGCCTCTTATGATCCACAGTGCCGTAAACCCCTACCGCTGTTTTATAAATAGTTTCCTTAAGTTTACTCCATTTATCATTTACTATACAATTTTCTGATGTATCATTGAAAGCGTCTTCAAGTTGCTGTTGAAATTCAAAGCATTTTCCAGGATCGTGAGTGTTAGTAATATTAATCCTGGGGCTAGACTTGTGTTTAGCTGTGTAGATTCTCTTTGGTCTCAGTCTAACCCTTGCAACAACCAAAGAATGATCTGTATCACAGTCAGCACTGTGGTAACTTCGAGATAATGATGTATGGTTCAGATGTTGTCTCCGTGTGATAATGAAGTCCAGCTGATGCCAATGGTTGGATCTTGGATATTTCCATGTGACCTTATGCATCTCTTTTGTTTTAAAAAAGTAATTTGTAATACATAGGTAATTTCTAGTGCAATGCTCCAGCAGCCTTTGCCCATTATCATTCATGCGACCGATGTTGTATTTTCCAAGGCACACTGGCCATGAACTCGAGTCCTTGCCCACACGAGCATTGAAATCACCGAGCATATAAATGTAGTCGGATTTTTGAACTGCCTTGATCGCAGAGTCTAGCTGCTCATAGAACGTATCCTTCACATCATCAGAGGAAGCGAGTGTCGGTGCATATGCAGTGAGAATGGTGGCAAATCCACAAGAGGTTGCCAAGCGCAGTGATAATAATCTTTCATTACGTCCAGCTGGGATATCAATCATTCCCAGTAGCGAATTCTTCACTGCAAAGCCCACACCATGTTGCCTTTTTTCTGCCTGCCCTCTTCCTTTCCAAAAAAAAAGGTGTAATTGTTTTCCCTGAGTGACCCTTCCTCAGCGAGGCGAGTCTCCTGCAGGCCAGCAATATCAATGTTAAGACGATTGAGTTCAGCATCAATCACAGCCGTTTTTTTTTTCACATCGTCAATATTTGTCAAGTAAGTGGAAAATCCTGGACACATGGTTCTCACGTTCCAGGTTGCAAGCCGTAGCTTGAGTTTTCTATTCTTTTTATTAGTACCTGGTGCATTGGTTTTACAGCCTGCGATTCAGATTTTGTCCTAGCCCCAAGCACCCATTGAAACAGGCAGGCTGTGGCGGATCAGCACCCAATTGGCTGGGGGCTGCCCAGCTTGAGGCGGGCAGTAGCTGATCAGTGACACCTGTAGGTGTCTCCCACCGTCAGAGGCAACGCGTGGCGCCCCATGTCTACGCCAACTGACAAGGACTTATAACCCGTAACAGTTGCCTCTCGCTTTGATTCCGAGACCGGTTAAGACCAGGGATGGAGTTATTGCCTCTCCATAGCACAAAGCCTGGGCTAAAATAAAGAAACCATGTGTTGCCCATGCAGCATGATCCCTCTCTCGGCCTGCCTAGTTCACTCCAGAGGAAAGTTAACACCTATAATCTGGAACAAGACAAGCTGCAGAAGCTGCCGGATCAGCAAAGCAATGCTCTAACTGTCCGCCTGTCGGAGCTTCGATCCTAGACCAGCTGCCAACCAAGGCTTAGGGCCTGGTCTGCCCTGCCATGACTTATTTTGTCTTTGGGTTGCATTTCCTCGCACCAGGATAAGGCTAGTACCCTCCCAATTGCCCTCTTCCGCCCGAAGCCGTTGGCACAATGTGGGGTGTCGGGTTTGGTAAGCGCCGCCCAACATTCGGCGCTGACAGAAAGCAGGTAGTACCGTCTACTGTCATATGGTAGCTCAGTCATATCTGACTAAGACCTGACTTAGTGGGGTTCTATACAAGTCCACTTACTCTGTGGGGGTCCATAAAAGTCCACTTACTCTGTGGGGATCAATACAAGTCTACTTACTCTGTGGGTATCCATACAAGTCCACCCTTTCTTTGGGGTCCATATAAGTCCACTCACTCTGTGGGGGTCTATACAAGGCCACTCTCTCAGTGGGGGTCTATATAAATCCACTTACTCTGTTGGGGTCCATACAAGTCCACTTTTTCTATGGGGTCCATAGAAGTCTATTCACTCTATGGGGGTCTATACAAGTCCACTCACTCTGCAGGAATCCCTACAAGTTCACTCACTCTGTGGGAATCCCTACAACCCCACTCACTCTGTCACATCACGTGGACAGATGTAATATGCTGCTGTCCTTCATCATGTTGCGCCATGCCGATAAGCATGGGCGGTCATGCCCTGTCATCTCACTTGATCACCAGGTTGTGGATCAGCTTAGTGCTCTTGTCTCGAGTATGTCATCCAGATATTTATCCTCTGCCTTTCGCGTCTTCTTTCCCCCTCAATCAGGCCAGTTGTCTCTGAAGCGGAACAACACTGGATGCTGTCATGACCCGAAAAATAACATGTCGAGAATTAAAAGAGGGAGCAGATGTGATGGGTTGGATTCACAGAACCTCAGAATTAATCCACTAGAAAAGAGAAGATAATATCTGAGAACCGCTCACTGAAAAAGTGAACAAATGGGCTGAGACGGGTATATATATATATATATATATATATATATATATATATATATATATATATATATATATATATATATATATATATTAGCACTGCACGGTCCTAGTTATGAACGGTCGCGTGTTATGACGCGAAATAAGGTCGGTAATGTGTTTCTAAGGCATTCGGCTGGGGAACTTGTAAGTGTGTAACATTTAACGGTGAGTATTGACAGTTAATGTGATAAGCAGCAGGTTGGCAAGTAAGCCTTTGACGACAGGGACCAAATAATGAATAGGGACTCCGGACTGATGGCCATACACAGGAATACGATACAGTGCATTAATTATACATGTTTGCTGTGAACATTCTGAAGTCGATTCTAAGCTGTGAGAAGTACAAAGAGTGCCTGTTGTTGTTTTTACCTTAGGAACGAACAGTTCAAACATTTACACCCAACAACAGCAAGGCAGATACTTTATCCTAATATCTGAGCCTGGGTTAATATTTGATTGCACCATTTGATGTCCAATGAAAACACGGTGCCCAAATTGATGGGCAATATTTCTGCCAGTGTGACAATGATTTCTGCAGCAATTACTGCTAATTATACCAGCAATGTCACTTCTGATTGCGGGGTCAGAGGTAACCAGTGTCTCACAGAATCCCTATTTTCGCCCGTCAAATACGTTTGTTTTTTTCCATCGCCATCTTTAACGTTAACGCTGCCGCATCGTTGCCTTGTTCCGTCGTAATTTACTGTCAATTATAGGGAAATGGGCACCAACTTTGCAAATGAGCACCAGCTGGGCAAATGGGCACCAAATGGGCATCAACTGGACACATGGGAACCAACTGGTAAATAGCCACCAGCTGGACAAATGGGCACCAACTGGTACATAGTCACCAGCTGGACAAATGGGCACTAATTGGACGAATGGGTACCAGCTGAGTCACCCTGACAATGTTTGTTCTCCCAACTCCGGTGACCCCGTGAGACGGCGCGCGCCCTGGTCGTTGAGAAATAGCGTGATGATGAAGCTGAGAGCCGTAAGTGATGCTGATGATGATTTATGATGGGCAATACGAGCAGTTCTGTTACATTTAGCTCCAGACATTGGAAGTAATATTAGCAATGTAATATTTAGTGCAGGCATTAGAAGTAATATTAGCATTGTAATATTTAGTGTCAGGCATTGGAAGTAATATTAGCATTGTAATATTTAGTGCCAGGCAGTGGAAGAAATATCTTGTTGTTATTATGTTGCATATCCCTTACAGGACGATGCAGTCAACACCATAATTTTTCAGTTGCTGTTGATGTACTAGGCACATTTTTACTTTCAGTAATTTGCCATTGCATTCTGAACGACCGGCTCACATACACCCGTAAGTTATCAGCGCGGTGAGAACCACTGCCGATTCTTGCAGCTGCCGTTTTCCCCACGTGGATATACGGGATTACGAACAATGTCTTTTAACCCCTTGAACGAACGAACGAACGAACGAACAAACTTTATTTTCAAAGGGTTAAGAATTGGGCACGCAGGCCCGTCTAACATTCTGCCCTTCTATCACTCTCTTTCATACATTATTTCATTCACACATCATTCAAGGCCAACAGAGAACAACAACAATATAAAGGATATGCATTATAAAGGCATAGGCAAAATGCGAACATCAAAACTACACGACACAGTAATATTAGATAATGGTCTGACACTTGTTGTTAGCCATGTGGAATATACTGGCCTACAAAAAGGGGACTGGCTGTTATACTAGGGTTTTGTTATTATTATTATTATCTCTGTTATTAAGGGGGAAGGTAATTCATATTGAGATAGTGTTCGAATAATTTGCGATTATATGAAAAGGGATTGGTGATGTCTTTGATTTCTTGTGGAAGATTGTTCCACAGCTGAGCTGCAGAGTACGTTAAGCTTGTTTTGTATAAGTCAATCCTAGGCTTCGGAATGTGTAATATATTTAAACGTTTACTGTGTCTAGCATTATATTTAAACAATGGCCAAAGGTAATTTGGGGCATTCCGATGCAGGATTTTGTGAATTAGTTTAGCTTTATTGAAAAGCAGGCGTTTACGGAGTGGTAGTAACTGAAGGCTTTTATACAGGCTAAGATTGTCAGTTAAATGTTTGCTATAAATTAGACTCATGGCCCGTTTCGGGAGTGAGTAAAGTCGCTTGGTGTTTGAATTAGAACAACCGTCCCAGATCGTAGAGCAGTAGTCAAAGTGTGTCTGTATATGAGAAGTATAGAATAGTTTCCTTGTGTCCTCATCAAGGAAGTTTTTAATTTTGGCGAGTTGGTAGACTTTTATCGCTGTTTGTTTAATGAGCACTTGAACGTGGGAATTAAAGGTTAGGTTTCTATCAATGATTAGGCTTAATGTTTTGTGCTCAATTACACTTTCTACTGGCATGTTATCGATGTGAAGTTGAAGTGTTGTGTGTGAGCTTAGAGTCTGAAGTCTTTGTCTGGTTGTTAATAACATTGATTTTGTTTTAGTGATGTTAATTTGCATACGGTTTGAATAGCTCCACCTAACTACATTATTTAATTCTTGTTGTAAATACGACTCAAGTAAAATACAGTTTTCAGCGTTTGTGTACACTGTACAGTCGTCTGCAAATAGATCGCAGGACGACGAAAGATGCAAAGGTAGATCGTTAATATATATGGCAAATAGTAGAGGGCCAAGAATAGAGCCTTGCGGTACTCCAATATTGAAGGTAGTGGTTTGAGACAGATATTTATTATGTGATACTACTTGCTTTCTGTTTGATAGAAAAGATGATATTAGAGTGACTACATTAGGGCCAATTTTCATTGTCTGAAGTTTTTTAATTAAAATAAGATGATCTATCATATCAAATGCTTTCTTGAAATCAATAAACACAGTTCCACATAGACTGTTGTTGTTTATATTCTGGTGCCAATTTTCTATCATGTTTGTTAGGGCCGTATGGCAAGAATATTTTGGTCGAAATCCTGATTGGCTGTCCACAATAAGCTTGTTGCGAACTAAATACTGTAATGTTACTTTATGAATGTGTTTTTCTAGTGGCTTAGATAGTAATGATAGTAAAGAAATGGGTCTGTAATTGTTCGGGAGACCATTGTCTAATGAACCAGATTAAAGAAGAGGGTACACTTTGGCGATTTTGAGAGCTGATGGAAAGTGGCCTTTGGTGAGACACTGATTATATACATAGGTTAGTGATATACAGATCACTGGCGCAGCACAACGGAGAATCCGGTTGCTGATTCCATCTAACCCAGATGAGGTTGTGTTTATTAGGTTACTGAGGTAAGTGAATACTTCAGTGATTGTCATTAGCGGTATGTCGGAAAGATTATCGCGGGAGCATCTATTCTCGCAAAACGATGACAATAAAGATAAGTTGCAAGGAGAATTAGGTATTGAAGCCTTCATCTGGTCTATGTCAGTTTGAAAAAAAATCACTGAATTGGTCGCATGTAATATGATTTGATGGTAAAGAATTGCGGAAGTTATTCTTGTTTGTCAAGGTGTTAATTGCCTTCCATATATCCTTACTATTTGTTTTATCCATTACTAAGTTCTTAAAGTAATTTTTCTTTTCCCGTCGTATGTTATATTGAACTTTGTTTCTAAGAGTACGGTATGCACTGAGATCCCGCTTTTTATGTGCTTTATCTCTATCTCTCATAATTTCAAGTATTTCCTGAGTGATCCAAGGTGGCTTGACGTGGTGTTTTACTCGAACTTCCTTGACTGGCACATGTCTATCAAAAACATCAATAAAGGTTTTCATCCAGAATTCCAGAGCATCGTCCGGGTCAGAAAGCTGATAAACATTGTCTAGAGGTGAACTGAGCAAGTCCTGTAAAAATGCGTTTTGGTTGAAATTTTTGTAACTTCTATATTTTACACTTATGTGTTTATGTTTAGGAGTTTTAATTCCTTTTTTAGACCACGTGCAGCATATTGGGTAGTGATCGCTCATTGCACAATTGGGTACGGTGCATTCTATGATGTTGTCTGAGCAAGTTACATAAATGTGATCTATGACTGTTGAAGATGACTTGAGGAAATAATAGCATTGTAATATTTAGTGCCATGCAGTGGGGGTAATACGAGTACTGTAATATTTAGTGCCTGCCAGTGACGGTAATACGAGTACTGTAATATTTAGTACCTGCCAGTGACGGCAATACGATTACTGTAATATTTAGTGCCAGGTAGTGGAGGTAATACGAGTACTGTAATATTTAGTGCCTGCCAGTGACGGTAATACGAGTACTGTAATATTTAGCGCCAGGAAGTGGAGGTAATACGAGTACTGTAATATTTAGTGCCTGCCAGTGAAGGTAATACGAGTACTGTAATATTTAGTGCCAGCCAGTGACGGTAATACGAGTACTGTAATATTTAGTGCCTGCCAGTGAAGGTAATACGAGTAATGTAATATTTAGTGCCTGCCAGTGAAGATAATACGAGTACTGTAATATTTAGTGCCTGCCAGTGAAGGTAATACGAGTACTGTAATATTTAGTGCCTGCCAGTGACGGTAATACGAGTACTGTAATATTTAGTGCCAGGAAGTGGAGGTAATACGAGTACTGTAATATTTAGTGCCTGCCAGTGAAGGTAATACGAGTACTGTAATATTTAGTGCCTGCCAGTGACGGTAATACGAGTACTGTAATATTTAGTGCCTGCCAGTGAAGGTAATACGAGTACTGTAATATTTAGTGCCTGCCAGTGAAGGTAATACGAGTACTGTAATATTTAGTGCCTGTCAGTGAAGGTAATACGAGTACTGTAATATTTAGTGCCTGCCAGTGACGGTAATACGAGTACTGTAATATTTAGTGCCTGCCAGTGACGGTAATACGAGTACTGTAATATTTAGTGCCTGCCAGTGAAGGTAATATGAGTACTGTAATATTTAGTGCCTGCCAGTGAAGTTAATACGAGTACTGTAATGTTTAGTGCCTGCCAGTGACGGTAATACGAGTACTGTAATATTTAGTGCCTGCCAGTGACGGTAATACGAGTACTGTAATATTTAGTGCCTGCCAGTGAAGGTAATATGAGTACTGTAATATCTAGTGCCTGCCAGTGAAGGTAATACGAGTACTGTAATATTTAGTGCCTGCCAGTGAAGGTAATATGAGTACTGTAATATTTAGTGCCTGTCAGTGAAGGTAATACGAGTAATGTAATATTTAGTTCCTGCCATTGAAGGTAATACGAGTACTGTAATATTTAGGGCCTGCCAGTGAAGGTAATACGAGTACTGTAATATTTAGTGCCTGCCAGTGAAGGTAATACGAGTAATGTAATATTTAGTGCCTGCCATTTAAGGTAATACGAGTACTGTAATATTTAGGGCCTGCCAGTGAAGGTAATACGAGTACTGTAATATTTAGTGCCTGCCAGTGAAGGTAATACGAGGAAGGTAATACGAGTACTGTAATATTTAGTGCCAGGAAGTGGAGGTAATACGAGTACTGTAATATTTAGTGCCTGCCAGTGACGGTAATACGAGTACTGTAATATGTAGTGCCTGCCAGTGACGGTAATACGAGTACTGTAATAGTTAGTGCCAGGAAGTGGAGGTAACATTAGCATTGTCATATATATTGCCAGATACTTGGATTAATACGAGTACTGTAATATCTAGTACCAGACACTTGACCTTATTCCACTAACAGATAGAATATACGGGTATGATATCCACTGCCAGCCAGAATATAAACTACATATATAATATACTGGCCTTTTATCCACTAGCAGATAGAATATAGAAATATCCGCTAGCACAGTGGTTCTCAACTTTAGGGTATCGGGGGAAAAGGGGGGGGGGGGGGAGATTAAGATTATTTCAAGATCGCGTTAATACAAGAACCGATTACTTGATATTATTTTTCCCTCCATACTTTACGGTTCTATACTTCTTGCTTTTCTGAAATTTGTTTTATAGCGTAAGTAGACCTGAAAATCACGTTTTGTGTAGTCGTCTAGACTTGTTCTTGTATGTGTTATTAAATTTAGCATCTATTGTTACGTATTTTGTCTAGGGGTGTGATTTATAGGGAGGAAATAAGAAAGGGGGGAATGACATTCTGAACATATGGTGTAGGGGTTATGAGCCAAAAAAGGTTGAGAACCACTGCACTAGCAGATGGAATATACGAAACAGATATCCACTAATAGATTGAATATATTGATATACATTAACATAAAGGCTATAAGGATATCCACTAACAGATAGAATACAGGGTTATCCACTTACAAATAGAATTTAGTAATATACATTAACAGATACTTTTAGAAGATAGAGATATATATTGTAGCAGATAGAATATAGGAGTATATAGTAGCATATAGAATAATGGGATAACGTGTAGGTGATACAATATAGGGATATATATATATATATATATATATATATATATATATATATATATATATATATATATATATATATATATATATATATATATCCCTATATATATATAATAGCGGATAGTATTTAAGAATATATACTAACATATATAATATAGTGATTGATAGTAACAGATAGAATATAGGGATATGCACAACAGATGGAATATACGGTTCGTATATCCACTAACAGACAGAATATGTGGACCAGATATCCACTGACAGATAGAATATAGAGACCAGATATCCACTAACAGATAGAATATACGTGTATCTGTAGCAGAAAATATATAAATCTACTGAAAATACGCAATCGAGTGGATGTTTAAACACGAGCGTCGGCAGACAGTCTGCGAAGATCTTGAGTGTAAAAGTGTGATCTGATTGTCACTAAATTGCCACGTAAGTATCCACAAGCCGAGATCACGCGCCGAATATATTTCTTGATTGTCGAGGATATTTCTTGATTGTCGATAGTTTCAGAAGTCCCCTAATCGATGCTTCGGTAGTCAGACCAGGTTAGCAGCAATAGTTTCCACCTGGAAACCGGCGCCGGAAGCCAGGAGACGTCAATCGTGATCAATTAATTAAGCGCGTTTGTCAGACGGTTGTGCGGTTTTTTACCTAGAAGCTGATAGCTTCACAGGCGTGGTCGACCAGGTGCAGTTGTATCTGATGTCGTGAGTGATGACGTTGTCGTGAGGGATAACTCTTTGTTATTAAGGATAACTCGTCGGATAAGACGGATAAACTGAGATATTCAATTCTTATCTCGTGTATCATATATCTTGTTCGTATTCATCTCGTATTGACATTAATCTCTTGTTGATATTCATTTCTAGTTCATGTTCGTATCAAGTTCATATATTCTTCAAGTCACGCCTGTAGTTATGTAAATCACGCTTGTAATTATGTAAATCACGCCTATAGTTATATAAGTCACGTCTGTAGGTATGTAATTAAAGTCTGTAGTTATGTAAATCACGCGTGTAGTTATATAAGTCACATCTATAGTTTTGTAAGTCACGACGGTAGTTATGTAAGTCACGTCTGTAGTTATGTAAGTCACGTCTGTAGGTATGTAATTCACGTCTGTAGTTATGTTTACAACGGTAGTAATGTATGTCTCGACGGGAATTATGATATCAGGTTGTCTTTTCCAAAGTCCTGTTTAGTAAGTACAATGTTTTGGCCTCCCCGTGGCTAATACTTGACTCGATCTGTGGACACCACTCATCCATCTTGTACAACGATCCTTGTGTATCTCCTGCCATGTCATGTATACATGAACCAGGACCCTACAGAAGGACACTGCCATGTCTACCTGAACCAGTCGTCTACAGTAGGACACTGAACCAGGCCCCTACAGAAGGACACTGAACCAGGTCCCACGTCATGTCTATATGAACCAGGAGCCTACAGTAGGACATCAACCGCAAACGTCCGCCACGTCCTGATTCATTTCTAGACCGGCTTGCTGTAGAGATGTTGAGCCACAACGGCGGTAATGGAGAAAAGTCAGTGAGACCAGGTCATATGTTTGTCGGCTCCAATGTCCAAGTTCACAAACAGGGGGACACTGTTCTGTCCTTGCAGCCCCGGGGCACACAATGTGGCTGTTGGCGGGCGCCACGTACCAGTTGTAGACACCAGGAACACTAACTCAGTCATAACTTGTCTGCTACATGTCGCAGACATTAGTTCCCTTAATATAAGAGAAATCACATGTTGCTGGACTTTTGCAAGTATTGTATCAACATTCTTGACGAGGCAAATAATCACACATCACATACTGGCACATCACACATCACACACTGACACATCACTTATCACATACTGACACATCACACATCACATACTGACACATCACTTATTACATACTGACACATCACTTATTACATACTGACACATCACTTATCATATAATGACACATCAACTATCATAGATAACACGCTGAAATATCGCACACCACAAATGACATACTGACACACTGACCATATTCACTGACACATAACACATCAAGCAGAGACAGCAAGAATACCGCATGACGAGAACACAGTAGAAGAACCATCTGCAAATCTAACCATTAGAGAACTCCTGTTTGCGGACGACCAAGCACTAATAGCAAAATCAGAAGCTGAATTACAAGACCACATGAATAGTCTAAACGAAATGTGTAGGGAACATAACATGAAAATTAGCACAAGCAAAACAGAGGTAATGACTATAACTAAAGAAGAAAAAACAACAACGATTCACCTAAACGAACATCCCTTGAAACAAGTAAAGAGTTTAAAGTACCTAGCAAGTATAATATCATCAAATGGCAGATCAGAAGACGAGATCGAAAATAGGTGCAATAAGGCAAATCAACTCATTGGACAAATGGCACCAATACTAAAGAACAAACATGTATCAATAACTACTAAGAAAGCACTTTACAACACAATCTTCATACCAACTCTATGCTACCAGTGCAAAACCTGGACAATGACAGAAAAAGAGAAAAGAAAAATCACAACAACAGAATTGAGGTCCCTGAGAAGAATACTCAACGTATCAAGAAGAGATGACGAAATCAGGACTAAAGTGGGGGTTAAAGCAGCACTAGATTTTATTAGAAAGCAGCAAGTCAAATGGTTTGGCCATGCAAGTAGGTTACCAGTCAACAGCATGCCACAACAAGCAATGATGTAAAGACCAGATGGAAGCAGAGGAAAAGGCCAACCACGTAAACGTTGGACGCAGGGAATAGCATAGTCCATGGGAATATCGATATATGAAGCACATAAGCGGGCACCCTCACGGTGTTTATACTTCACCTCGACACCGCAAGGTACAAGAGGAACATGATGAGATGAGATGAGATGACACATCATACACTAAACCACACGTAGATATGACACATCACTCGCACCACTGCTCACTCACATATTTCACATTAATAACTTGTCTCTGTCTGACTGGTCACGTGTGTGTGTGTGTCTGTGTGTGTGTGTGTGTGTGTGTGTGTGTGTGTGTGTGTGTGGACACGTGTGTCATCAACTCCACGTATATGATTATAATAGAGCAGCTAGACCGGAAATATGGCGGGAAAGCGGGGGTGAAGGTGCTAGAGGTCAATAACCAATAACGCCACGGTCCCATGGGTTGCCATGGTAACATGAGTGGGGAATACATGGAAGTAGAGGCGTCCACGTCGATACACCCATCTGGAGATCATCCGCCACATCCTACACCCATGTTCTCTTTGGCCGTCCTCTTCCTCTCTTCCCAGGCATATACCCGTCCATTATTGTTCTCTCCAAACTTTCGTGACGTTTCAAGTGACCAAAATATTTCATTGTTCTTTGTTTTATCGTCTTTAATAGCCAACATTCTTCAATATGCAACTCTTGAAATATGGATGCATTTGTTCTTTTCTTTACCCAAGATATTCTTAGAACCCGTCTATAACATGTATATTCAAAAGCATTATACAATCTTTCGTCTGGTTAGAATGAGGCAGCGAGGAGTGACGAGGGGATCTGGCCGACGCTCGACGCTCAGAGGAAAAGCGAGACGGACATATACTCAGATTGCTACTGGAACTATTAGTGTTGGAACTCTTCGCTGGTTGCTGATTATGGGGACGGAGCGCTTATGGGAATGCCCCGAATGCTGTGATGTCGGTTCCTAAATCAATCAATCAATCAATCAATCAATCTTCATTAACATATATTTCTTTCTCCATAGTAGTTTTATCTGCATGCATTATTTTTGTTTTTGCTGTGTTAAGATATAAGTTGTGATTTTCACTATTCAATTGGGTTGAAGGAACAGTAAATATGGAACAGATATAGATCATACTGCGGGGAGACCACTGACGTGGAGAATGTGGGAAAGTACTTAGTACATTGAAAATTGTAACATACTGACAGTAATTTGCACAGCAGGGTAACAGACTTAATAAAAACACAGGAACTGAGAGTCGTTGTTTGAAACATGTTCTTTTATCAGTAACCAAAAGGAAACACAGTGACCGGTTGGGTTTAATTTGCAACTGAAGCAACTCTCTGAGTTGAACACTTTCGTACTCATCTGACACCTGACATCTGACACCTGACATCTGACACCTGTCACCTGTCTCTGAGTTCAGTACATCATGTATTACGTTTGTACTTACATTCCACATGCACCCGCATTACTCACTCGCTTCCTGACTTCTCACCTGTAAACTTGTGATGCACCCTCACATCTGTCCATCACACACATCAAGGTGACATAGTCTTCTACACCGATGGGTCAGTAGTGAGAAACAGACTGGGGCTTTATTGCAAAGGCTAATGGACGAGTCTTGAAAAAGGAGAGCCTGGCATATGAGACTACGACCTCCAGCATGAGAATGGAAGTGGGGGCAGTAACAGCGGCATTCCGGTGGTTAGAGGAGACTACTGCAACACACGTTGTATTCATTACGGATTCAAAGAGTATGCTTAGCAAGGTGGAGAAAGGAATGGTTCATGTTGAATGGCTCTCGTCGCTTCAGAGGTCACAGATTGTGTGAATTGTATGGATATTTTGCCTTGGCCATGCGGGTGTACGGGGGAATGAACAGGCTGATAGGCTAGCAGGGAATGCACTTCTTGGTGGTATCTTGCCTATGGACAAGGGGGAGGTGGCTGTGCGCTTGTGGGACCAGGTGGAGAAAGCGGAGGAACAGATTGAGAACCCATATGTGGAAAGAATGAGATTGCGAGGGATCGGCAGGGGTTCTGGAAGAATCTCAAAACTGAGAGGGAAGACCAGGAGAACTTTTAATCAGATAACGGTGGGCACGATTAGTAGTATGACTCTTCGCTGGCTGTTGAACGAGGGGACTGAGCACGTATGGGAATGTCCTGAGTGCAGTGATGTTGGTTCTTAACTCAACTCAACTCAACTCAACATCTGTCCAACATTGTACTCCTACTTCTCACCGGTAAACCTGATATATACCCCCCCCCCCCCCATCTGTCCAGTCCTGTAACCTCACTTCCCCCCTGTACCTCACCTCAAACCTGTAACCTACCTCTCACCTGTACCTCACATATAACCTGTACCTCACATCTCACCTTTACCCTCACAGCTCACCTGTACCCTCACCTGTCACCTGTACCCTCACATCTCACCTGTACCCTCACCTCTCACCTGTTTATCACAGTTATCGTTAATTGGCTGACTGGCCGCGGCCACACGATCTTCGTTAACACCAACATCAGCTGTGCTTTGAGAACCGTTCAAGTCAGGACTGATGTTAGCACCAACACCAGCTGGGGCTGTGGTTTGAGAACCGTTCACGTCGGGATTGATGCTACCGACGTCCTGTGATTGACTGGCTCCCTGTGATTGAGTGACGCCCTGTGATTGACGGACTCCCCGTAACTGTCTGACTCCATGACCATGTTGAAGTACATCCGGCGGGGTGACAGCACTGTCCAAGTTGCTATCAAATGCTGTGCTATCTGTCTCAGACGCTTCGCTGGAGTCGGCGATGACAATAATTCTGTTCTCGATCCCGTTGTCCCCGGTGTCATGAGAAATATCGCCACTATGACCAGGTGACGGCGAACATGTGTCGTACATCTGCTGACTTCTTCTCAACAAGGGAAACTTTTCTCTGCCCTTCCTTCTCTTCCTGACCAGCCTCACGTCGTCGTCTTCGGCGTAATTATCGTCTTCGAACTCCGAGTAGGAGCGATGATGAATAAGGTCAATGTCAAAGTCGATGATGATTCGAGGTTGGGATTTTGACCTCTTGAGCACTTTCCTCTCACGCGAGGGTGCGTCAGGGGAACCCGGACTGGGTGTGCTAGCGCCGCTCCTGTCTAAGGTGTCCTCCATGACCAGGTTCTTGGTCTCGGCCAGCGACAGCACCGCCACCACACATAACAGGCACGTGACAAACATGACGCTGAAGGAGGCGGTGGGGATGGCGTCCTGTTGGGGAGACAGATAACTCACAACTCAATACCGCATTCATCATGTGTGTGGGTATATGTGTGGGTCTGTGTGTGGGTTTTGTGTGGTTATGTGTGGGTATATGTGTGGGTCAATGTATGGGTCTTTGTGTGGTTATGTGTGGGTATATGTGTTGGTCTATATGGGCATATGTGTGGGTCTTTGTTTGGACATATAGTGGGTCTATGTGTGGGTTTTTGTGTGGTTATGTGTGGGCATACGTATGGATCTTTGTTTACATATATAGTGGGTCTATGTGTGGATCTATGTGTGGGTTTTTGCGTGGTTATGTGTGGGTATATGTGTGGGTCTACGTAGGTATATCTGTGGGTCTTTGGATATAAAGTGGGTCATTGTGTGGGCTTTTGCGTGGTTATGTGTGGACATAAGTGTGGGTCTTTGTTTGGATATATAGTGGGTCAACGCGTGGGTCTTTGGGTGGTTTGAGTGGGTCTTTATGTAAGTCTTTGATTATATATATATATATGACATGATTGATACAAACATTGATAACGCACATTGGGATCAAGTCGCCGCTGAACGTTTTGCATGGGGGTGGGGGGGGGGGGAACTATTAGAAATGTAATAATAACAAATGAGAAAATGAATGCCGATAAAGCACACACCAGAGCGTGTGAGATGTAAGATGGTGCATGGTGGTGGAAATGTTTTCACATGCATCCACCGTGGACGAACATTTATAGCGCTAACTGGCCTTATCATCACATTCGCCACCTCCATGGGTTGTAGTTATTAAGTCTTTTTGAAGCACAATGTACCAAACTATCGTCTGTCAAGGCGGCAAGGTGCCTGTGGAATATATATGTATATATATATATATATATATATATATATATATATATATATATATATATATATATATATATATATATATATATATATATATATATATAATCGTAATCCAGCCCATTGTCGACACTCGTGGGCGATCTTTCCTCCCAACAAAATACGATATCCGGTTTCATGACTCCCTTACGTGCCATGACACAAGGCTATCAAGAATCTTCTCTCAGTCTTCCTCTATCTCTATTTCTACAAATATTTTTAGTTCTCACAAAATTTTCAAATTTTTGGAGATTAACAGCAACGAGAGAAACTGAGAGGCATATACCCACCTGTTTATCCATCATCCGTGCAGTCTCTTTTACTCACTTATCTGTTCTCAATCTCTACAATGAACAGCCACGAGAGAAGCTGAGGTTGACATCCACAGCATATCCATCATCCGGGCTGTTTCTAGTATACGCCGTTCCATGATATCCATTATGGGATTTGCTCTCATACACAGCAAGGGAAAATCTGTGTGTTACGCATCGGTACCACACAATATAATATTCTTGCTTTACTGGGCCAACACATATCATGTGTATTATTGGTGCTCTAACATTGTACAACCATAATAGCACAATGCACTAGCACATGCTGTCATGCAATACGTGGTACGCTACTGACCCTATTTCACAGGGAACAGTATAAGTGAAGTCTCGTAGTTCAGACCTCTAATTCCGTATATCCCATGTGGCATACCACAAGTGCAATACCAACAGACCCCCCCCCCCTCTCCCTCTCTCTCTCCCTCTCTCTCTCCCTCTCTCTCTCTCTCTCTCTCTCTCTCTCTCTCTCTCTCTCTCTCTCTCTGTCTCTCTCTCTCTGTCTCTCTCCTTTCTCATATATATAACATGCATATGTGCACTTAAGGTTTTATGATTGTTTGTTGATGTGTGTAGATGTATGTATGTGCGCTCACACATATCGGTCCACCCAGATTTTAGAATTGTGTTGGTACACACACATAAAGGAGCACAGAAAATTAATTAATTTCGTTATTATTACCACAATATTTAGGTGCACACACCATTGTTCTTCAATATTCGTCCACTAGGGCCGCCTTTCACTGGCACCCACTCGTGCATTGTGCGGACGACCACCGGAGCACTTCTTAGTTTGTATCCTCGGACCACCAGCACATCTCCATTGCTTCCAGTTTCCCGCCTTAGTTACCACCCCCTACCCCGGTCCCCATGACCCACCGACTCCCACGGCTGTCTATATAAGAGTATCAAGGCCTTATTCATGTCAGTATCACAGTCTGGGGTTCTGAGATAAATACAATATCATTTTATTTTTAAAATTTTCATTTTCTCTTCATTGTTCTAATTTTTGTCAGTCTCATCTCATCATGTTCCTCTTGTACCTTGCGGTGTCGCAATTTTTGTCAGTTGTTTTTAAATATTCTTCTAATCTCGTTCCTATGCCGTAATGTAGTCACCGGTGGGCTTTCTCCGTGATTGTGTCTTGTGTTTTGTCTGTATTTGTGTGCTGATAAAGGCTAGTCGCCGCAACGTCCTGTATGTTTCGTAATTCTGTTATGTAAGGCTGCATTACTTTGTGTTATTTTATATTGTTTACATTTCCACAGCTTTACCGCATTTCCTCTAATTATATTCAATTGGACAGAAGGACGATATATGTCCATACTATTGTCATCGTGTTATTTTGTTTCGTGGTATCTTCCACAATTTCAGTGCTCGGGAAACGGAAATTTACATCAGAATACGTGTTCATTTGATTGTCTACTGTGTGTTTTCCAAACCAACGTTTT
The DNA here is from genome assembly GCA_963921405.1 of Cepaea hortensis. Lineage (NCBI taxonomy): Eukaryota > Metazoa > Mollusca > Gastropoda > Stylommatophora > Helicidae > Cepaea > Cepaea hortensis. Next base: position 100,550,126 of record OY992888.1, read on the forward strand.
TTTGGGCGCTAGATCAGTTAAATAAGTTGTAGCTGTGAAGAATCAGATCATGTGATACGGTAAACCCTAACAGGACTTTCCGAGGTCACATGACCTACTTACCATGTTGATGACGAAAGGGGCGAGAACTCCCCCGACTTTGGCTGCAGTGTTCGCCGCCCCGAAGCCCAGGGTTCTGAAACAGAACAAAAATTGAGACAGGCTAGAACCTGATTCTCTCACGTTATGCTTTTTTAGGGACCAGTATACTTATACAACACATCTTTCTGACAGCAAGACCCTCTTTCTGCTAACATAAATCACCACTGGCTGGTAAGGCTCACTCCTCCCTCTTCGTAAAGGCAGCGAGGAACATCTAGAATCTTGACAAAACATAATGTACCCTTAGTGACCCGAGCGACAGTACTGAAGTCTTGTGTAGGTCACACAATCCACGTAGACACAATATAAGACCTTTTTCTAGTTCGTGAGATAAACGAGGGTGAGTCAATAAGTAAGTCACACAGTTCTGTTGTATGACAGGTAAATGTAGTTGGTGTTTTCTACAGGTGTCATTAGGTAACAGCAACATCGACCTTTATATTCCCGTTCGTCAGGTGGCGCTAGGTGTCTCATGCGCATGCACAGCGCATAAACAAAATGGCGAATGTAATTACGGAGTTAACCATGTTGAATGTGAAGTGAAAACGTGGTTTAGAAAACAGATCACGCAGTTCTATGCAACCGGTTTGGGAGGACTGATAAAACGATGGGATAAGTGCATCAATGTTGGTGGAAATTATGTTGAGAAAAAAAAAGGGACAATGTATGTATAAAAATAAATTGGTTTCAAGTTGTTGTCATATATATTTATTTTTCTACAGCCATTTTTCACTTACTTATTGAATTCCCCTCGTATAAGGTTGCACAATTATATGTAGAGACACAGTAGAAGACATTTCCCTGCGCCTTGAGATGTGTTAGGTCACACAATTACATGTAGCCACAGTAGAAGACATTTCCCTGCGCCTTGAGATGTGTTAGGTCACACAATTACATGTATACACAGTAGAAGACATTTTGTTAGTTCTTGAGATGTTTTAGGTCACGTGTGCTAGCTCCATAGTTGTATAGACCAATCAGCGCTCAACGTCAGATGTTTTAGGTCACGTGTGCTAGCTCCATAGTTGTATAGACCAATCAGCTCTCGACGTCTGATGTTTTCAATTTTACCCATGCCGCATTTACTTCCCAGAACATTTCTCGGTGTCTGTATTAGGATGGATCGACCCCAGCAGCCCAGAAGGGTCGACCCCGCCATCCCAGGTAGATTCACAAAATGAACAGGATTCCAGCCACGATGCAGATTTGATCTCAAGACCACCGTAAGGAGACGCGTGTGTAGTGAGCGAGAGAATGTGCATTGTCAGTGATTGAAGATCTTCTTCTTCTTCTTCTTCTTCTTCTTCTTCTTCTTCTTCTTCTTCTTCTTCTTCTTCTTCTTCTTCTTCTTCTTCTTCTTCTTCTTCTTCTTCTTCTTCTTCTTCTTCTTCTTCAGCGTTCCGAGCCATTGAGGTTCTTTTCTGCAGATACAATCCGTCTCCATTCGTCTCTCTGGTGGACCTTCTCTTGCCAGTCGTTGATTCCAAGTGCTTGTAGGTCTGTATATGTATTATCTCTCCACCGTCTTCTTGGTCTACCTCGGGGTCTACGGTCATTTATTTCCTGAGTGTAAGCGAGTTTTGTTTCCCTATTATCTTCCATTCTTTCTATATGACCCAGCCATTGTAGTCTATTAGCCTTCATGATACCAGTGATTAGCGGGGACTTAAACAGATCATAAATGTCTTTGTTACTTCTTCTTTTCCACTCTCCACTTTGAGTATCCCTAATGGGTCCAAAGATGCATCTTAAAACTTTGTTCTCAAAGGTTTGTAACAAGGCTTCGTCTCCTTTCGTTGTACTCCAGGTTTCAGAGCCACACAGCACAACTGGTCTGATCAGTGTTTTGTATATTGTGATTTTGGTGTTACGAGATAACGCATTTGATTTTAGTAGATGTTGTAGTGCATAGTATATCTTATTTCCAGAGTTGATTCTAGTTTGTATTTCTTCCCTTATGAGGTTGGAGCAGTTGAAGATTGTACCCAGGTAATTGTATGTTTCCGTTCTTTTAATGGTTGTATTATCTATTTGTATGTGGCCAGAGTTTTTAGCCATTCCGTCTCTTGAAATTACCATATATTCTGTCTTATCTTGGTTGATAACCAGCCCCATCTGTTGGGCTTTTTCCTTTAAGTGAGTCAATATTTCCAATGTCTTTTGTTCACTTTGCCCTATAATATCTATATCATCTGCATAACCAAGCAGCCTGGATGTTCCTCCAATATCACATTCCTCCTTTGCCTTCCTTACAACTTTCTCTAGAGCCAGATTAAAGAGTAGCGGCGATAGTGCATCACCCTGTTTCAAGCCAGATGTTATTTGGAAAGGGTCTGATTTTCTGCCTTTATATGTTACTATATTATAAGTATCTTCCATGCATAGTCTGGTCATCTTGATTAACTTCCTTGGTATTCCAAATTCCTGCATAGCATCCCATAGACTATTCCTATGGACACTATCATAAGCCTTTTTAAAATCCACAAAAATGTTATGGAGATCTCTTTTATATTCCCAATTTTTCTCGGCTTTTTGTCGTAAGATAAATATCTGATCTATTGTTGATCTGTTTTGTCTAAAACCCGCCTGGTAGTCACCTAATATGTCTTCTGAATATGGTTTTAGTCTATTTAGTAATACTGCGGATAGTATCTTATAGCTTGTGGACAGTAATGATATTCCTCTATAATTTTCACATTGGAACTTGTCTCCTTTCTTAAAGATAGGTATCAATAATGACTCTTTCCAGTCATGGGGTAATTCTTCTGTCCTCCAGATTTTTATTATTAGTTCGTATAGCTTTAGATGTAATGCATGGCCACCTGCCTTTATAAATTCAGCAGCAATTCCATCAGTCCCAGTTGCCTTATTGTTTTTAAGTCGTGTGATTACATATAGGATTTCTTCAAATGTAGGTTCTTCAATTTGTGGTTCACATGTTAGAACCTCTTCCTGTGGGAAAGTGTTACTTGGAGCTTCACAATTTAGTAATTCAACAAAATATTCTTTCCATGTGTTGCACATTTCCTCATTGGTATTTATCATATTCCCATTTTTGTCTTTTAAACCATATGTGTTTTGTTGGTGCCCTCGTTTCATTGACTTTAGTTCTTTAAAAAACTTTCTGGATTAATTTTTCTGGTGATTAGTTTCCATATCTTTGATTATATTACTCATATATTTTCGCTTCTGCTGTCGGACTATTTTTGTAGCCTCTTTACATTCATTTCTATAATGCTCTTCTTTTTGGATGTTGTTGATGTCATTTAACCATAAATGTCTGGCATTCTTTTTCCTAATGACTGCTTCTTCACATTTTAGATTCAACCATCTGTTCTTTCTATGCGTGGTTAACACACCGAGACATTCTTCTGCGGTAGATTGAATTGTATTCTTGATGTTCAACCAAGTTTGGTCAATGCTTTCCTCCAAAGGGTTTTGCAGAGTTGCAAGTTTACATTTTATTTCATCTGTAAATTTCTCTTTGACTGTAATGTCTTGCATTTTTTCTCTGTTATATGTTGGGTGTAATCTTTGTAATATTGTATAGAAAGCTCTCTTAAGTTTTATTTTAAATTTTGCTCCAACGAGGAAGTGGTCACTGTGGCACTCAGCTCCTCTATAACTTCTGACTTGCTGTATGTTTGATGCATTTCTGTTGTTAATTAAAATGTGATCTATTTGATTATAGGTTCTCTTGTCACACGATTTCCAAGTTTGTTTATGTATATCCTTTCTTTGTAGTCTGGTACTGCTAATCTGCAGTCCTTTGGCTTCTGCCAGGTTGATGACTCTCCATCCATTATCATTTGAAGTTGTATGTAGGCTTTCCATACCGGCCACTTTTTTATTAGTTTGCTCTCTACCTATTTTTGCATTGAAGTCTCCCAGCACAATCAGGATGTCCTGTTTGGGGGTTTCTTCTATGACATCTTCCAGATCATTATAAAAGTCTTCTTTAATATCATCTTCTTTCTCTTCAGTAGGTGTTTGTACATTAATCATCGTTATATTTTTCCATTTACCTTTTATTCGTAATTTACGAATCCTGTCATTAACAGCTTTAAAGTTTAAAACATTCCCCCATAACTCTTTTTTGATGACAAATCCTGTTCCTAATTCATGTTTATTTTGTTCCTCCATATGTTATAATCATTCCATTTTGCTCTAGAGTACCCTCTCCTGGCCACCTTATTTCTTGAATTGCTGTTATATCCATTTGATATTTAACCAGCTCCCGGGTTAGTTCTTCGGCCGCTCCAGCTCGATATAGTGTCCGTACATTCCATGTTCCAAATCTCAAAAGTCCTTTAACGTTCCAAGGTCGTTGTCCAAATAAATCAGTCCGAATTCGAGGCTCATGTATCTGTTTCGTAACAAAAAAAGTTTTTTTTTACAAAGGTGGGGATGTTAACCCCACGCTTCAAACCCCCAACCTGAAGATCTTGGTTCCATAAATTGTCCACAGATTCAGAATTCATATTCTGTCACACGTCCACTTAATCAGTCACTTTTACGCTGATTCAAGATTATAAATCCGTCACATGTACACTGATTGAAGATTGTGATTCCATCACATGACCACTGATTTTAAATCTTGTCTCCGTCACATGTCCACTTTTCCCGTCACATGTTCATTGATACAAGATTGTCATTCCGTCCCTTGTCCCCTGATTCAAGATCTTGATGCTGTCACATGTCAACTGATTGCAGATCTTGACTCCATCACATGTCCACTTATTCCGTCACATGTTCACTGATTCAAGATCTTGATTCCGTCACATGTCCACTTATTGAGCCACATGTCCGCTAACCGAAGATCGTGATTCCGTCACATGTCCACTGATTGAAGATCGTGATTCCGGCACGTGTCAACTGATTGCAGATCTTGATTCCGTCACATGTCCGCTGATTGAAGATCGTGATTCCAACACATGTCAATTTATCGAAGATTTTGATTCCGTCACTGTGCCATGATCTATATCAGGTCATGGTGCGCTGACAGGTTCAAATCCAGAGCTTCACGCACATTCAGCTTGAAGATCGACTCAGGTCAGAAATTCCCGCTCATCAGGAAAAGAGCAAGCGGCTCGCTGAGCAGGAGACAGCGGTTCACCAAACGGTCATTCGAGTCTGGGTTGTGTTCGGGGTCGGACCAGTCGAAGCGGAATAATGGCTATGGTAGAACTTCACCTCGTCGCCGTGTAGAGTATGAGTGCTGATGTCTGTCTGAGAGTATTCTACGTATGCAAGTATATTAGAGTAATTATATGTTAACATGTGAAGTGATTTTACGATGATTCAATTGGTGTGAAGAAACGATAATACAGTGCTTGAAATCGGCATCGATCTTATGTTGTGATGAGTTGCTTGTGAAGTGGTGTCAGCTGTCATACAATGTGTGTATAAAGATTAACATTCAGTAAGCCGTATGAGAAAGGTCTAGACAACGTTAGCAGATTCAAGAAATACCCCGCGACAATATTGAATATATAATAAAAAGCCGATCTCCGTGGCCAAAGGCTTGCCAACGCGGTTCGAGAGCCGGGTATCAGGCGTTCGAAACTCAAACGCTACCGATTTGTGCAGCAGACCGTGTCGCGTTGTGTTATAACGTGCTGGTATGGGAGCCGGTCGTTCAGAAAGCAATGACAAACTACTGAACGTATAAACTTGCCTAGTACATCAACATCAGCTGAAAAATGCTGGTGTTGACTGCAACGTCCTGCAAGGGATATGCAACATTTAAAAAAAAAAGCGTCAGCATATAAAACCTTTAACAATCAGTCACCAACTCCAGGCATCATATATATATATAACATGGAAATAATGTCTGGCATCAGCTGCCTATGACACAAGCCTCGATCGTTGGCGCGTGTCCGCGTCACGTGTACTCACAGTGTGGCACACAGCATGGTGTGTTTCTAAGCAAACTAGAGGCAAATACAATAGGGATGGGTAGGCAATGTTGCTGGGGGTGTGTCAGCGTGAGAGAGACAACCTGAAACACACATCCCTGCTGGGGAATGACCCAGTTAGAGGGACACTCCGATACACACATCCCTGCTGGGTAGTGTCCCCGTTAGAAGGACACTCCGATACACACATCCCTGCTGGGGAATGTCCTGCGAGAGGGACACCGCGGTACACACATCCCTGCTGGGGAATGTCCTGCGAGAGGGACACCCCGATACACACATCCCTGCTGGGGAATGTCCTGCGAGAGGGACACCCCGATACACACATCCCTGCTGGGGAATGTCCTGCGAGAGGGACACCCCGATACACACATCCCTGCTGGGGAATGTCCTGCGAGAGGGACACCCCGATACACACATCCCTGCTGGGGAATGTCCTGCGAGAGGGACACCCCGATACACACATCCCTGCTTGGGTAGCAGGTGCGGCCTAATCGACGACAGGTCGCGATCAGGGCTTTATCAATTCCTTACAGAGCCTGTAATTGCCTGCTTACGTTTGTGGCAACCCCTGGGCGACATCTGGCCCAGGGATAACACCAAACTGGTCCACATCAGAAATAAATCAATGTTATCACAATAGAAATAGATCAATGTTATCACAATAGAAATAGATCAATGTTATCACAAATGTGTACACAGCCTTGGGCCGAGTGAAGGGGCAGTGTATCCCTCACTGGTGACTGCTCAGAGCTGTTCTTGGTGAAGATTCTGATCGTACACACATACTCACACAATGTGATAATACACACATACTCTCTGTTGATGTTATGTCCTACCTCTGTTGATGTCATGTCCTACATGTGCTGATGTCACGTCCTACCTCTGTTGCTGTCATGTCCTATCTCTGTTGTCGTCATGTCCTACCTCTGTTGCTGTTATGTCTTATCTCATATCAATACAACTTGTGATCTATTTGCAGACGACTGTACTATATATACTAGTCAAGAAAACCGTAGTGAATTAGAGAATTCTTTACAAAAGGAACTTGATAATCTTACTAGATGGAGCAATGAAAACCGCATGCAAATTAACATTGACAAAACCAAATCCATGCTAATATCGACCAGACAAAAACTGCAGACACTAGCCATAACTGGAGCACCGCTCGAACTCCGCATAGGCACGTTACCTATAGTTAATGTGACTGATCATAAAACACTAGGGCTTTTAATAGACAGCCATTTGAACTGGAGCTCTCATGTTCACGCTCTTACCAAGAAAATAGCACAGAAAGTTTACCAACTTGCTAAAATTCAGCACTTCCTGGACGAAAGCACACGAAAAATATTCTATACATGCTATATCCAATCACATCTCGATTACTGTTCCACAGTTTGGGATGGTTGCCCTAAATCTAATTTAAAACGACTATGTTCTCTACAAAACCGCGCTATTCGTCTGGTTTCTGGTATAAAGCACGTTGAAAGTAATAATTGGTACAGTCATCTAAGACTTCTACCACTTCAACAAAGCCAAATTAGTGAATAAAATTATATCTCAAAATACCCCAGAGTATCTTCTGCCGCTGATTTAATCTAATGCAATGAACAGCAAGCGCCTAAATTTGTTACATGTCTCAAAGCCTAGATTGGACCTATACAAAACATGTTTCGCCTATTCTGGTGCTCACTTATGGAATGAGCTACCTCCAGATCTGAAAACTCCAATGAGTCCCTACGCATTTAACCGAAAACTCTTTCAATACTTAATCCATATCGACTATATGCCACCATAATTCATTTACTGATATAATTGTTCATTATAATTGTTTAACTATAATTGTTCACTATATATGTGTGTGCGTGTGAGAGCGAGCGAGCGAGCGAGAGAGAGAGAGAGAGAGAGAGAGAGAGAGAGAGAGAGAGAGAGAGAGAGAGAGAGAGAGAAAGTGGGTGTCAGAGAGAGGGAGAAAGTGAATGTATGTGTGCGCACGTGCATGCGTGTGTGTGGAGAGAGTGATTGAGTGAGAAATGGTGGGGGAATGTGTCAGTGCATGCATTCGTACGTGTATGTGTGAGAGTGAGTGAGGGAGTGTGTGCGTGCGTGCATGCGTTCATGTGTATGTGTATGTTGGAGAGAGTGTGATTGAGAGAGTGAGTGTGTGTGTGTGTGAAGGATTGTGTGTGAGAGAGTGAGACAGTGAGACAGTGAGAGAGTTGATGTGTTAGTGTGTGTGGGTGAGCGCGCGCATGCGTGTGAGTGTGTGTATATGAAAGAATACAGAGAGAGAGAGAGAGAGAGAGAGAGAGAGAGAGAGAGAGAGAGAGAGAGAGCTGAGCAGATGCATGTCATGTAACACGAATGTTATGTAACACACGAATCCATATGTTTGTGTATTCCCATCTGTCATATTATCAGTTAAATACCACTTGATTTTATCATACATAATATAAACTCATGTTCATTACTGTAGTTTGAGTGAGAGAGTCAGTGAGTGTGAATGAGAGACATAATGAGTGAGCGGGAGAGTGATTGAGTGAGCATGAGAGTGAATGAGTGAGCATGAGAGTGAATGAGTGAGCATGAGAGTGAATGAGTGAGCGCGAAAGTGAATGAGTGAGCGCGAGAGTGAATGAGTGAGCGCGAGAGTGAATGAGTGAGCGTGAGAGTGAATGAGTAAGCGCGAGAGTTAATGAGTGAGCGCGAGAGTGAATGAGTGAGCGTGAGAGTGAATGAGTGAGCGTGAGAGTGTATGAGTGAGATTGAGAGTGAATGAGTGAGCGCGAGAGTGAATGAGTGAGCGTGAGAGAGAGAGAGAGTGTGTGTGTGGCGTGTGTGTGTGTGTGTGTGTGTGTGTGTGTGTGTGGGAGCATCACTATTTTTACATCACATACTTTTTATGTACACATTTTTCTCCATGTTTAACATTTTTATGAGACTGCTCATGACAAGTGTCAGTGTATGTGTGTGAGTAAAGTGTGGGAGGTTGTTCATACTAGTTTCACTGCTAACCTGAGACATTTTGTATGTGTCTAGATGTGAGGAGGTGTGAGTGTGTGTGGAGGATGTGTGTGAGTGTGGGGGTATGTGTGGGTGGGGGATGTGTGGGTGGGGATATGCGTTTGGATGGGTTGGGGTGTGTGGTTTTGGTGGGTAGTGATATTTCTGGGTGTTGGTGGGATGTGTGGATGGATGTGTGGGGGTGAAAGTAGAGGTGTGGGAATGGGTGTGGGGGATGTGTATATGGGTGGAGGATATGTGTATGGGATGGATGCGGGGGATGTGTGTTTATGTGGATGGTTTGAGGAAGTATGTGAGGGTGGCAGGGTTGTGTGGGTAGGGGATTGTGTTGGGTGGATTGGGGATGCAAGGGCGGGTGGGGAGAAGTGTATGGTGTGTGGGTGTGAGATATGTGTGCGGTGTGTTGGTGCGGGATGTGTGCATGATGTGTGGGTGGAGGGTATGTTTGTGGTTGTAGGGTGAGGATATGTGTGTGGGTGGAGGATAGTGGGTGGTGTGGGGGATGGGTGTGATGGGTGCGGGGAATGTGTGTATGGGTGGGGTATATGTGGGGGTGAGTAGGGGATGTGTGGTGGTTGGGGGAAGTATGTGGGGGTGTGTGGGTGGGAAATGTGTGCGTGGATGGGGAATGAGTGGGTGAGGGTGTGTGAGTGGCTTAGGGTTGTGTAGGTCGGAGAGGGAGTTGTATGTGTCGGGATGGGATGTGTGAGTGGGTGGAGGATGTGTGTGGGTAGGGGTATTGTGATCGTGAGATGTTTGGTTGGGGTGGGTAGGTGGGTGGGGGTGTGGGTGCGTGGTGGAGGATGTATGCGTGAGTGAGTGTGTGTTGGTGGACGGGTAGGGAATGCGTGTGTGGGTGGGGAGAGGTGTGTGGTGTGTTGGTTGGGGATATTGTGTGGGTGAGGTATGTGTGTGTTTTGTGGTGTGTGAGTGGGGGTATGTGGGGTGGATGGGTAAGGGTATCTGTGTGGGTGTGGGTGGGAATATTGTGTGGTATCTGGGTGGGGGATATGTGTGTTGTGTGTAAGTGGAGATGTGTTGGTGAGGGATATGTGTGTGTATGTGTGGTGCGTGGGTTGGAAATATTGCGTGGTAGGGGGTGTATGTGATGTGCGGGTGGGAGATTGGGTTAAGGCATGTGTGGGTGGGTGTAAGTTGTATGTGTGAGTGGTGGGGTGTGTGTGAGTGGTTTGGGGATGTATGGGTGGTTAGGGAGATGTGTGGGGGGGGGGGGGGACATGTCAGTTGGTTGGGATGTGTGTGTATGGTTTGGGGATGTGTGAGTGGATGTGCGATGTGTGGGTTGGTGGGGGATTGTGTGCGTGGGGAGGGGAATATGTGGTCGATGGAGATGTGGCTGGGGGATGGGTGGTTTGAGGTGTGGGTGGGAATATAATGTGTGGGTTAGGATGTGGATGGGCGTGGGATGTGTGGGTTAGTGGGGGAATGTTTGTGGGTGGCGAGTGTGTTTTGATTGGGGGATCAGATGAGGGTAGTGTGTGTGGGTGGGGGATAGGCGCGAGGGGGATGGGTCGGTTGGTGGGGTATGTATGTGTCCCTGGTGTGCGTGTGTGTGGGTAGGTTGGGGGTGTGTGTGGGTGGGGTGATGTATGGATAAGTGGGAGATGGGCCTCATAACATGGTAATAAGCCTTGTTTATATTTACAACAGTAATTTCACAATGTTTATTTTTCTTCCTATGTAAATGTATACTGCTCTTGATGAATGAAAGACGAGTGATTGGAAGGGCCGAATGTAAGACGGGCCTGCGCGCCCAATTTGTGACCCTAATAAAGTTGATTTGATTTGATTTGATTTATCTCTGTTGATGTCATGTCCTACCTCTGTGTCAAAGACTTAGGAGTTAGCTCTCAGCTATTAAGAGCTGAAATAGAGCATAGGAATAGGGCAAGTGACGTAATAGGATAGGAGACCAGACAGGAGAGACACTATCGCTATAAATAGCGATAACGAGACACCCTTGTGTCAACAAGAAGGGCAACCTGGTGCAGATGAGCTGAGTTGCCCAAGAGGCTGGGAAACCGGGTACACGAAGAAGGACAGAGTAACTCTGGTCAGCACAACCCAGGGCCCAGCACGTAAACCAGCAAACGCACGCTGAGCGAATTGCTGGAGGCTGAACACACCACGCTAAGCGAGGACAGACGGACATCAGACGGCGTAGGAATCAGACGTGTATCCGCTAGGGATACTTTGTGGTGTTATTAAAGGACAGTATTATAGTATAATAGTCTAGCTTAGCTTCAATAGATATAATGTTTGTATCATATCCTCATTCCATCTTATCGTCATCACATTCTATGTTTAATACGTTATGGTATGCCGCTCATGGAGCTATTGTTGATCAGCTCCGAATAAACATGTATCCTTTTACGAATGATACGAGTTGTCACTTCGTGTAGTGTAAAAGAAGGGAATCCTTGTACGCCTGTAGCAAGTGAGTTGCTGACACTCTGCTGATGTCATGTCCTGCCTCTGTTGACGTAATGTCCTGCCTCTGCTGATGCCATGTCCTACCTCTGTTGATGTCATGTCCTGCCTCTGTTGACGTAATGTCCTGTCTCTGCTGATGCCATGTCCTACCTCTGTTGACGTAATGTCCTGCCTCTGCTGATGCCATGTCCTACCTCTGTTGATGTCATGTCCTGTCTCTGTTGCGGTCATGTCCTACCTCTGTTGATGTCATGTCCTACTTTTGTTGCTGTCATGCCCTGCCTCTGTTGATGTCATGTCCTACCTCTGTTGCTGTTATGTCCTACCTCTGTTGCTATCATGTCCTGACTCTTTCTGATGTCATGTCTATCTTGGTTACTTCTTCCTCTTCTTCTTTCATCCGCTTGAAATTTGTCTATAACTGCAGCGTCGCATTTCTTGTATGAATTTAACTGTATTTTTTAGTTCTCTCAGTTGTCCATAGAGTTTTATCTTTGACTTTTATTTCTCCAGGCCAGAAAGTTTGCCTAGATATGACATATTGTAAGAGGTCTTGGAGTATGTGATTTGCTGTCTGCGACGCCAAGGCACATGTGTACATGGATATAAGGCAATATAAGACAAATAGATGACAGACACAACTCGCTATGACAGCAACCAGCATTGCCAGGCAATCGTATGGAGGGCAAGAGGCAATCACCTGATGACCGTTGGATAGACCTCCGTGGACACAACGATGAAGACGGCTGCCGCTCCAGCCACAAACACTCACCTGATGACTGTTGGGTAGACCTCCGTGGACACAACGATGAAGACGGCTGCCGCTCCAGCCACAAACACTCACCTGATGACTGTTGGGTAGACCTCCGTGGACACAACGATGAAGACAGCTGCCGCCCCAGGAACAAACACTCACCTGATGACCGTTGGATAGACCTCCGTGGACACAACGATGAAGACGGCTGCCGCCCCAGGAACAAACACTCACCTGATGACCGTTGGATAGACCTCCGTGGACACAACGATGAAGACGGCTGCCGCTCCAGCCACAAACACTCACCTGATGACTGTTGGGTAGACCTCCGTGGACACAACGATGAAGACGGCTGCCGCTCCAGCCATAAACACTCACCTGATGACTGTTGGGTAGACCTCCGTGGACACAACGATGAAGACGGCTGCCGCTCCAGCCACAAACACTCACCTGATGACTGTTGGGTAGACCTCCGTGGACACAACGATGAAGACAGCTGCCGCCCCAGGAACAAACACTCACCTGATGACCGTTGGGTAGACCTCCGTGGACACAACGATGAAGACAGCTGCCGCCCCAGGAACAAACACTCACCTGATGACCGTTGGGTAGACCTCCGTGGACACAACGATGAAGACAGCTGCCGCCCCAGCCACAAACACTCACCTGATGACCGTTGGATAGACCTCCGTGGACACAACGATGAAGACAGCTGCCGCCCCAGGAACAAACACTCACCTGATGACCGTTGGGTAGACCTCCGTGGACACAACGATGAAGACTGCTGCCGCTCCAGCCACAAAGACCCTACAGCTGATGCACATGGCGGTGATGGACAGGTCCCTGTTTGACATCGTGGGGACCACTGGGCAAGTCCATGACCAGGGTTTGGGGTGGGGGTGGTAACATGGCATGAAGTATCTCAGTTACAGAAGCAAACATGTTTTATGTCAATCATTCAATCACTGACTCGTTCGTTCGTGTCTTCATTAATTAATTTTCGGATAGAATGTGATATTGTCCTCATCGTATTCATCATCATCATCATCATCATATTCATCATCATAATGACCATCGGGAGTTATTCGGCGAGTATACAGTCTAAAGTCTGTGTGCAGAATGCAGATACTTTCGTCATCCCTCTCCTTCTCTGAGACGTGGATGCATCTTACAGTCGTTAGTAGTCATTCATCTCCTTCTCTGAGACGTGGATGCATCCTACAGTCTTTAGAAGTCATTCATCTCATTCTCTGAGACGTGGATGCATCCTACAGTCTTTAGTAGTCATTCATCTCCTTCTCTGAGACGTGGATGCATCCTACAGTCGTTAGTAGTCATTCATCTCCTTCTCTGAGACGTGGATGCATCCTACAGTCGTTAGTAGTCATTCATCTCCTTCTCTGAGACGTGGATGCATCCTACAGTCTTTAGTAGTCATTCATCTCATTCTCTGAGACGTAAATGTATCCTACAGTCTTTAGAAATCATTCTTCTTATACATGGGCATAAATAAAAATACAGGGGGAGGGGGTGAATGGACTAAATGCAGAGGTTCAAGGTATTTGCACAGGTTTGATCCCATTTCGCTCGGTCTTTTCCCGCAGGGCGGCCTGCCGACAGTGTATCACCGAGCACGAACTCCGTAGCTCACGCGACGACCCCCAGGGGTCTCCGAGGAAAGTGCACTCGTGAACGAAATAAGCGAGTCCGGGATGGAACCCACGACATTAGGAGCTGGTGGCTGGCGGCTGGCGGACTTCTTCATGGACACTACATCCATTCGATTCTCGTGTAGTCTTTCCTCTTCTGTCCTTGGATGTAGGGCTAGTGTACAGTCTTGTTTCAGCGGCTTCCTCATTTGATGAGGTGTAGGGGTAACTAACTGCAGGCCCCTGTTGCCTTTCCTCTCCTACCCTTGGTTAGAGATCCTAGGATCTTGTTGACTGATGATATTATGACAAGCACTGAGTTAACAAGTTAAGGAATGGAACCCGAACCTTTCCTCTCCGCAGGTAATGTTTACACAGCCAATGGTGTCGTGGTTATCAATGTGTTAGAAAGTCCGGAGACTTGTGACGAAGACATCTGATCTTCTCCTAACCAACAATTTCCGGTTCTCAATATCATTATCATAATCGTCATAATCAAAAATCATGTTCGTCATAACCATAAATCATGTTTAAATCATTTCATCATGCCCCACGACTGTTCCCTGTTCTCAACATCATTGTCATAATCGTCATACCCATAAATCATGTTCGTCATAACCATAAATCATGTTCGTCATAACCATAAATCATGTTCGTCATAACCATAAATCATGTTCGTCATAACCATAAATCATGTTTAAATCATCTGATCATGCCCCACGACTGTTCCCTGTTCTCAACAGCTCTCTGTAGCTCTGACTCAGTCTCAATCCCGTATCTGGATGTCTTGCGTCTCTTGTGTGTCTGTGTGTCTGCGTGTCTGTGTGTCTGTGTGTCTGCGTGTCTGTGTGTCTGTGTGTCTGTGTGTCTGTGTGTCTGCGTGTCTGTGTGTCTGTGTGTCTGTGTGTCTGCGTGTCTGTGTGTCTGTATGTCTGTATGTCTGTGTGTTTGTATGTCTTGTGTGTCTGTGTGTCTGTGTGTCTTGTGTATCTGTGTGTCTGCGTGTTTGTGTGTCTGTATGTCTGTGTGTTTGTATGTCTTGTGTGTCTGTGTGTCTGTGCGATGTTGTTGTGGTTTGTGTGTCTGTGTCATGTCGCTGTGTCTCGAGTCAGCAAACAGCACACTGATGGCACAAACACACTGATGGCACACACATCACACTGATGGCACACACATCACACTGATGGCACAAACATCACACTGATGTCACATACATAACAGTGATGGCACACACATCACACTGATGGCACTTACATAACACTGATGGCACACACATCACACTGATGGCACACACATCACACTGATGGCACAAACATCACACTGATGGCACATACATAACATTGATGGCACAAACATCACACTGATGGCACATACATAACAGTGATGGCACACACATCACACTGATGGCACTTACATAACACTGATGGCACACACATCACACTGATGGCACACACAACACACTGATGGCACAAACATCACACTGATGGCACATACATAACATTGATGGCACAAACATCACACTGATGGCACATACATAACAGTGATGGCACACACATCACACTGATGGCACTTACATAACACTGATGGCACACACATCACACTGATGGCACACATATCACACTGATGGCACACACATCACACTGATGGCACATACATAACACTGATGGCACACACATCACACTGATGGCACTTACATAACAGTGATGGAACACACATCACACTGATGGCACATACATAACACTGATGGCACACACATCACACTGATGGCACTTACATAACAGTGATGGCACACACATCACTCTGATGGCACTTACATAACACTGATGGCACACACATCACACTGATGGCACATATATCACACTGATGGCACAAACATCAAACTGATGACACATACATAACACTGATGGCACACACATCACACTGATGGCACTTACATAACACTGATGGCACACACATCACACTGATGGCACATACATAACACTGATGGCACACACATCACACTGATGGCACACACATCACACTGATGGCACTTACATAACACTGATGGCACACACATCACACTGATGGCACACATATCACACTGATGGCACACACATCACACTGATGGCACATACATAACACTGATGGCACACACATCACACTGATGGCACTTACATAACACTGATGGCACTTACATAACACTGATGGCACACACATCACACTGATGGCACATACATAACACTGATGGCACACACATCACACTGATGGCACATATATCACACTGATGGCACAAACATCAAACTGATGGCACAAACAACACAGACTCACGGTGGAAGACAAAAGCCAGGAAGGCCGAGATGGCGGCCATGCAGAAGTAGCCCAGGGCGGTGTACCTACGGCCTATGCTGGGGGAGAGAATGAGACTCTCATCATCCGTCTGGTGTTGTCTACAACTGTTTATGTAATTATCATGTACACATCTACAGCCGTTAATCTAGTTATCCTGTACCTGTTTACAGCCGTTATTTATTTTACCATGTACACATCTACAATTGTTTATCTATTTATCACGTACATATCTACCGCCGT